>CM046445.1:55138179-55559599 GCA_025506515.1 Flaveria trinervia | reverse complement strand
TGACCAATTTAAGTCATTTAACAGTGTTTAATGGTCCATTAGACTCGCCTACTTGTCACTAATAACCTATTAAACTTAATTGTAACAATTTGCTTAGTTTACGGAGGTATTAGGTCATTTCACAGTTCGGTTCTTGATTCAATCGAGTGTCTCTTATGTAGGTTCTTTAATCTTCTGATTTTGGTAAGATTCAAGAGTAATGTACCTGTAAAATCGTCACTCGAATGTAAGACTCAACAACAAATGTAAATCAGGATCTGTAGCAATTTTTGGCAGAGTAACGGGAAGAATGCGATTTGGGTGCGATTTTGGTGTGATGAGGAACATGCGATCGACTGAGGCCCTTAAATACTGAACTTAAGTTCAATCGGCCGACTGGCCTCATTCGCTCAGTTCATTCGGGTGACTGAGTCTCAGTCGTACGATTGGCCTAGTCAATCGCATTAAGTCGGCCGACTGAGTCTCAGTCGGTCGACTTCCTCATTCGGTCTCTTTCATTCGCATCTTCAGTTGACCGACTGAGCCTGAGTCGGTCGACTGCTTCATTCTCCCCCTTCTATTCGGTCGAATGGATCATTCTCATGCCCTTTCGCCGATTGGCAGCCATTCGCATAGTTGGTCCATAACCATGATCCAATCGTGCGAATAGGTCACACTTAGTGGTTTACAGTCATTTTGACCATTTTACTTTTAAGACCCTTTTAACTTTTGACAATAACATTATAAGCTCTTAACCAAATCAGTCACCTCAGACGTGACTTTTAAAACACGTTGTCACCTCTGACGTGACTCTTTAAACTTTGAAAACATGTGGCCATCTCAGACATGACCCTTTTAGGTGAGTTAATTCCATTCTGATTTTCCTGATGGAGTCCGACAGACACACACACTAAAAGATTAAAGTACAAACTTAAACTAAATACACAAATAAAATTTGTTTTTGGACTTTTTGTGAGGATAAAACCCTAAGATGGAAATCTACGGGATTTTTCCGGAATCGAAAGCTTCAACTTATTGACCACACCTGGACCAATTCAATTTGGGAATCATACAGGAACATCAAATCATTTGGGACTTGTTATCAAACTCTTCCATGCTCAATTCTTGTGTTCATCCAGAGTCATCAGCAGCTTTAGGGAATCATACTGGAACTCTTAGATTACCACATTGATTTGAACTTTCAAGAATTGCAGCCACAATGATTGTCAATATGTTTGTCCACTTAAATCCATACACAGACTCTTGACTCAAACCGTGATTGTTTTTGGTTTATTTAATTCAACGAACATTTGTGGATCCCACACTTATATGGTAATCAACATCCCTCAGGAGCTTTTGAGCGGTCTATGGGTATTGTAACAAGAAGAGACTATTCTTAGAGCTTTCATAGAGAAACCAGTCCTCAGGTCAGTGCCATCGCACAACAAAGAGGCGGCAAACAACAATGAATTCTAGAATATCTAGGTTATGCTTATCCTCAGGTCAGTGCCATCGCACAGCAGAGAGGCACACAACCTATCTCCTTGTTAGAGCAGCTTTTATTTTGCACCAAATGCACCAACAACATAGGTCATTAGCTTGATAGCATTTTTGTTTCATTTTTTCTTGCTTTGCTCTATTTATGGTCATCCGCACACATTTGTGGCGTTTACATGCTCATTACCCCTTATTGGAATATTTTGATTGTGTTAACCAGTGATAAGATGGAAGCCCACAGTCAGTTGAACAACTTAGTTTGATCTTGAGATCACCAGTCCGGTCTAATCATCTATTGTGTTGAATCTACCGACATATCAATTGTGGTCTAGCAACCTCTAGGTCTACTCTCATTGTGTTACCTTAGGAGTTACCAGTTTTTCTATCATCTTCCCTTTTATATTGCTTAGCTACACAGACTTATACTTTGAATTTTTTTCATCTTTTCTAAATTAGGATTTTAAAGTCCCACTTGACTTGTTCCTGTGTACTATCATATTCCAAAGGGTTTGAATCGGTATCTCAGATACGATCTACCTTGTATCAGCTTTCCACTCCTTCTCCCTCGGTTTCCCTTTTTTTTATATAATGTTGCTTGCTGACTTATTCTCCACCTAAAATACTAAAATCAAACCTTGTTTAATTATTTTAGGATTTTAATAAAACAGAAGAATAACATGAGTTTAATTTAAACAGACTAAAAGAAACAAATAACTAAAATAAAAAAGAAAATTAACTAAACTACATCGGACTACACATGATCATCATCAGGAATAACATCACTTCTCTTTTTAACGCCGTTGACCTCTAGCAGATATTGAAAACGTGGTTTATCAAAGGCTTTAGTATAGAGGTCAGCACGTTGAAAATCAGTATTAATTTTTACCACATCAATTAAGTTCTTTTCGAAAAAATCTCGTATGAAGTGATATTTAATACCGATATGTTTGGTCTTAGGATGTTGGACCGGATTTTTAGTTACTGCAATTGCAGCAGAGTTATCTACAAAAATAGGAGTAGAATGGAACGTTAAACCGTAATCCCGCATTTGCTGTTGAATCTAGATGATTTGTGAACAGTAACTTGCAGCAGCAACATATTCGGCTTCACAGGTTGACAATGCAACCGATGTCTGCTTCTTACACTGCCAGGCAATTAATCTTCTCCCAAATAATTGACACCCTGCTGATGTGGACTTGTAGTTCATCTTGCAGCCTCGTAGTCCGAGTCACTATACGCCGTGAGCTCAAAATCATCATCATGAGGATACCACACCCCAGTGTGGGTGTACCCTTTAGATAGCGAAAAATCCTTTGACCCCGATCATATGATTGACCTTAGGTTTAGCCTGATATCTAGAACATAAACATGTCGCATACATGATATCAGGTCTAGAGGCAGTGAGATACATGAGGGATCCAATCATTCCTCGGTACATCGTGGCATCCACCAGATCTCCATTTTCACCAGGGGCTATGTCGTGATTCGTAGCCAGTGGAGTACCTGCAGCAGATGCATTCTCCATGTCAAAGCAATTGAGAATGTCGCTTACGTACTTGGTCTGATGTAGAAAGATCCCATTTGGTGTTTGATCCACCTGTACCCGAGAGAACTTCATCTCCCCCATAGCACTCATCTCAAACTCTTTCTGCATAACTGCTTCAAATTCTTTGCATAACTCTTCGTTCTTTGAACCAAAATTATGTCATCAACATAGATTTGTACGAGCAGTAGGTCGCCATCTTTTTCTTTAATGAACAGCGTGCAGTCAATGACTCCCCTGCGAAAGCCGTGTTTCAGAAGATGAGTCGAGAGTTTCTCATACCAAGCTCTTGGAGCTTGATGAAGCCCGTATAAAGCCTTGTCGAGCTTGTAGACTCTATCCCGATGATAAGGATCTTCAAATCCCTCGGTTGACTGACATAAACTGTTTCTCTAATTTCCCCATGAAGAAATGCACTCTTCACATCTAATTGATAGACTTTAATCTTCATGTACGATGCATAGGCAAGGAAGATACGAATGGCTTCCATCCTTGCCACGGGTGCAAATACCTCATTGTAATCAATTCCCTCGACTTAGCGAAATCCCTAACAACCAGTCGAGCCTTGTTCCTGATAATGACCCCTTGGTCATCTTTCTTGCATTTTAAAACCCATTTGGTGCCAATGACCTTAGCACCTTTAGGTCTATCAACCAGAGACCATACACCTAACTTTTGAACTGAAAAGTTCTTCTTGCATTGCACTCACCCATGCCTCATCATTTAGTGCTTCACTGACATATTTTGGCTCAACCTGTGAGACAAAACACCGATAGGCACCATCATGATATATCCCTTTTCCATAACAGAGGCATAATCAGCTGAGTACAACTGATTTCGAGTTTGTACTCCTGATCGCACATCCCCAATGACATTGTCTAAGGGATGATAAATGTTTAGACGTGATCCTGGAGTAGTAGGAACAGCTACCTCAGAGCCAAGATGATGAACATTTGGTTCTTCATCTGAGGTAGTTGGAGTTTGAGGCTCTGACGTTGAAGGTGCACCACTGGTAGATGCTTGTGGACTTTCAGGAACTGGAACCTGTTCCTCCTGACTGTTCTGGTTAGCTTCTTCAGCTTCATTTTCAGAGGAGGTGTCACTGTCGTCGATTACTCCCCCTGAATGAGTAGATGATTCTCCCTGTGAGCTAGATGTTGGTGGATTCAAGCTATCATACATCATTCGTGTAGCTAATTCGTCATTCGAGGGAGAGAGAGGAATGTTGAAGGACTTTAAGAATCCATCATAGTCAAAGAAGTAGGCGGGTCCTTTGCCAGTAGGTGGTGTGGTGAATCGCTGAACATCAACATTACACCAACTTCTACTAGACCTGTTGAGTTATTGTAAACTCGCTTGTTAGGTATGTTGTATCCTAGAAAGATGCCTACATCTACCTTCTCGCTGAATTACCCTCTTGTGTCTTCTTCAGAAGTGTGCACGGCGCCCAAATGGTTCGAGATACTCCAAGTTCGGTTTGCGTCTTTGTAGTAGCTCGTAACATGTTTTTCCGTGGCGCTTGACTATCAGGACTCGATTCAGTGTATAACATGCATTTGCCACTGCCTCATTCCAGAATTGGATAGGCAGTTCCGAGTCTGCTAGCATAGTTTGTGCTGTCTCTATCAAGCTCCTGTTCTTTCTCTTAGCAACGCCATTCATCTGAGGTGTGTAAGCAGAAGTGAATATGCACAATCCCTTTTCCTTCCAGTATTCCTCCATCCACTGGTTCTTGAATTCCGTTCCGTTGTCTGAGCGTACTTGTCTAACTTTCAGCTTGTAGAGAGATTCCACTGTGGTTACTAACTCCTTGAATGATTCAAATGTTTCTGATTTGGATTTCAGAAACGTTACCCAAGTGAACCTTGAGTAGTCATCGGTGACCACAAAACAGTACAAGTCGCCTGCAATGCTCTTTGTACTGACTGGACCGAACAGATCCATGTGAAGAAGTTCAAGAGGAAGTTCTATTGAATTAACTTTCTTTTCCTTATGAGACTTCTTTGTCTGTTTACCTTTCTTGCAAGCTATACAGAAATCAGGAAGCTGAAAGTTCTTGACATTTACACCTCTCACCAAATCCTTCTGAATCAAGTGATTCATCTTCCTTTGACTGATGTGTCCCATTCTCCTATGCCAGGAGATGGAGTCTTTTTCAGTAGCTTTGGATAGAAAACACTGAACCTCATGATCCATTGTAGAAGCTGTTGACACATCTAAGACATAAAGATCTTTATATCTTGAAGCAGTCATCAAAACTTGGTCCTCTGGGATCACGTAGTCTTTCTTCAGTACGTAACACCTCTTGTTGTCGAAGATGACTTTAAATTCCTTATCACATATTTGAGAAACAGAGAGTAAGTTTTTTTGAAGTTGCTGGATGTAGTTCACCCTATCAAACTTAACTTTTTGATTTCCAACTTCTCCCTGAGCTGTGATATATCCTCCCTTGTTTCCAGCAAATGAAACATGCCCTCCTTTTATTTGTTTGACATTTGATAAAAGAGCTTCGTTTCCTGTCATGTGCCTGGATGCTCCGCTGTCTACTATCCACGTGTTAGTTTCAGCACTGTATTGAACAACCTGCACATACAAGGGAAAGGATTAGTTTAGGTTAGGAACCCAAGCCTTTACTGGCTTGGGTTTCCAGAGGCATCACACATCAGAAATTCAACCCATTGACCCTTAGAAGGTGAGGGTAGCTCAGGTTCCTTCTTGTCATCATTATCAGCCATAGAGGTTGACTTTTCTTTCAATAAGCCAGATTTGTGCAATGCCTGTTTGTGATAAACAGTCGACTGGCTAACGGATTGAACTTTGTGTTCACTAGTTCTTCTAGTGGAGTTAAAGAGCTCCTCTTAGAAGACTTAGGTTTTGAGTCCTGAAGTTCAATCTTCTTCCTAGGTGTCTGATAATAAGGACAGTAGGAAGCAATGTGTCCACATTCTCCACAGTTGTAGCACGCCCTGCTATCAACTTTATGATTAAACTTTCTTTGTGGAGACGTGTGTGACACTCTTGTAACATCACTCACTTTAGGTTTTGACTCTGGTTCTTTTGATGTGTTTACTGGTTTAACAAAATTAACTGATTTAACCTGTTTTACATCCTTTTCTTTTTGGTTAATTGGTCTTTGACTTGAAGTATGTGAAAGATTATCCTTAAAAGGCCTTTTTGGTTCTGATTTGACTTTGTTAGAACCTGACTTTAAGTTAACCTTTTCAAATTCTTTTCCAGATTAACACAAGGCAATTTACCCTTTGCCTTTGAAGTGGTCTCCTTTTGTTTGTTTCCAGTGTCAATAGATGAACATAAGGAATCTGGATCACTAACAAGAGGAGTAGACGCTACATGATCCTTGATGGGATTACTACTTAAAGGTCTAGTTTTAGTGTTCATCAAAGTCTCAGGTGGTGGTGGAACCACTTTATAACCCAGTCCCTCCCCGTTCTTCCTTTCTTTCACTAAGTGTTGGACTATGTGCGACGAACTAGTCCAACTATGCAGTTTCTGTTTTAGTGAATTTACTACTTCTAGAACTGCCTTTTTTTCTTACTAGGGAGTTTAGATAATACCTAATGTCATTAGCTTGATTAAAGGCAACTACTTCGGTTTCTCTAAGCTGTTTAGTCAAAAGGTCTATCTTTTCTTTATAACTGAGCTCATTCTGTTTTAGTACCCTATTACCCTCAGTGCATAGATGCAAATCTTTTATCAAGTTATAATTGTGATCTAATAACCTAGCAAATTTAGCATCTATGCTATTCCTAAAGGCATCACAATCAGAATAAGCATGATTATTAAACATTGTGTCAGTAGTACTTACCTGAGCAGATTCAGAAGCGTTTGCCATCAATGCAGTATCAGATGATTCTGATTCTTTTGCTTCTGCTTTTCTATCTCTGACATGGTAGTCTCCACTTTTGGCTTGTAACTGACCTCGGTTGCAGTTGCTTCTTCACTATGTGACATTGCTATCTCAACTGCTAGATCTCCTTCACTAGCGGAATCACTGTCAATATCTTCTACATTTGCAATGTTTGATTCCCCTGGTGAGACAAACCTAAAGCTCCAATCCTATCCTTCATCATCATGAGCAGTCAAGGCTTTTGAGTCCTTCTTTGAGGATGTAGAACTGGTAGTTTGCTTGTCTAGACGAGTGAAGGATGAGAACGGGTTCCCGTTCCCAGTCTTCTTTGGCTTCACACATTCTCTCTTGAAGTGCCCCTTTTCACCACAGTTAAAGCAGGTCACTTTACTCTTGTCGAAGCCAAAGGTGGTATCCTTAGTAGCAACCAAGTTCTGTCCAGTTTTTTCACAAACTTCTTCGCCCTCCGGACAGCACTTGCTAAGGCCCACATTATGTCCATTCTCTCAAGCTCCATTTCGTCCACCTGCTCGTAGTCCTCGTCTGCCAGATGGCAGTTTCCAATCTTTCCAGCAACAAGTTCATCATAGGAATGGACCATTGCTACTAATAGATCCATGTGCTCTCGAGCTACTTCCACAGTCACATTACCGAGGTTCTCGGTCTTCAGTCTAGTAGCACTTGCTTCAGATCCAATGTATTGGTACAAGAATACCCTGACATTTCTGAACCTGAAGAAGGTGCATGTGTAGGACTCGATGAGCTAGACACAAATGCAGTCTGGAGGGGTGCTCCAGATGTCTTAGCTTGAGGAGTGGCATTGTATAACGCTGGATTTTGATTGTACGTAGACTTCTGAGCTCTGTACTTCATTCTAAGTGATTCTTCTCGTAACTTAAGAATGAAGTCATTAATATCCAGTTTTGACAGCATTCCATTCTGTCTAAGATTAGACACGAATGAAACCCATTTTTCAGGCAATCCGTCTGCAAAATTATTAAATTCTCTCCATGGTAGTAGCCACCCATGTGTATGCAGTTCAATCATCAGATGGTAGAATCTATCTATAACATCGTCCAAACTCTCGTTTCCCATTGATGAGAAGTTGTCGAATTCCTTCTTTAACTCCTTAGCCTTGATTGCCTTCAACGAGGCATTCCCGTCGTACCTCTTCTCTAGCTCATCCCATAGTTTCTTGGACTGCTTATTTTCTAAGTATTGGTGGAATATCTCTCAGGGATAGACTGTGTAATCAATGCATACCCTCTTCTCTGCATTATATTTGACTTTCTGCGCGTCTGTCATCCCTCCTAAGGTTAACTTTACTCCATCGGCTCCCACCGGTGTACTATATCCAATCTCGATGGCCTCCCATAGATTCGGATCCACTCCATTGAGGTAGATCTCAAAACGTTGTTTCCAGTGGGGAAACTGATCTAACGTTAAAAGCTTTGGTGGTTTATTATGATTACCCACCTCACTCTCAAGTAGCAGCAAGTTCTGGATTCTAGAGTCCTTCCCAACAGTAAAGGCTGACATTTGATCTTCCATTGTAAATAACTTTAAGTCTAATAAGCAATTTTCACTCGGCCGACTGAAGGGTGCGAATGGACTAGGCGTGCGTATGAACACTTAGTCGTGCGTATGAACTCTACGACTGGTTCAATTGTGCGGCTGAACTAAGTGATTAGCTCAGTCGTGCGAATGAATCTGATGCGTATGAACCGTGCGACCGAACGGTTCAATCGTACAAATGGAGATACGACTATGTCCAATCGTGCGACTGAGCAATGCGAATGAGTCCAGTCGTGCGAATGGCTCACTCGTGCGACTGAAGCTGCTGTTATGCGAAAATTTCTAGGTTAAACGTGTTTTAGCCGTAAAAATTCGAACTTTCGCAAGGTTGGATTGCCTAAGTCCATAGAATCTAAACTTTGATGATCAGGGAACGTCCAAGATCACTTTTGACACAAAAGATTGCGTTTTTAGTGCAAAAACACAAACTTTTTATCAATCTTGACTGAATCACACGTAATCAAGAGCAAACGCTCTCATACCACTTGTTAGCACCTGGTATTGACCGAAATACCTAGAGATTAACATGTAAACCAGATCAAATAGTGCGGAATCCTATTTGATTGGCGATCCAATCAGTGAGAACACACGAAGAATCAATCAAGAATTGAAACTAACGTTAGAAATCGATTGGGAATCGATCTAATGTGTTCTATGAACTTGGAGAACGAATTGAGAGGTTTCTGGACGGCTAGGGTACGTCTGGAATCGTAATTGATTAAGAGTCTCTCTTTTTCACGAATTGAGTTGTATTTATAGGTTGGTATTATTCAATCGTGCGACTGAACCATTAGTCTGGTTCAGTCGTGCGATTGAACCATGCGGTTGATTCATTCGTACGACTGAGTGTTCAGTTGTGCGACTGAGCCAATCTTATGTTACAATCGTACGACTGATCCAGTCTCCTGGTTCAGTTGTGCGACTGAGTCAATCGTGTGAAGTTATTCATGCGTATGGTTCATTCGCATGTGCCATTCGCATGAGAACTTTATTATGTTAAGTTTGAATGTATTGTGTATTAATTAATAAACATTATGTGTAATCATTCAAGCAATCACTAACCTAATTAACCAATTCAATGTCGACACATTAATGAAACATTAAACATTAGAACTAACAAACTATCAATATCATTTCATTAATCATACCAAACAAGATCTATTACATCACATATCATGATCTAGGGACATACATGTAACAACATAAGTGTTGATGATGGTTGGAGTGATGAAGATTGTCCTCCACTGCATTGCAGCAGACACTGCCTTCTCCCCATCCATGATGACGTCTTGTCAGGTTTTCCAAAATTCAAGCAAATGATCCTCATAAAGAATAGGTTCAATGGTAAAGGAGGTGGAATAGTTGGACAGAGCAAAAAACTAACAAACCTTTGAGAAAATAGGATCTTTCTCCAAGTGCAACAGAACAACCTTATTGTGTTGCCTGTGAAGTTGCATTGAGAAATTTGGGTCATTTTTGTAGTTAAGGTTGGCCATTTAGAAGGATTAGAGGTGAAAGAAGTGAAGAACAAGGCAGTTTCCGGGTGAATTTTGATTTAGGAAAAGTTCAGAGGAAGAAGAGAGTGAAAAGAGGGGGAACCGTTAGGTATATATATGAAATGAATCTCAGACAAAGTTAATGAAAGAAGATATAATTTGAAATCCGATTGTCAGTCCCACCTCTGAAAAAGTGTTTTTTACCCAAAAGTTAGTTTTCTTTGAAGTCAAAAATCGTCCGAAGGTAATTCTTCTTTGGAAGTTTTGATGAAAAGCTTCAGAAGCCAAGTTGGCTTCAAAAGATATTCTAAAGAGTTTTGAAAATTTTTCTTCGGAAGAGATCAACACTTGAAAGTTTCAATAAAAACTTCCGAGAATTAATTGCTTTCAAAATAAAAATGTTCTTTAAAACATACAAGTATCTTAAGAAGAAGTTAAGCTTCAGACGATATTGTGAAAATTTCTTCCGAATGTAAATTCTCTTAAGACTTAAATTTCCAAGTTGGCTTCAAAAGATATTCTAAAGAGTTTTGAAAATTTTTCTTCGGAAGAGATCAACACTTGAAAGTTTCAATAAAAACTTCCGAGAATTAATTGCTTTCAAAATAAAAATGTTCTTTAAAACATACAAGTATCTTAAGAAGAAGTTAAGCTTCAGACGATATTGTGAAAATTTCTTCCGAATGTAAATTCTCTTAAGACTTAAATTTCTTCCGAAGGTAAAGCATATCTTGCGAAGAATAAATTTTTTTCGAAAATCAAAGGAATGTCTTCAAAAAGACATTTGTTCTTCCAAAGTAAATAAGGGTTTATGTAAGTGATAGAATAGACAACTTAGGACACATAGATATTTTAAAAATAATATGACTAAATTTTAACAAAAGATAATCAAACCTAATCATCCTAATAGCTAAAACTAGATATTTAAATATCTATTCATCAAAAGCCTTTATGAACAAATCAACATATTGTTCATTTGTGTTAACTTTGACTAGTTTGATTAGTCCATTCTCAAAATTATCTCTAATCAAATGATACCTAATATTGATGTGTTTTGTCCCTGAGTCCTGCACAGGATTATCTATGATAGAGATGGTACTATTGTTGTCTATGTGAATGGGAGTCTCTTTGAAGTTGAATCTATAGTCTAGCATCATATTCTAAATCCAAAGCACTTGAGCATAACAGGTTGCAACAACAATGTATTCAGCTTCAACAGTTGATGCATATACAAAGGATTGCTTCTTGCATTGCCATAAGACAACCCTTCCTCCAAGGAACTAGCATCCCCCTGATGTAGACTTTGCAGTCATATTACATCCACCATTGTCACTATCTATATATGCAAATAGATTAAAGTCAGAATTCTTTGGATACCAAATGCCAAGTGTTGGTGCACCTTTGAGATATCTTAGAACTCCCTTGACAGTGATTAGGTGTGACATCTTGGGGTTGGCTTGATATCTTGCACCAACACATATGGCAAACATGATATCACACCTGCTAGCTATGAGGTACATAAGAGACCCAATCATTACTATGTAAAGATGTTCATCCACACACTCCCCCTCAAGGTCAGGCCCAAGAGAGTGGTTTCTTGCTATGAGTGTCTTAGCAACCTTACAGTCAGTTATATTGAATTGTTTGAGTATGTCTTCAACATACATTGACTGACTTTTGAAGATGCCATATTTAACTTGCTTCACTTGAGTTCCTAGAAAGAAATTAAGTTCCCCCATGGCACTCATTTCAAATCTATCCTTCATCAGCTTCTCAAAGTCTTTGTAGAGCTTTGGATTAGTTCAACCAAAGATGATGTCATCTATATATACTTGAACTAGAATTAAGTCATTTCCTGTTCCTTTGATGAAAAGAGTACCATCTATAGTACCTCTTCTACATCCATGCTCATAGAGATACTGAGATAGAGTATCATACCACTTTCTTGATGCTTGATGCAACCCATATAGAGCTTTATCAAGCCTGCTGATATAATTAGGATGATTAAGATTTGCAAACCCAAGTGGTTGTTTGACATATACCTCTTCATCTATAACTCCATAAAGAAAAGCACACTTAACATCAAGTTGGTAGACCTTGAAGTTCTTGGATGCAACAAAAGCTAAGAATATCCAAACAGCTTCCGGTCTTGCTACATGAGCAAAAACATATATGTAGTCAATTCCTTCTTCTTGTGTGTACCCTTGAACAACTAGTATTGCCTTGTTTTTGTTGACAAGTCCTCTATCATAATTTTTATTTCTAAAAACCCATTTAGTTCCTATATTAGTCTTCCTATGAGGAAGAGGACATAGGTTCCAGACCTTTTGCCTTTTGAATTGAAGTAGCTCCTCTTGCATAGCTTCAACCCAACTTCCATCCTTTAGAACCTCATCAATCGTCTTAGGCTCTATCTGAGATAAGAAACAAGACTGAAGGCAAACATTCACATCATTGGTTTGTCCTTTGGTTCTTAACCCTAAATCAACATTTCCAATGATGTTTGAGGTAGGATGAGACTTGTGGATCCTTAACTGAGGGATCACAGCAAGTTGTTGAGAGAGATCTAAAGTAGAGAAATTTAGATATGGCATTGAGGTTTCACCTACCACATTAGCACACTTATCAAGTGAAACTTGATCCAACGAGTGTGTAACATCATTGATGTTGTCTTCAATGGGATGGTTATCAGCATCTAGAAATTCTTGATCGTTGTCACCATCACTATTCTCTCTTACATTTGAAGCTCCTGCATCTGAATTTTGAGCCTCTATGCTAGAATTTGAAGGCATTTCACTTGTATCAACTGAATTTGTCATTGTTGTACTGATTGGTTCTCTTTTTGCAGGGTTAGTTACCACTGGAGCTGAAATAGAGTTGCTTGAAGGTCTTCTTAGCTCAAATCTTGGATCCGGATCACCTATTGGTAAAATATCTATGGATCCTAAAACATTCTCAAAATATTTGTTAAAATAGTTAGTAACTAAATCAAGATCAAATAGCCAATCAGGACTAGATCCATTTACACTAGGTGTGTGTTCATTGAAGGTCACATTGGCTGACTCCTCCACCACTCTGGTTCTGAGATTGTATACTTTATAAGCCTTGGCTTGAGAAGAGTATCCAATAAAGTGTCCATCATCTGATTTCTCAACAAACTTGGCAATTTGATCTTTGGTATTCAATATGGTGCAAGGACATCCAAATGACCTGAGAAAACTAATGAAAGGTTTCCTCTTGTGCCAAATTTATAAGGAGTCTTACCGTGTGTCTTAACCACTAAAACTTTGTTTTGCATAGAGCAGGCAATGTTGACTATCTCTACCTAGAAGATGATGGGCGGCTTAGAGTCGGACAACATAGTTCTTGCTGCTTCAATCAGTGTCCTGTTTCTCCCCTCAGCAACACCATTTTGTTAAGGAGTCCTGTGAGCACTGTATTCTCTTGCAATACCCTTTACATCACAAAATGTATCAAGATTTTTGGTTCTTAAATTTAGTTCCTTGATCACATCTTATGGTTTTGACCTTATGAGCAGATTGATTCTCAATCTTCAAGATGAAATTCTTGATAATCTCAGGGGTCTCATCCTTAGTTCTAAGAAAGAAGACCCAAGTGAATCTTGTAAAGTCATCTGTGATCACCAAACAGTATGAGGTCCTTCCTAGACTCATTACACTGGTGGGGCCAAAGAGATCTATATGTAACAAGTGTAGGGGAGTAATGATCAAGTTTCTTTCCTTTGGCCTCTAAGATACTGTTGATATATATGTCCCTAGTTTATGTATTTAATGTAAAAGTCTGTCATGGCTTACATATGTGTAATGAAACAGTGTAATAATATATGATTTGTGTTTTGATGTTTATTTATATCTGATTCATATATATAAACTGATTATATAGGTTTGAAGTTGTTATATGATAAATCAGGCTAATGGACCATACTTATGGACCATGACCATGAATACATCATGCTAATGAACCAGTCACATGATTGAGCCAGATGACTGGATCAGTCGTACGAATGAGACATGAGATTGACTCAGTCGCACTACTGAACTTCAGTTGTGCGTATAAATCAATCGCATGGGTCAGTCGCATGACTGAACCATACTAATGGTTCAATCGCATGAAAGAAGACTGCAAACCAATAAATACCACTTAATTCATGAAAAAATAGAGGCTTTGACACATACTCATAACCTAGCCGTCCAGAGCGTCCAAAAACCCTATTCCAAGTTCATAGTTCGCATCTAATCGTCTTCTACTCGTTCTTAACATTTCTTGAATCGTTGGATTGATCAGGATTGCGTTCTCACTGATTGGATCACCAATCAAATAGGATTCCGCACTATTTGATCTGGTTTCATGAATAATTAGTTAGTGCTCCGTACGTACACGGTCCTAACAAGTGGTATCAGAGTATTGGCTCTTGATTTTGTGTGTGATTCGATTAGTTTCGATGTAAAAATCTCATTTTTCATTCAAAAGAGTCATTCTTTTGAGTCAAACAATATTTTTGATGTCTAGAGGTCTCAAAGTTTACGTTTTTTGGCATACGACAGATTAGGGTTCTTGAAAAATCTTGTTTTTGTGTCAAAGTGTCAAAAACCTTTGATTTTGCAAAAATAGCAGCCTTCAGTCGCACGATTGGCTCAATCACACACTCCATTGGCACAATTGAACTCAGTCGCTCACTCATTCGTATGACTGAACAACCCCATTCGCTTATCTCCAATCACACTCTCCACATGCACGACTTAATCTAATCGCATGATTGAATTCATTCTCACACTTCAATCGCATATCTCATTCACACGAGTGATCCATACGTCTAGTCCATATGCATGAGTGAGCCAGTCTAGTTTTGAAGTTCAAAGTTTAAAGAGATGGAAGATCACTTCTCTGCTTTGACTACCAAATAGGAGTCTCACATCCAAAACCTTCTATTTCTGGAAAGTAAAATTATAACGTTAAATGATTACCCACAATGGAAACAGAGGTACAAGATCTATCTAAATGGAGTCGATCCTAATTTTTAGGAATCCATTGAGATAGGTTATAGGATGCCAGTCGGTGCTGATGGTGTTAAGCTAACTGTAGGAGGTATGACTGAAAACCAGAAAGCTAAATAGAATACTAAAAAGAAGGTGTATGCCCTATTGACTCAGTCGATACCAAAAGATATCGTTCATCAGTTTTCTGAGACAAACATGCGGAAAAGCTATTGGAGGCTTTGGTGAAAAGATATGATGGGAATGCAACGTTAAAGGCATTAAAGCCAAAGGCTCTCAAGAAGGAGTTTGATAACTTCTCATCAATCGGGAAAGAAAGCTTGGATGATATTATCGACCGATTCTATCATATGATGAGTGAGCTGCACACTCATGGGGTAACAACGTCCATGGAAGATAAAGTATCAAGCTTTGCTGATACTTTGCCGGAGAAATGTGACTCATTTGTGTCTAATCTGATACAGAACAATATACTTGCAAAGTTAGACATAAATGACTTGATCCTGAAATTAAGGGAGGAGGAACTAAGGATGAAGTACAGGTCACAGAAAGGATCCTACGACTAGAATCCTTCACTTTATAACTCATCTTACACTCCAACCAGTTCTGGAGCGCTAGTTCAAACTGCCTTTGTATCTAGTTCAGCAGCTCCTTCCCAAACCATTGTATCAGGATCAGAAACATCTGGGTCATCTTGCACCTAATATATAGTGCCTGAAGCAAATGCTACTAAGTTGAAGACCAAGAATCTCAATAATATTACTGTGGAAGTTGCAAAGGAGCACAAGGATCTTCTAGTAGCTGTTGTTCATTCCTATGATGGTCTAGTTGCAGGGAAGATTGGAAACTGCCATCTTGCAGATGAATGAATATTATGTGGGCCTTGGCAAGTGTTGTCTGAAGGGCGAAAAAGTTTGTGAAAAAGATTGGACAAAATTTGGTAGCCACAAAAGACACAACCTTTGGTTTCGACAAAACCAAAGTTACCTGCTTTAATTGTGGTGAAAAGGGGCATTTCAAACGTGAATGTGTAAAGCCCAATAAAACAGGTAACGGAAATCCATTCTCAACCTTCAACCTTCAAGACAAAGACAAGAGTGGAACTACCTCGTCAAGCAAAGAGACAAAGGCCTTGACTACCCAAGGTGAAGAAGGGTAGGACTGGACCTTCAGTTTTGTGTCTCCAGGTGAATCAAACATTGCTTGTGTCGAGGGATTGGATGACGCCTCTGCATGTGAAGGTGAAATCATATTTGAACAAGGATTGTTAGATAACGAAGAAGTTGTGAATGTTGTAAATCACCTGATTGAAGAAGAACTCATAACGACATGTTCAGAATCTCTAGCATTCGAAGAGTCAAATTCTGGATTGATGGCTGATTCAATTGAATCTTCACAGGTAGGTACAAAAGATCAACTTTTTGAAAAACATGTTTGTAATGTATGTAACAAATTTAGAGAAAGCATTACTTTGAAATTTGCTAGGTTATTAGACCACAATGATAGCTTAGTAAATGATTTACAACTATGCATAGAAGCTAATCGTATTTTGAAACCAAATGAGCATAGTTATAAAGCAAGAAATAGAAAATTTAGGTAAAAAACCACAGGAAACCGAGGTTGTTGCTTTTAATCAAGCTAATGCTATAAATTTCTATTTAAATTCTTTTGAAGAAACAAAGAAAGTGAAAGAAGTTTTAGAAGTCGAAGTCAAGTCTTTAGAACAAAAACTACACAGTTGGACCAGTTCTTCTCACATAGTTCAACACTTAGTGAAAGAACGAAATAATGGGGAAGGGTTGGGTTACAAGTAGTCCCACCACCACATGAGATCATGTTAAATACAAAATGTAGACCTGTAAATAACAACCTAATTAAGGATCATGTGATGTCCACTCCTCGGGTTAATGATCCAGATTCCACTGGTATACCAGTGAAATCTGTCACTAAACAGAAGGAGGCTACTTTGAAATCAAAAGACAAGATGCCCGTTGAGAAATTAAGTGATGCATTTAAAAGGGTTAATGTATGGCTAGGTTCACCAAAGTCTATTTCAGAACCCAAACTGACTAAAGTAGTTAATCACTCACAATTTAGTCATCAAAGTCCACCCAAAGGACATGTTAAAGATGTTCAAAATGTCAAAACAATTAATTTTGTTAATAAAGGTGAAACATCTAAACGAGAAGTGACTAAATCCAAACAGACTCATGTCACATCGGTATCACCCTCAACCCCACATATACAGTGTCCACAACATGTAGATGGGAGATCATGCTACATTTGTGGGAAGAGAAGACACATCTCTTCTAACTGTCCCTATTACCAGACTCCTAGAGAGAAAATTGAACTTTATGATACAAAACCAAGTTCTTCCAAAAAGAGTTCTATTACTCCACCAAAGAGAATTAATGAATCTAAAGTTAAAACTATAAGCCAGTCATTTGTTTATCACAAACATGCCTTACACAAAACTAGTCTATGGAAAGAAAAATCAAGTCCCTTGTCTGATAATGAGAACAATACGAAGAATGATATGCCCTCACCCACAAATGGACAGTGGGTTGAGTTTATGATGTGTGATTCCTTTGGGTCACCCAAGCCAGTTAAGGCATGGGTCCCAAACCTAAACTGATTGTTTCCTTTGAATGTGCAGGGTATCCGTTACAGTGCTATCACAAATACCTGGATTGTTGATAACGAGGCGTCTAGGAAGATGACCGAGAACTTGTCTCTTATTTTCCATGTTAAACATATAAAAGGGGGACATGTATTGTCTGCTGGGAATATTGAAGGATACATCACCGCTCAAGGCATGTAAGGCCCCATTCCCGGGACGCTTACGGCTGGCCAATCATTGCTTACAAAACATACAATTACATTTAACCTTAAAAAAATATCACAACGGAACATTTAAAATAACTTTTCATTCAAAAATAACTATTTTTGCAAGTTAATACAACCATTCGGTACACATTTTCATTTTTTCCCATTACAATGCAATAAAAGTAACAAAAGAATGCCATCCAAAATGCCAAGTAGCTGCCCTGTGCCATCCTCAGCAATGCTCACCTACCAACTTGAAAATGCATAAAACACCAGCGTTGCTGAGTGAGTTCTAGTTTTATAACAAGACATACTTTCATTAAAACATTCATTACTTTGCATGTGATCAAACATCATACGTACACATAGATAACATCATTATTATCTTTATCATTCGTTCATTAACTTTCGTTCCTACGTTCATCATTACTTCCTTTCATTTCATCAAACCATGAATCTTAGCCTACCATCATGCATAAAGCTGGTACTGGGTCTGGGTCCATCATAGACCCCCCGTCACGGCGCATAGCAGCCTGGCCACAGTACTTAGGGTAAGTTTAGGTGTACCATTGTCATGGGCTATACCCTACCATCATGCAAAAGCTGATACCGGGCCGGGGTCCATCATAGACCCCCTGTCATGGTGCACAGCAGCCTAGCCATCGTATCTAGGGCAAGCGAAAAAGGTTCCATACATATGGTCAATCACAAAGAAAGACCCTGATATGCATCCTTTTGGGGTAGCTAACCCACACACCATTGGGCTAACCCCCTACAATGGGGCGTGTCCCGACATACAAGGCTTGCAAGACTTTATTTTACCTTCCATCGTTCATTAATGCATGCATTCATTCATCATGTTCCTTGTTCATTATCTTTCACTTTACGTTACACAATACTTTAATTTCATTCATTAACATCCAATGTAAAGCCATGGGAAAATAAACATACGTAATAAGGAACATCATCACAGTCGTCATCATCATACATGGCATCACACATACATAGAATACATCATACATACCATCATGCCTAGCAACACACATGAGTATCATACATACCACCATAACACGCCCATCATAACATCTATGACCTTAAAAGTCAGCTTACATGAACCCACGAGAACATTCCAAGTCAAATCCTACAACTCACTTTTCCCCAGAAAGTCAAACTATTCTAACTGTTCATCCGCATCTGTTCCACTTCATCCGTATTTGTCTTTCTTCATCCGCATTTGCTATAGTTCATCCTCATTTGCCTTTTTGTTCATCCACATTTGCCTTTTGTTCATCCGCATTTGTCTTTTGTTCATCCGCATTTGTTACACTTAGTCAATGCTCATCCGCATAAACTTTCCATCCCCATTGACTTCATCCGTATTTCCCACTACTCATCCGCATTTATTTTACTTAGTGGAAAATGTCCATCCGCACTGACTGTTCATACGCATTGACTTTCTATGTTCATCCGCATTGACTTCCTTGGCTATTAATGCTCATCCGCATTGACTTTCTATGTTCATCCGCATTGACTTCCTTGGCTATTAATGTTCATCCGCATTGATTTTCTATGTTCATCCGTATTTGCCTACACTTAGGCAAACATTCTAAACCTATTCGCACCTAAAAATCAGATTCAATCCCCAAACACCATCTATCATGTTCCAAGCTTAAATCTTACCTTCTAAGCCTTAGAAACACCGTCATACAAAATCAAGCATGAATATAGCCATACATCACATCATAACATCAACATACACACAATCAAACATACGGGTCCGAGACCCGATTAAAAGAAAACATACATTCATGCATTTCCAGCCCCAAGACAGTTAAAAACCAGTAAAAGAGGGGTTTTAGAAATCACCTTTGCAGCTCGGCTTTCTTCCAAACTTGTTTGCAAATTGAATTCAACCGCCTAGAAACCCACTAGAACATACCTGACCGCATACAAACACACATAAGTAGAAACCCAAGGATAAGACCATTCAAGAACCTCATACACCCATGAATTCTTACCTTGAATTCGAATTCTTTCTTGTTCTTCCTTCAAACCTAAGAGTTCTTTGCTACTCTTGCCACTATCCCTCTCTAAAATCTGAAGGTTTGTGAGGTGTGTGACATATGGGCGGCCATACCACCTTTTACACCCATTTTTAAACATTTTGTCCTTTTGGACACTTTTTACCCCTAGACTTGGGTTTTATTTTTTTCTATCTTTTTCTTCACTTTATTCTTCTTTCTTGACTTAAAAATTAACCGGGTGTTACAAGTCCACCCCCTTATATAGGTTTCATCACCGAAACCTATTATTCCTCAAAGAATCATGGGTAATGTTGTTTCATTTCTTCTTCGGTCTCCACATAGACTCGGATCCCTTCGGGTGCTTCCACTATACACGCACAAGGGGAACCACTTTATTCTTCAGCCTTTTCTCTTTTCGATCAATGATTGCCACTGGCTGCTCCACATAATTGAGCCGTTCATCCACTTCGCTATCCTTTAGTGGAACAAGCATATCTTCATCCGCTAAATACTTCCTCGGATGAGATACATGGAATGTCGGGTGAATTCCACTTAACTCATTTGGAAATTCCAGTCTATAGGCCACCTTTCCTACTCAAGCAGCGATTCAAAAGGGCCCTTTATACCTTGGGCTCAACTTGCCCCGCTTTCTGAGTCAGATGAGACCCTTCCAAGGTGAGACCTTCAACATAACCCGGTCCCCCACTTCAAACTCAATTGGTGTGCACTGTTTATCAACTTCTGTCTATCTTTGGCTGCCTTCATGAAGGCCTTGATCTTTTCGAGCTTCTCAGTCGTAGCCTCCATTACCTCGATGCTCCCTAATGTCGCCCCAACACACGGGCGTTCGGCATCTCCTACCGTATAGCATCTCATAAGGTGGCATACCAATGCTAGCATGATAACTTTTGTTGTATGAGAACTCAGCTAACGGTAAGTGCTCATCCCAACTTCCTCCAAAATTGATAACACGTGCTCGAAGCATGTCTTCCAAGGTCTGAATGGTCCTTTCTGACTGACCATCAGACTGGGGATGATACGCCGTGCTGATATGCAATCTCGTCCCCATAGCCTCGTGGAATTTCTTCCAAAATTTGGATGTAAACCGAGTGTCACAATCCGACACAATAGACACCGGCACACCATGACGAGCTACAATCCCCTTAATGAAATGATCAGCCAATCTTTGGATGAATATGTCTTGTGAATCGGTAGAAAGTGAGCACTCTTCGTCAGACAATCAACTATCACCCATATGGCATCGTACCCTATCGGGGTACGCGACAACTTCGTAATGAAATCCATGGTGATGTTCTCCCACTTCCATTCCTGTATATCCAAAGGTTGGATCTTCCCATACGGCTTTTGGTGCTCGGCTTTCATCTGTAGACAAGTGAGGCATTTTCTCACATACTCCACCACATCACGTTTCATACCCGGCCACCAATAATCTTTCTTCATTTCTTGATACATCTTTGTGCCACCGGGATGATTAGAGTATCGAGTCTTATGAGCTTCATCCAAAATCTTCACCCGTAGATCCCCAAAACGAGAATTCATATCCTCCCAAATCAAGTTCTAACACCAAGGGTGTTTTTCACCCAATTCCGCAACCAGCCTCTCATTCTTTCAGAGTTAAGGTGATCTTCTTTTAGTGTATCCTCTTGAAACTCTTTAACTTGCTTCATCACATCAGAGGTCATGATCAACTGGTACGCTTTCACCCGAATCGGTTCGGGTTTCTCCTTCCGACTGAGGGCACCGCCACCATGTTGGATTTGCATGGATGGTAATGGATCTCGTAGTCATAATCCTTTATAAGCTACAACCATCTCCTCTGCCTCATGTTTAAATCTTTCTGCTCAAAGAAGTACTTTGTTAGGATCAGTGATCTATGTTTGATTGATTAGAGAGTATAGCAGCGGAAATCGAACAATGAATTAGCCAATTCACAAGAACGAAACGATATTCAATGAAGAACAAAGACGGTTATAGAGAGAGAATTTCTGCAAATATATTTCATTCAATATTCGCTTTCGTGGTAACAGAATGTCACACTTACAATTAGATCGACACCTCTTATATAAGAGATGTGACGTCTGCTGATGTCACTTGATAGTGACATCTAACAGACTTATTACAACTGAAACACAACTACTGAAGATGTCAAAACAGCTGACATCTCCTTACAAAAATGCTAAGTGTTATCAGTTGTTATAACTACTGAAAAACATAAAACTACTGAAACTACAACGACTGAAGAACAAGCTCTTCAGTCGTTTTACAAAACTACTGAAGGTAAAAATATAAAACTACTGATATCACAACTACTGAAGAAGTACTCTTCAGCTGTTGTGACAAACTACTGAAACTTCAGTACTTGATCTTCAGACTTGAACTTCAGATGTTTCATCAGCTGATGACTTCAGTAGATATCATCAGCTGATGTCTTCAGTCTTTGTCTTCAGACTTTGTACATCAGTTGTTGATCTTCAACACTTGTAAACTCTTCAGCTGTTGTACTTCAGTACTTTGAACTTCAGCTTCAACACTTGTGTTCTTCAGCTGTTCAGCTTCAGTACTTGTGTTCTTCAGCTGTTCAGCTTCAGTACTTGTGTTCTTCAGCTGTTCAGCTTCAGTACTTGTGTTCTTCAGCTGTTCAGCTTCAGTACTTGTGTTCTTCAGCTGTTCAGCTTCAGTACTTGTGTTCTTCAGCTGTTGTACTTCAGCACTTTAGTTCTTCAGCTGTTGAAGTCTTCAGCACTTGATCTTCAGCTGTTGAAGTCTTCAGTACTTGTCAAACTGCTGATGAAGCTTTCAGCAGCTGTTGTGATACCGTGTGGGACTTAGAGGTTTTCTAATCTTGGCTCATTGGTTCTTTTGGTCCAACAAACTCCCCCTGAACCAATGCAGCCAAAACCTCTAATTTATTTATTATCCCACTTATTGTTGGCAAAAGGTTGGTCTTTTTCCTTCTTTATCAATAGAGAAGATGACCCATATAAGCTCCGGCTGGGAAGAAGTCTCAGATATTTGTTTGGCAAGATATGAATGGGAACTCTGTTTTGGGGAACTGGACACAGAGTTGTTATCCCATTCATGAGATCTACTTCCCGTGTATGAGCCTGTAGGATTCTCTGGTGTAGGCTCTGAGAAACATGATTGTTCTTCCATGGTCAGGTTCTCGGCTTCACCATCAAACAATCCTTCTCGCCCATACAGCTCTGAGATGTACTTGGCCTGTTTGCCATTTTTGAGCTCAACTGTTGTAATTTGTCTGTATGCAAACTCATCAGGATGATTCCTTTCGAGTAACAGACTGAGCTCAGTTTGTTTGAAGTTCTCAAGCCTCTTGTAGACTAACCCCTTTTTAATAATCCTGTTCTCTAGCATCTTCTGGGGTGGTTGTTTAGTCTCGTAGGCCTTCTTGAAATCTTCGACAATCTCCCAGGGTGATACTACAAGGGCCACTGTGATCTCTTCATCTACGATCCTCTTGACTTGACCCTTGTATCTTGAAGGAATGTCTTTCTTTACAATCCTGTGAGCCACCCTCGAATCAGGCCATACTCTCACCCTTTCCTTTGATATTGAAATGTGTTGGCGAGAGTGTACAACCTCATAGCTTCTTTCTTCATGCTGATAATTGATGACGAAGCAGCATAAGTTTTGTCAATGCTTTTCAGTATTTCATCATCATAAAGCTTTTGCTACTCCTCTTCTTCAATCTTTACTCTCATAGCATCCATTTGTGAGGTGGGAGTGATGGGCATAGGTTTGGCTTTAGCCAATGTTAGGACTGCAGACAGAGGCATCCTATCTTCTTCCACATCATCATCCTCTTCTTCTTCTTCTTCTACCCTCAACACCCTTCTCTTCTTCTTCTTGGGTGCATCATCGGCTATTGGTTTAGATGGTGAGGGAGTTGGTTTTGTGGGTTGAGGTTGTGGTTGTTTGGATTTGGGCTTTGAGATTGGTTTGGAGATTTGAGGGGTAGGCTGTTTTTGAGTGGCTGGAAGGGAAGGTTGTTCCAGCATCTTGGTTGTGAGTTTAGCCTTTGTAAGTCTTGCCATTTCAAACCTTTTTCCAGCCCCAGCCTCATCAAGGGCTTCAATGATAATCCCCTTGTGGAATTGCTCAGACAGACAGATTCTGGTGGCTATAGCCAGAATACTGTCTCTGGTCCACGCACGAATCTCCATCAAAGATCTTCCTAAGTATTTGGCAATGAAACGGATCGTGATCTCCAATCTCTCCTTTTCAAGTGCATCATACCCAGCCCATCGGGTTTGAATCTCCTCCACTTCCAACTTCCTGATTTCACTATCTAATGTGGCTGTATCAAAACCTTGCCTGAAGAGTTGCTCAATAATTTTATCCATGGATCGGCTGTGTGTATCATCAGCATCTTTTACCAGCTCTTCCAAGGATTTTTCTTCAGCAGTAGGTTGATCATCATCACTTTTCTTTCGTTTATAGGTGATCAGTTGTTGCTTTTCTTTTTCCAACTCCTGGGCTTGCTCTTGGGCCTTCTCATCCTCTGTTCTTTTCCTCTTCTTTTCTTTCACTGCAGTACTCTCCCCCTTTTTGGATGCATTGGAGGTAGGGGTTTGTACCGCAGAAAGTGTCTTTTGCACAGCAGCATCAGTCAATGGTTGTAAAGTTGAGGAAATCCTCTCATCAATGGCTTTAGTCACAATGTCAGTGATTATGGTGTGATGAGAGGGAGGGAATTTTGAAGGACAGCAACTATTTGCTCAGGAGGTTCTGTCCTGAGAAATAGTGCCAGAAGCAGAGGCAGGTGGCTAGTTGTTGGGAGTGGCTCAGTGTTTGGAAGACCTTCCGATGAAGGTGCCATCTGTGGGTTGGTGGAGGCAGATGGTCTTTCTCTTTGAGAGAGTTGGTCAAGTAGGTTTTGCAGCCTACTGACTTCCCCTCAAGGATTGTGTTCTGAGCAAGAACATCGTAGAAAAAGCCCAGGTCATCATCAGCAGAAGCTGAATCACCTGACCTCCTGCTTGGAGCAGGATGTACATGCACTGGGTGTAGACCAGTTGTAGCATGTGCCCCTTTGTCTTGGTACTGGGGACTTCCAGCTCAGGAATATGTCCATCATCAGCTGTTGCCTCTAGTGAGTCTTAGCAATGTTACCCCTCATTCTGATCATGTGCTGATGCAGAAGAGGTGCCAGCCTCACTAGATATTCTAATCTCCCTATCTACACAGGAGATAGAAGTGGTAAACCCCTATGCTGTGGGTTCTCCATTGAACTTTGGTCCTCCCCCTCAATGGTAGAGGTGTTCCCAGTAGTAATTGGTATCTGGGGAGGGGGTGAGGAGTGCAATTGAGTCAGCACTGTGCACCTGGGGAGGATGTGCTCTTCAATGACAATCCCCTCAAGTGAGGAAGATTCCAGATGTGTGGGTACCCCTTGTGCTGTTGCTGCAGGCTCCTGTTGAGAGGAATCCTGAGCGGCTATGGCTGGAAGAGTCCTTATATCCACTAGGGGGTTATAGCCAGTGGATATATCCTGCATTTGTGTTGCAAGGGCATCCTTAGGGGACTTATTTCCCTGAGTAGCCGTTTTGGGTTTCTTTTTGGTGGGTTTGGTGGGGACTTTTGATTTGGAGGTGGTGGTTGTGGGTTCCAGCTGCGTGGGTTTGCGCAGCTTGGCAGCCATTTTGAGTGAGTGGTCAGAGTTGTGCCGGGAGTATACTTCAGGCAAAACAGCCATAGCAGGGACTCCCAGGCCAACAAGTCCCTCAGCTTGAAGCTGGTTTGTAATTATGGCCATTATGAACCGTGGATATAATATCCAACGGTTAGCAGTTAGTTTTTGAGCCATATCCTTGAGCTCTGAAAATATTATTTCTGAAAAATTGAAAGGCTGTTGCTCAAGAATAGAATACATTACCTGCTGCCACTTTGTAGACATTTGATCCCAAGACGAAGTCTTAGGAGCCAAACAGACATTTACCATGTGAAAATTAGGCGTTCAGCGTCATGGAAATGTTTCTTCATTATAGTGGAGGCACTAAGGTTGCCCTGATATCCATGATGGGCAAAGGATAAATCAGTTGTGCCCTTGGGATATCCAGCAGAGAAATGGCATCATCCAGATGTAGAGTTTGGCGAAGTATTTCGGGAGTGATGACCACTTCATGGTTGTTGACGACCGACCGGAGAGATGCTGTGTTGTTCTCCCCAGTGGTGATGGTGACGTTCATCCAAAACTGTGAGGGATTCGGCATGAAGGATGGGATTGAGAAGAACCGTTTTGTATTGTGACTGGACCATAAGATAGATAGTAGTATCGAACTTAGCCCAGAATGGCGATTTAGTAAGTTAGCTACACAGTTGTGTCGCGGTTTGATTTGCATGGATGCCATTTAGAAGAGAGATGTTTTGGAGAGGAACATTAGGTTTGAAGAAGATGAAGCTTTGAAGGATTAGGTCAGGATATTTATAGGTACGGGTTAGAAAACGACTGAAGGATTTGGTGTTAGTCATCATTAGTTTTGAACGACTGTTGACATGGTATTACCCTTTCAGACGTTGAAACAGCTGAAGTCATGGTGTTAGGCATCAGTAGTTAGAAAACTACTGAAAGCCGCGGTTTTGACTTCAGATGATGAAACAACTGAGGACTTGGTGTTTGTCATCAGTAGTTGTGAAACTACTGAAGACAGTGGTTTTATCATCAGTTGTTGTAAACAGCTGAAGACTTGGTATTAGTCATCAGTAGTTATAAAACTACTGAAGACATGGTTTTGCTTCAGTTGTTTAGAATGAACAGCAGTTGTTGAAACAACTGAAGAGAAAGTTCTCTTAGTAGTTTTCGTCATTCATAGCCTTTCAGCTGTTTCATACTATCCTCAACACTTACTCATCAGACTTTGCATCTGCTTTTCAGGTGTTTCATAGGACGTCAGTACTTATCTGTTGTACTGATTTCAGTAGTTGTAACTACATCAGTAGTTGTAACTACATCAGTAGTTTGGAACAGATAAAGTACTTCAGTACTGTGAGGCATTTAGCCATCAGTAATTATAAAAACTACTGAAGGTGAAAGGACTCATCAGTACTTATATGGACATGGTACCAATGATCACTAGTAATGATTACTGAAATCATCAGTAGTTGTCACTTTTTCTAGTTGCAGCATACCAAGCCTTAACACAAGGTTTTGGAAAGTAGAACTATCCAAAGGCTTAGTAAAAATATCTGCAAGCTCATCAGCACTAGGCACAAACTTAGGATCAATAAGACCTTTTTCAAAGCAATCCCGAATAAAATGATGTCTGATCTCTATATGTTTTGTCCTAGAGTGCTGGACTGGATTTTTGACAATACACAGAGCTGAAGCACTATCCATTAATAATGGAGTCTTAGTCTCTGTAATGCCATAATCCAGAAGCTGGTTCTGAAGCCGGAGTACCTGAGAGGTGCAACTTGCAGCAGCAATGTACTCGGCCTCAGCAGTTGATGTAGCAACAGATGTTTGTTTCTTACTCTGCCAAGAAATCAAACAGTTGCCTAGGAATTGACAACCACCAGAAGTTGACTTTCTAGTTAACTTGCACCCTGCATAGTCACTATCTGAAAAAAAACTAATTTGCAAGAGTGTCCAGTGGAATACCATAAACCCAGAGATTGTGTACCTTGCAAATATCTAAAGATTCTCTTGACTGCAATCAATGAGACTCTTTAGGAGCAGCCTGAAATCTAGCACAGACACATGTAGCAAACATAATATCTGGTCTAGAAGCTGTTAAATACATCAAGGACCCAATCATACATCTGTAAAGTGTTTCATCAACAGCTTTACCTTTCTGATCAGCATCCAGTTGTGTGGTGTTGCACATGGGAGTAGAACAGGCTTACAGTTTTGTAAATCAAACTTATTCAAAAGATCTTTTGTATATTTTGACTGATGAATAAAGGTTCCATCAGCCTTTTGTTTGATTTGCAAGCCTAGAAAGAACTGTAATTCTCCCATTGCACTCATTTCAAACCTCTTTTTCATTAATGTTGTAAAATCATCACACAACTGGGGATCAGAGGATGCAAAAATAATATCATCAACATAAATCTGAACAAGTAGCTTATGCTGATCCACCTTCTTAATAAACAAGTTTTTCAATGGAGCCTCTAGTGAAATTATTCTTAAGAAGAAAAGTAGAGAGTGTCTCATACCAGGCTCTAGGAGCTTGTTTCAACCCATAAAGAGCCTTATCAAGTTTATACACCCATTCAGGATGTTTATTATCCTCAAATCCTGGTGGTTGACACACATAACTTCTTCCTTTATTTTACCATATAAAAATGCACTTTTGACATCCATTTGAAAAACTTTAAGATTGTGGAATGCAGCATAGGCTAAGAACAATCTGATTGCCTCTAGTCTGGCTACAGGGGCAAAGGTTTCATCATAGTCAATACCTTCTTCTTGTGAAAACCCCTGTACACCAGTCTAGCCTTGTTCTTAACAATAAGCCCATTTTCATCAGTTTTGTTCCTAAACACCCATTTAGTGCCTATTGCACACTTACCTGGGGGAAGAGGAACCAGTTCCCACACTTGCTGTTTCTTGAACTGAAGTAGCTCAAGCTGCATAGCTTCAACCCATCCATTGTCTCTCAAAGCAACATGGTAGTTCTTTGGCTCTAGCTGACTGATGAAGAGAGCATAGAAGCAGAAGTTAGACAATTGACTTCTTGTTGAAACACCAGCATTGATATCACCAATAATCTGAGACATGGGGTGATTCTTCAGTTCTTGATAAACAAAGAGATCTGTGCAAGTGTTTGTAGAACCTTCAGCAGCAGCAGATGTTGATGTAGACTCTTGAAACCAAGAATTAGATGGTAACTCAAAAGATGTAGAGGAAACAGAGATCTCATCAGCATTTGTTGTGGATGGAACTGCTGAAGCTACAGGAACATCAAATTTAGCAGACACAGGCAGTTGGTCACTAAACTTGAATAGGTGAGTATTGATATTATCATCATCATCATCAATACCACCAGGTGGAAGACATGCTGCAGAAGATGATTTATCCACAGGATCTGCAACAGCTGGAGGTTGATAAGGAACATATTGCAGTATGTCCAAATCAACAACTCCACAGGGTTTTGTGGAATCTTGTCCAAAGGAGATTCATTAAACTTCACATGCAAAGTCTCTTCAATATCTTTGTTCTGCAGTTGAAGACTCTGTATGCCTTGCAACTAGATGAATAACCAACAAAATACCTGTATCCACTTTATGGAGTTGATCCTTTGTGTTGAGAATAAAACAGGGACACCCAAATGCTTTGAAGAATGAAATTAGAGGAGCCAAGTGATGGAGAACTTCATATGGAGTCTTCATCAACCTCTCATTTACTAAAACTCTATTCTGCACATAGCAAGCTGTGTTGACAGCTTCAGCCCAAAAGGTCAGTGGCAAACCAGAGTCAGCCAGCATGGACCTTGCAGCTTTAATTAGGGTCCTGTTCTTTCTCTCCACTACTCCATTTTGTTCTGGAGTCCTTGGGATGCTAAACTGCCTTTTGATTCCCTTTGAGAGATAGAAGTCATCAAGTGTATGGTTTCTGAATTCAGTTCCATTATCACTCCTGATACACTTGACTGGAAGGGAATACTGCTTCTCAATATACAACACAAAGTTAATAACCTTCTGAGCAACCTCATCCTTTGAATGTAGAAAGAAAGTCCATACAAATCTAGAGTAATCATCCACAATTACCAGACAGTATTTCTTCTTTGCCATGCTCATCACTCTCACAGGACCAAATAGATCCATATGCAGTAATTGCAAGCAGGCAGTGGACTTAGGCTCTTCAATAGGAGGGAATGAGACTTTGTGCTGTTTTCCTTTTAAACAAGCAGTGCAGGTTTCATCACAGTGGAACTCCTTTATTGGTAAGCCTCTGACTAAACTATTGTGGATAAGCTGATTCATGTTTTGAAATTAACATGACACAGCCTTCACAGCGAGTTTAGATTCTTGAGAAGAGGCTTTGGAAAATAGGCAAGGATTGCCTCTGAGATCTATTTTCTTGGAAAGATCTAAGGCATACACTCTTCCTGTCCTGTTGGCTCTCAAGAGAGTATGATCATCCAACACCTTGTCAATCAAATGCAGAACTTTGGATGACAGAATCCTACAGTTCTGACTGGTGAAAAGAGCAACATGGCCATTATCACACATTTGACTGACACTCAAGAGATTGTACTTGAGATTTTCCACATGATTAACATCATCAAACTTGATTTCTCCATTGGAGACAAAGCCATTTCCAATGATGTAACCTCTAGCATCATTGCCAAAAGAACAAAACCCTTCTTTCCTTGAGAGTAGTCATGAAGAAGAGAGCTGTTCCCAGTCATGTGCATAGATCCCCCACTGTCTACATGCCAGATGCTACTTGGCATGTTGGAGAACCCTGCAATAATAAACAATTAGTTAGTTTTGGAGACCCAAACCTTTTTGTTTTGGGCCTGGTCTCATCAATAGATGGTAAACTAACAGGTTTATTTGAAACAACAGCCTGAGAGGAAGAAGATGGTGAAGAAGAGGAATCCTTTGGCTTGGATCTCCTTTTCTGTGGTTTCAACATAGGAGCATCTAATTGGTTAACTCTACCCAACAGATGTTGAACCATCATCACCAGCTATGTCTGATTTTGTGATAAAGCTTTTAGCTCATCAGACACATTGCTAGTGGAGTTTGATAAGTTCCTATGTTGCACCTTCTTCTTCTGAGCACTCTCAGCTATCACCTGTTTAACCCCTTCCTTTTTGGATTTCTTTGAGGACTTAAGGGTTACAGGATTTGATGTTGCTGAAACAAATGTGGTCTCAAACTCAGTTTTCATTTTTACCATTTTCTCTTTAATTTCTTCTTTTTATGTTTGAGTTTGGAACCTCTTTTAGCAATCATCTGTAAGATGATTGAATAACCACATACTTCACATGGTTTCTTCTTCATCTTAGGTTGATCATCAACTAAAGAGGGTGAAGCAACTGAAGACTTGTTCTTCAGTGCTTTGGAAGCATTGTTTGCTTTCTTGACTTCCTCTTTAGTAGCCTTCAAACTCTTTCTACTGACAGTTTTCTTCTTTTCAGTACTGACAGTAGTTGGAGTTTGAACTTCAGGTGTTAAATCCTGCTCTCTAGTCCTTTCAGGACTTTCAGAATTAACTCCTGAGTTGATCAACTCATTGACATGTGAGTGTCAGCATTTGAACCATCAACATCAGCTGATAGGTTCTGAGATGGCTTGATGCTGACTTCTACTTCTGATTGTGCTGTATCAGAAAGTAGATCACATGATGAGATGGATTGGTTATTACTCTCACCATCAGATTCTACCTCTGCTCTTGGAGTAAAATCTGTAGGTGGAGCAGTGTGATTGTAACCAATGCCAAACTTCACATTGGAAGCAGATTGCTTACTAAGAAGCATTTCAAAACCTTTGCATGATTGTACCCATCTATCACACTCTACCTGGGTAACTGCAAGGGTTTCTTTGAGATCTTTATACTTCTCTAGAAGTATCTCTTCCCTAGCCTTATCATCAGTTATTTGGCATTTCAGTTTGTAAATCTCATCATTTTTATCATTAAGCACAGACTCAAATTCAGCTTTGCTTTTGGAAATTATTTGTTCTAGCTCAGTGTTCTTGTTGATTAAATCTACATTTGCTTCTCTAATAGATGCAAATGCTGCTATGCATGTTTCAGAACATAATTTGGCTTTTGCCTCAGAGGATACCTGTGATACCTTTGGTGTAGAGGCATTAGAGGATGAAGTATCAGCAGAATCCAAAGCCATAAGAGCTAGATTTCCAAAAGGACTTTCACCAGCATGTTGACCAGCACCTGAGAACAGTTGTTCATAACCAGACAAGTCATCTGGTAAACTGCTCCAGTGAACAACTCCTGGTGTGAAGAAGCTGTGTTGTTGAGGTTGAATTTGTTGATGAGATTGGGAAGGCTGTGGTTCAGGCAATGCTTTGGTTGTTGTGCAATTGAAGCTTGAACAGGATTTGGTTAAGGCACATAATAGCAGGGATAAGGATATGACATTTGACCCTGGGGAACAAAGTATGCAGGAGATCTAGGATGTGAATGTTGACCAGAACCAGCAGGATGTTGCTCTCTGTTTTGTGGACTAGTACTAGGAAAAGTCACAAAGGGTGCAGAAGAGTTAGATCCAGTTGATCTACACTCTCTTGCAAAGTGTCCTAGCCTTTGGCATTTATGACACCTCAACTTACTCTTGTCAAAACCAACTTTGGTTTTGCCAGAGAGTCCAGAAATTTCCTGCCAGTTCTCTTATAGAACTTCTGAGATCTGATATTAATCAATGCCATTTGGCTCAGAATATCCATCTCTTCTAGATCATCATCAGCTATTCCTTTCAGATCATCCATAATGAAGCATAATTGTCACTATTACTGCCAGAATGACTCTCAATACCAACAAATGCATGATCAGAACTATTTGAAGAGAAATCTATATGATCATCATAATTGCTTTCAGATGCAGCATATTCTGACTCATGACCAACCAAGGCAGTATTCCCTGGTACAAAGTCATCAGTGAGCTTTCCTGATGAGGACAGTTTCCTCTTCTGCTCTATCTCTCTTTCAAATGTAAGCAGTTTCCCATGAAGTTGGGTGAGAGATAGGCCATCCAGATTTGCACTGGAGCGTAGGACAATAGTGTATGTGTCCCATCTCTCAGGTAGTGATCTGAGAATCTGTTGTTCATCTGGCTATTTGTGTATTCCTGTTTCACCATTTTCAGCTCAGATATCAAGCAGGAAAAACGCTCAAACTGTTGAGTCAGTGTCTCACCCTTTCTATGAGAGAATGTCTCATATTGTTGGGTGAGAGATAGGCCATCCAGATTTGCACTGGAGTCGTCATCTCAGATTCAATCAAATTCGATTAAGCTAAACCAAATTTAGAACAAAATACAACACCAATTGAACCAGAAGATCTCAAAATAAATGAACGAAAGCGACAGAAATTCAATAATCTATAACTAGTTCTTGCGAATACGCTAATTCAATCAACACAGATATCAATTAGCAGTTTCAATGATCAATTGTTAGATCGATCAATGATTAACCATGCTCTGATACCACTTGTTAGGATTAGTGATATATGTTTGATTGATTAGAGAGTATAGCAGCGGAAATCGAACAATGAATTAGCCAATTCACAAGAACGAAACGATATTCAATGAAGAACAAAGACGGTTATAGAGAGAGAAGTTCTGCAAATATATTTCATTCAATATTCACTTTCGTGGTAACAGAATGTCACACTTACAATTAGGTCGACACCTCTTATATAGAGATGTGACGTCTGCTGATGTCACTTGATAGTGACATCTAACAGATTTATTACAACTGAACACAACTACTGAAGATGTCAAAACAGCTGACATCTCCTTACAAAAATGCTAAGTGTTATCAGTTGTTATAACTACTGAAAAACATAAAACTACTGAAACTAGAACGACTAAAAACAAGCTCTTCAGTCGTTTTACAAAACTACTGAAGGTAAAAATATAAAACTACTGATATCACAACTACTGAAGAAGTACTCTTCAGCTGTTGTGACAAACTACTGAAACTTCAGTACTTGATCTTCAGACTTGAACTTCAGATGTTTCATCAGCTGATGACTTCAGTAGATATCATCAGCTGATGTCTTCAGTCTTTGTCTTCAGACTTTGTACATCAGTTGTTGATCTTCAACACTTGTAAACTCTTCAGCTGTTGTACTTCAGTACTTTGAACTTCAGCTTCAACACTTGTGTTCTTCAGCTGTTCAGCTTCAGTACTTGTGTTCTTCAGCTGTTCAACTTCAGTACTTGTGTTCTTCAGCTGTTCAGCTTCAGTACTTGTGTTCTTCAGCTGTTCAGCTTCAGTACTTGTGTTCATCAGCTGTTCAGCTTCAGTACTTGTGTTCTTCAGCTGTTGTACTTCAGCACTTTAGTTCTTCAGCTGTTGAAGTCTTCAGCACTTGATCTTCAGCTGTTGAAGTCTTCAGTACTTGTCAAACTGCTGATGAAGCTTTCAGCAGTTGTTGTGATACCATGTGGGACTTAGAGGTTTTCTTATCTTGGCTCATTGGTTCTTTTGGTCCAACATACTTTAAGCTCCTGTGGTCAGTGAATAGGGTGCACGTCGTCCTGTAAAGATAGTGCCTCCAAATCTTTAGCGTAAAGACCACGACTGCAATTTCTAAGTCATGAGTAGGATAATTGTCCTCATGAACCTTCAACTATCAGGATACATAGGCTATAACCTTCCCTCTCTGCATTAACACACACCCCACCCAGAGTAGGAAGCATCAGAACAAACTACTAGATCTTCACTTCCATCGGGTAATGACAGAACAGGAGCTTGAGTCAATCTCGCCTGCAATTCTTTGAACGCCTTCTCTTGACCTTGACCCAATACAAACTTCACATCTTTCCGGGTCAACTTAGTTAGTGGACAAGTGATCTTAGAAAAGTCTTGGATGAATCTTCAGTAATAGCCCACCAACCTAAGAAACTACGAATCTCGGATGGTGTCTTTGGAGGCTTCCATTGCATCACCGCCTCCACCTTTGTCAGGTCCACCATAATCCCCTCTAGGTTCACCACGTGACCCAAGAATTGAACCTCGCACAACCAAAATGCGCACTGGAGAACGTAGCATACAACTTCTCCTTTCTCAACGTCTCCAAAACCTCCCGAATATGGCCGGCATGTTCAATCTCGCTCTTCGAATAATTCAGAATATCATCAATGAACACAATCACTGATTTATCCAACATTGGCCGACACACTCGATTCATTAGATCTATAAAAGAAGCTGGCACGTTGGTCAAACCAAAAGACATGACAAGAAACTCATAATGACCATAATGTGTGCGAAAAGTTGTTTTAGGGACATCCTGCTCTTTCACCCTTAGCTGATGGTAACCAGATCGAAGATCTATTCTTGAAAACTAACTGGCACCTTGAAGCTGATCAAACAAATCATTAATTCTCGATAAGGGATATCGGTTCTTTATCGTCAACTTATTCAGCTCATGGTAGTCGATACACATCCTCATACTACCATCCTTCTTCTTTATGAATAAGACCGGAGCACCCCAAGGAGAGATACTCGGTCGAATGAACCACTTATCAAGTAGCTCTTGCAATTGCTTCATCAACTCTTTCATCTCGGTTGGAGCCAACCGATACGGCGCCTTAGCAACAGGTTGGGCACCCGGTATCAAGTCAATCTGGAACTCAATCTCGCGTTCAGGTGGCACTCCTGGTAAGTCTTCTGGGAACACATTTGGAAAGTCACACACAACCGGGACATCAAACAATTGTGGTGTTGGTGTTTCTACATCTTTCACATAAGCCAAGTAGGCACTACATCCATCCCTCATGCACTTTCCCGCCACCGCCATTGAGATAACTTTTGGAATCGTCGTGAGCCGATCACCATAAACCATTACCAATCTCCCGTTAGGTGCTGTCAATCGGATTATCTTCTTTTGACACACAATGTTTGCCTCCTAGTCCGCCAACCAATCCATCCCAAGAACCATATCAAAATCACCTAAGGTCATCACGAACGGTCTAACCGGAAACTTATGACCTTCCAATTCCACATCACATCCTTCTATCACCTCAGAATTCCTAGTAAACTTACCTATGGCAGTTTCTACATCGTAGGGTGCATCTATATTCTTACTACTAATAGGCGGTTTAGCACAAAAAGCGGCAGAAATGAAACTTTTACTAGCACCAAAATCCAATAACACGGAGGCTAAAATTTGGTTTACTAGAATCGTACCTGACACGACATCAGGGTCCGTCCTAGCCTCCTCCTGCGTCATTGTGAACGCTCTGGCACTCGCCCTCGGTCCTTCTCCTCCGGTCTCTTCACCCTAGAACCCTCAGCCCTCGGCTTCTTACAGTCTCTATTCATGTGGCCTTCCATGCCAGGTTAAAACATCGGACCATACGACAGTCCTTTGCTATATGCCCCGTCTTCCCACATTTGAAGCATAATTTCGATCCCAGCGTACATTCTCTGGTATGCTCTTCCCACATCTACCACACATCTTCGATCCCGCAACAGATGTGACCAGACGGCGGTCATCCACCCGTGCCTTCTTGTTACCCGTCAGGGCACCACCTACACCAAACCTCTTTCCACTCCAATTCCCATCACTACCACCTTTCTTGCTACCTTTGGTCAACACCACCATTCTTTCATCATATAGTCTCCCTACCAAATCCACCATTGACCTAAACATGCTCGGTCGGGCGGCGATCATGTGCCTGCAAATATCCATAGGCAGGCCTTGAATATACCTTTTGATATTTCGAGACAGAGGTGTCACCTGATCCGGCACCAGCCATGCCATTTCATTAAACCTGGTGGTGTATTGCTGATGTGTCATAGTTCCTACCTCCAACTGCAAGAATTCCCTTTCCACCTTATCCATTTTCCTGTGAGGACAGAACTCCTCGATCACCAACTTTTTCAGTTCGGCCCACCTCATTCTCCCAATAGCCCGGCTACCCTTAGCTTAGACAATATTGTCCCACCAGCATAAAGCTGAGTCCACGAAAGAGTGGGTGGCAAACTTCAAGTTCTAGTCTTCCCAGCACTCGTTGATATTTAGAACAACTTCCATTTCTCACACCCACCGGTGAGCAGCAGCAGCAGTGCCGTTACCATCAAAGGTAGGGGTCTTGCATTGTTGGAATGCCCTGAAATTACAGACTCGTGCCCCCTCCGAGGCAGGCTTTTCTTCTTCCTCTTCTTCTTCATCATCAGACAAAACCGTCTCAGTCTCGGGCTGTCTCCTTTCACTCCTAGGTCTACTCGTTTCCCTTCTTTCGCCATCTCTAACATCTTTTTTCACTTCGGTCACCACAGACGGTAGGATCGTCTGCATGACCTGATGTACTTCCTCCACCACCGCCTCCTTAACTGAGGCTCTCAGATTAGCACTCTCATCTCCGCCCTCCAGATAAGGGGTCCCGGGTTCTTCATGAACCACCTTTTTGGCTCTAGGCCTTCCTCTCGTGACCCGTGGTTCAGCACCACATCCACCACTACCACACGAAGCTTTAGTTGATCTACCACTGGCCATCCTCACACACACGATGAAACGATCAAACACCAACATGGTCATTCAACGGAGTAGCTCAGTTTATGTCAGGTATAATAGTCCTTAATTATAGTGGCCAGTTGTGATTAGCCACTTTACTTTACTCTTCATACCCCGAGCATTACCTGTCCTAACTACATCAGTATCTAAATCTACCGACAACACATAACCACATCACATGCACACATAATACCGGTTAATCATTACGAAAATACCTGATGGCACGCAGCTACTCGGACTGGCATCCCTTCCTTTTCCGTCCTATTTTTAGTTTAAGTTAAGGTTTATTTTGAAAATTACCCATTTCACTTAAACTATGGCTTTGATAACAACTTGTAAGGACTCGTTTCTGGGATGCTTATAGCTGGCCAATCATTGCTTACAAAACATACAATTACATTTAACGTTCATAAAAAACCATCGCAGCGGAACATTTTAAATAACTTTTCATTCCAAAATAACTGTTTTTTCAAGTTAATACAATCATTCATTACACATTTTCATTTGTTCGCATAATAATGCAAAAACAGTAACAAAAGAATGCCATCCAAAAAGCCAAGTAGCTGCCCTGTGCCATCCTCAGCAATGCTCACCTACCAATTGGAAAATGCATAAAACATCAGTGTTGCTGAGTGAGTTCGAGTTTTATATCAAAACATACTTTCATTAAAACATTCTTTACTTTGCATGTGATCAGACATAATACGTACACATAGATAATATCATTATTATCTTCATCATTCGTTCATTAACTTCGTTCATACGTTCATCATTACTTCTTTTCATTCTATCAAACCATGAACCTTACCCTACCATCATGCATAAAGCTGGTACTGGGCCGGGGTCCATCATAGACCCCCCATCATGGCGCACAGCAGCCTGGCCACACTACCTAGGGTAAGTTCAGGTGTACCATTGTCATGGGTTATACCCTACCGTCAAACATAAAGCTGATACTGGGCGAGGGTCCATCATAGACCCCCCGTCATGGCGCACAACAGCCTGGGCACAGCATCTAGGGTAAGCGACAAAGGTTCCATACATATCGTCAATCACAAAGAAAGACCCCGATGTGCATCCTTCTGGGGTAGCTAACCCGCACACCGTTAGGCTAACACCCTACAATGGGGCATGTCCCGACATACAAGGCTTGAAAGACTTTCTTTTACCTTCCATCGTTCATTAATGCATGCATTCATTCATCATGTTCCTTTTTCATTATCTTTCATTTTACGTTACACAATACTTTCATTTTATTCATTAACATCCAACGTAAATCCATGGTAAAATAAACATACATAATAAGGAACAACATCATAGTCATCATGTTCATACAGGGCATCACACATACATAGCAAACATCATACATACCATCATGCCTAGCAACACACATGAGCATCATACATACCATCATAACATCTATGACCTCAAAAGTCAGCTTTCATGAACCCACGGGAACATTCCAAGTCAAAGCCTACATCTCACTTTTTCCCAGAAAGTCAAACTATTCTAAGTGTTCATCCGAATCTGTTCCACTTCATCCATATTTGTCTTTCTTCATCCGCATTTGCTATAGTTCATCAGCATTTGCCTTTTGTTCATCCGCATTTGCCTTTTGTTCATCCGCATTTGCCTTTTGTTCATCCGCATTTGTTACTCTTAGTCAATGCTCATTCACATAAACTTTCCATCCGCATTGACTTCATCCGCATTTCCCACTACTCATCCACATTTCTTTTACCTAATGGAAAATGTCCATCCACATTGACTGTTCATCCGCATTGACTTTCTATGTGCATCCGCATTGACTTTCTATGTGCATCCGCATTGACTTTCTATGTTCATCCGCATTGACTTCCTTGGCTATTAATGCTCATCTGCATTGACTTTCTATGTTCTTCTGCATTGACATCCTTGGCTATTAATACTCATCCGCATTGACTTTCTATGTTCATGCGCATTTGCCTACACTTAGGCAATCATTCTAAACCCATTCGCACCTAAACATCAGATTCAATCCCCAAACACCATATATCATGTTCCAAGCTTAATCTTACCTTCTAAGCCTTAGAAACACCATCATACATCATCAAGCATAATATAGCCATACAACACATCATAACATCAACATACACCAATCAAACATATGGGTCCGAAACCCAGTTAAAAGAAAACATACATTCATGCATTTCCAGCCCCAAGACAGTTAAAAACTAGTAAAGGAGGGGTCTAGAACTCACCTTTGTAACTTTTGAGTATGCCTTTGTTCCAAACTTGTTTGCAAATTAAATTCAACCACCTAGAAACCCACTAAAACATACCCGAGCACATTCAAACACACATAAGCATAAACCTGAGGATAAGACCAATCAAGAACATCATACAACCATGAATTCTTACCTTGAATTCGAATTCTTTCTTGTTCTTCATTCAAAACCGAGAGTTCTCTGCTACTCTTGCCACTTTCTCTCTCTAAAATCTGAAGGTTTGTGAGGTGTGTCACATATGGGCGGCCAACCACCTTTTACACCCACTTTTAAACATTTTGTCCTTTTGGACAATTTTTACCCCTAGACTTGGGTTTTATTTATTTTCCTTCTTTTTCTGAACTTTATTCTTCTTTCTTGACTTAAAAGTTAACCGAGTGTTACAAGGCGAAGTGGGAAACCAGAAAGTCAAGTTTGATAAGGTCAACTACTTTCAACATCTATAGAATAACTTGCTTTCAGTATCCCAAATATGTGACAAAGGATTTAAAGTTGTTTTTGACAAAAAGAAGTGCTACGTATTGAAGAAGGACTACGTTATCCCGGAGGACAAAATCTTAATGTCAACTTCAAGACATAATTACTTATATGTCTTGGATCTCTCAAAAGCCTCCATAACTGATCATAAAGTTCAATACTTCTTGTCAAAGGCAACATAGAGGGAATCAATCGCCTGGCATAGGAGAATGGAACACATCAATCCATGGAAGATGAATCATCTGATCCAGAATGATTTAGTGAATGGAGTGAATGTCAAGAACTTTCAACTTCTGGATTTTTGTGTATTGTGTAACAAAGGTAAATAGACCAAGAAGTATCACAAGGCAAAGAAATTAAATTCCATTGACCTGCCACATGGATCTGTTTGATCCTGTCAGCACCAAAAGCGTGGCTAGTGATTTGTACTGTTATGTAGTTACTGATGATTACTCAAGATTGTCTTGGGTGATTTTTTTGAAATCCAAATCAGAGACATTTGAATCTTTCAAACAATTGGTGACTACATTGGAATCTCTCTATAAGCTGAAAGTGTGACAGATTCGCTTAGACAATGACACGGAGTTCAAGAACAAGTGGATGGAGGAATTCTGCAAAGAAAAAGGAATTGCATACGAGTTCACATCTGCCTACACCCCATAAACAAACGGAGTTGCTGAAAGAAAGAACATGAGCTTGATAGAGATAGCGAGAACGATGCTAGCTGACTTGAAACTACGTATCCAATTTTGGAATGTGGCAGTTGCCAATGCATGTTACACCCTCAATCGAGTCTAGGTGGTCAAACGTCATGGTAAAACATGTTATGAGTTGCTCCAGCGACGTAAACCTAATCTAGAGTACCTTGAACCATTTGGCGCACCATGTAAGCTGCTGAAAAACTCAATCAGGGAAGTTCAGTGAGAAGGCTAAAGAAGGGATATTTCTAGGATACAATATACTGGACAAGAGAGTCTATAACGACTCAACAGGTCAGGTTGAGGTGTGGTGCAATGTTGACGTTTAGAGATACACCACCCCCTGCTGGAAAGGGACCCTCATTCTTTTCCAACTATGATGGCTTCTTTAAGTCCTTCAACATCCCTCTCTCCCTCCCTGATGATGAGTTATCAACCAGAATGATGTACGATGTCTTAAACACATCGTCTCTAGACTCGACAACATCAGTTCCACAAGGTGAATCTTCTAATCCTTTAGGGGAAACACTTGATGTAAGCATCAGAAGAAGTTGAGACTGAATAGGTGGACCAGGAGGAAAAGGTTCCTACACTGAAAGTACACAAGCATCAGATGTTGATGCCTCTAACGCTTCGGAACCTCACACTCCAACGACTATAGATGTTGAACCAAGAATTCAAAATCTGGATCACGAAGTAGTTGTTCCCAACACTCTCGGATCTCGAATACATGTATCTCATCCTCTAGACAACGTCATAGGGGATGTACAATTGGGAGTACAGAAAATAAATCAGCTATACTCAGCTGATTATGCCTCAGTCATCGAAAAAGGCTATCTTCACGACGGTGCTTATCGATGTTTTGTGTCTTAATTTGAGCCAAAATATGTAAGTGAAGCCTGAAATGATGAGGCATGGTTGAGTAACATGCAAGAAGAACTCCTACAATTCAAGAAGTTAGGAGTTTGGACACTATTGGATAGACCAAAAGGTGCTAAAGTAATTGGCACTAAATGGGTCTTGAAATGCAAGAAAGATGACCAAGGGGTCATAATAAGAAACAAGGCTCGACTTGTGGTTCAAGGTTTTAGACAAGTCAAAGGCATTGATTACAATGAAGTGTTTGCACCTGTGGTTAGAATGGAAGCAATCCGGATCTTCCTAGCCTATGCATCTTACATGAAGATTAAAGATTATCAACTAGATGTCAAGAGTGCATTCCTTTATGGTGAAATTCATGAGATAGTGTATGTCAGTCAACCCAAAGGATTTGAGGATCCTTATCATCGGGACAGAGTTTACGAACTAGATAAGGCTTTCTACGGGCTACATCAAGCCCCAAGAGCATGGTATGAGAAACTCTCAACTCATCTGGTGAAACACGGTTTTTGCAGAGGAGTTATTGACTGTACACTGTTCATCAAAGAAAATGATGGCGACTTATGCTCGTACAGATTTATGTTGGTGACATAATCTTCGGTTCCAGAAACGAAGAGTTATGTAAAGAATTTGAATCTGTCATGAAAGTAGAATTTGAGACGAGCGCAATGGGGGAGATGAAGTTCTTCCTAGGATTACAGGTGGATCAGACACCAAAAGGAATCTTCCTACATCAAACTAAATATGTTGGGGACATCCTTAGTCGGTTTGACATGGAGAATGCTTCAGCTGCTGGAACTCCACTTGCCACGAACCACGATGTGGCACCCGATGATAATGATGATATGGTTGATGCTACAATGTATAGAGGAATGATTGGATCCCTTATGTATCTCATAGTGTCTCGTCCTGATATCATTTATGCGATTTGTCTTTGTTCCAGATATCAGGCGAAACCTAAAGTCAACCATCTCATAGGTGTTAAAAGGATTTTCTGTTATTTGAAGGGTACTCTAACACTCGAGTTATGGTATCCTCATGATGATGACTTTGAGCTTAAAGTGTATAGTGACTCGGATTATGGCAGTTGCAAAATGAATTACAAGTCAACATCAACAGGATGTCAGTTCTTTGGTAGACGGTTAGTCACCTGGCAGTGTAAAAAGCAGACGTTCGTTGCTCTGTCAACATGTGAAACTAAATATGTTGATGCTGCAAGTTGCTATTCACAAATCATCTGGATTCAACAGCAAATGCATGACTATGGTTTGCAATTTTTTAACACTCCTATCTATGTTGATAATTCTGCTACTATAGCCGTAAGAAAAAATCTGGTCCAACATTCTAAAACTAAACGCATCGGCATTAAATATCACTTTATACATGACTGTTTTGAAAATCAATTAATCAATGTTGCTAAAATAAATACGGATTTTTAACGTGCCAACCTTTAAACAAAGGCAATTGATAAACCGAGGTTTTTATATCTATTAGGGGTTAATGGCATGAAAAACAAATGTGAGGTGATTTTAAAGGAAGAAAGTGCCTAGTCCGACATTTTTTATTTTATTTTTATTCTTTTTTACTTTATTTTATTTTTCTGTTTATTAAGATCCAAAAACAAAAAAATATTTTCAGTTTTAGAATTATAGTAATAGGTCAGATTAGAATTAAATTTGTTGTTTTATTTAATTACTTAAAAAACAAGGGAGGAGGACAGCTTAGCTAAAAGGAATGTAATCAAATCTATAATACTGATTCAACGTTTATGGAAAATGATAGTACATAGGGAACAATTGTTTGGGATTTTAAAATAATTTAAATGATAAAGATACAAAATTCTAAGTATAAGTCACTTGAGAAGTCTAAGTAAAATAAAAAGAAAAATGATAGTAAAACTAGTATGCTACTAAGGTAACATAGAGAAAGTAGACCTAGAGGTTGCTAGTTCATTATATGATGTGTCGGTAGATTCAACACAATAGATGAGTAGACCTCATTGGTGGTTTAAAATTCAAACTAAGTTGTTTAACTTTCTGTGGGTTCTCATCTTATCCCTGGTTAACACAATCAACGCAGTTCCAATAAGGGGTGAAGAGCAACATAAATGCCACAAATGTGTGCCGATGACCATAAAAATGAGCATAGCACATGAAAAAATGCAAAATGCAATCAAGCTAATAACTTATGTTGCTGGTGTGTTATGTGAAAAAAGAAAATAAATGCTCTAATAAGAAGATATGTTGTGTGCCTCTCTGCTATGCGGTGGCATTGACCTGAGGATATGCATAACCTAAATATTCTAGAATTCATTGTTGTTTGCACCTCTCTGCTGTGCGATGGCACTTACCTGAGGCTTAGCATATCTTTGAAAGCTCTTAGAATAGTTTTTTCTTGTCAAAATACCCGTAGACCGCTCAAAAATCTCCTGAGGAACTTTGATTACCATATAAGCGTGGGATCCACAAATGTTTGTTGAAATAATTAAACCTTAACAAATCACCAATATGTGTCAAAATCTGTGTATGGATTTAAGAGGACAAATATACTCACAATCATCATGAGCTGCAGTTCTTCATAATCGAAATCATTGCGTGCATCTTGTAGCTCTAGTATGATTTCCTAAAATTGCTATTGAGTCTAGGTAAAAACAAGAATCTAGAATCAAAATAGTTTATTAAAATGTCCCAAATGATTCTGATATACCTGTATGATTCCATAATGACTCCTACCACAAATGATAAAGTAAAATTGAAGTTGTGCTGTCCAGGAAGTAAAATCGGTTACAAGTACTCTAATAGGTTTAAAACCATCTCCAATCCAAAATTACAAAATTATATCTTGTTTTGTGTTTTAATTTCTACTTGTTTTTATCTATTTATGTTAGTCATTTGGTAGGTAAAAGTCGGACTATACATCTGTATTCCATCTATGAATCACTCACTAAAAGATGTCACGTCTAAGGTGACCAATCGAGTTTTAATTTAAAAGGATCACATCTGAGGTGATTAACAGGTTTAAAAATTAAAATGGTCATGTCTGAGATGATTATCGATCATAACGTCTTATAAATAGTTGACAGGTTAAATGTTGAAAGTGCATGAGGTGACCAATCGAGTTTTAATTTAAAAGGATCACATCTGAGGTGATTAACAGGTTTAAAAATTAAAATGTTCATGTCTGAGATGATTATCGATCATAACGTCTTATAAATAGTTGACAGGTTAAATGTTGAAAGTGCATGAGGTTAAACTCATAAGTCTGAGTCATTCGCACGATTGGATCATTAGTACGACCCAATCGCACGATTGAATCATACGTATGGACCAGACGTACGATTAGACCATAAGCATGGGTCAATCCATGCGATGGATCACTAGAATGCCAATCGCACGAATGGAAGGGAACAACTGAGTGCGTCGCACGACTGAACCCCAGTCGAATGAATGGATGTGACCGACTGAGCTAGTCACACGACTGAGTCCTATTCACACGAATGAAATGTGTGAATAGGTCCAGTCGCACGACTAAAGGTAAACATAGTAGAAATAGAGGGAGTCGGTCGCACATACTCATCACCCCTCAATCGCTCTTAAATCGCACGAAAGCAAAGTTACTCTGCCCAAATCTCATTTTAGTGATTTAGCATGTTGTTTGTGACCCTATCGATTTCTCTCTGTATCTACAGGTAATGTGAGAAAAAATCAATCTCAATACTAGGTTTAATCAAGCCCAAATGACCTAAATGGTCAAAACAAGAACCTAGACAAAGTTCTAAAATTAAACCTAAAATGGACTAAATGTTAATTAAGAATATTAGGTTTATTTTGAGCATTTTTGAGTCTAATGAGTCTAACCATAATGTTTAACATCAAGTACAGACCAAGAACAGATTCTAAAGCATTGAACACAGCCGTATGCAAATGGACACACTGATGAACTTTAATCGCATGATTGAGCTGGGCGAATGACTCAATCGCACGAATGAACCATGCGTATGATTTCAGTCGCATGACTTGTTCAACCGCATAGAACAGCGTACGACTAAGCTCAGTGCAAGTTATCATACGACTGAGCTAATCACAGACTAAGACTCGGTCACTTGTCCATTCGCATGACTGAACGGAAGGATTCACAAGTTCATTAAACTTCAAATGTCATTCACTTACAAAATTCTAAGGTTTAGTATCTTGTGTTACAAAAAACATGGCAGTAGATAGACTTGAGCAAAAGCACAACCTCTGTCTCATTTGACGTCATATCCCGAAACACTTGAATTCAGGGATTATGCTTTTATGGAGATTGAGGATCTTCAAGGCCATCTCTCCACTGTGCAACCATATAGAAAGATTAAACAGGGCTTTCTAGGATAGCATGTAGTAGAGAGGTCCGCTGAGCCTCATCGAATTTGGAGTTCTATTTTGGTCAGGAGATGAGATCAGCGAGGATGATGTTGGACCAAAAGAACCAATGAGCCAAGATCAGAAAACCTCTAAGTCCCACATGGTATCACAACAACTGCTGAAAACCTCATCAGTAGTTTGACAAGTGCTGAAGACTTCAACAGCTGAAGATCAAGTGCTGAAGACCTTAACAACTGAAGAACCAAAGTGCTAAGTACAACAGCTGAAGAACACAAGTGCTGAAGCTGAAAGACCAAAGTACTGAAGTACAACAGCTGAAGAGTTCACAAGTGCTGAAGATCAACAACTGATGTACAAAGTCTGAAGACAAAGACTGAAGACATCAGCTGATGATATCTACTGAAGTCATCAGCTGATGAAACACCTGAAGGTCAAAGTCTGAAGATCAAGTACTGAAGCCTCAGTAGTTTGTCACAACTGCTGAAGAGTACTTCTTCAGTAGTTGTGATATCAGTAGTTTTATTTTCTATGTTTCAGTAGTTTTGTAAAACGACTGAAGAGCTTGTTCTTCAGTCGTTGTAGTTTCAGTAGTTTTATATTTGTACTTAACATGCTGATATGTTCTCAGTAGTTGTGAACATTTCAGTAGTTTGTTAAGAATAGTTATTTTTGTATTGGATCTGCCAGTTGTCACTTTCCGTGATAACAGCAGTGACTGTTGCACTCTATATAAGGAGTGACAACCTATTGTAATCAATGAGGAATGAGTGAATGAATGGAATGAATGATTGATTGATTAGAAATATTCTACATCTATAAACATTCCTAGAAATCAGAAATACATATTCTCTCCCTATAACCGTATGCGATCTTAATGCTTACAAGTATCGATGCTTGCTACAATTTGTCTAATTCTAGTTTGTATTCCGCTGCTTTGTATTCTGATACATCAAACTTGTGATCACTGATCCTGTCAAATGGTATCAGAGCAGGTTAATCATTGATCGATCTAATAATTGATCATTGAAACTGCTATTCAAGATCTAAGTTTGATTGAATTAGCTTTGTTTTTGCAAGAAACGGTTATAGAGATTGAATTTTCTGTATTTCTGCTCATTCATCCTGAGATCTTTTCTTGGTTCTCATTGAGTTTGTTGTGGTTTGTCTAAAACTTTTAAAACTTGAACTAAACTGTTTTTGAACTGAAAATGACCACTCCCTCCAATGATCCTCACAATACTGGTTCCTCAACCAAGCCACCTATGCTGGTTAGGAATGAGTAAACATATGGCAAAGACGTATGCTCCATCACCTGTCTGTTAACAGCGCAGGGTGTTGGACATCAGTGGTACATGGTCCACACAAGCCTATGGTGAATAACCCGGAAACCAATCAAATGGTTCCGAAGAGGAGGGAGCAATACTCAGATGAGGATAAGAAGTTGCTTGAGATTGATGCAAAAGCCCATGGAATTCTGGCCATGGCATTGCCCAATGAAATCTATTCTGGGCTAATGCATCATGAAACTGCCCATGACCTCTGGATTGCTTTGAAAGAACAATTTGGAGGAACAGATGAGGTCTTGGCAAATAATAGAGAAATTCTTGCCCAACAATATGAGACATTCTCTCATAGAAAGGGTGAGACACTGACTCAACAATATGAGCGGTTTTCTTGTTTGATCTCTGAACTAAAAATGGTCAAACTTGAATACACCAATATTCAGATGAATAACAGATTTCTCAGATCACTGCCTGAGAGATGGGACACATATACTATTGTCCTACGCTCCAGTGCAAGTTTGGACAAACTATCTCTCACCCAACTCCATGGGAAATTGCTCACTTTTGAGAGAGAGATAGAACAGAAGAGAAAGCTGTCTTCATCGGAAAGCTCACTGAAGACTTTATACAAGGCAACACTGCCTTGGTGGGTCATGAGTCAGAATATGCTTCATCTGAATGCCAGTATGATGAGCATATTATTTCTCTTCAAGCACTTCTGATTCTGCATTTGTAAGTGTTGATGGTCAGTTTACTGGGTGTAATAATGACAATCTATGTTTCATATGGATGATCTCAAGGGGATTGCTTGATGATGACTTAGAAGAGATGGATATTTTGAGCCAAATGGCCTTGATAAATATCAGATCTCAGAAGTTCTACAAAAGAACTGGAAGAAAATTCCCAGGACTCTCTGGCAAAACCAAAGTTGGTTTGACAGCAGCAAGTTGAGGTGTCACAAATGCCAACGGCTTGGACACTTTGCAAGAGAGTGTAGATCAACTGGATCTAACTCTACTGCACCCTTTGTGACTTTTCCTGGCAATAGTCAACAACACAGAGGGCAACATCCTGTCACATCTAGTCATCATCCTCAACAACAATCTCCGGCATATTTTGTTCCTCAGGGTCAAATGCCATATCAGTACCCTGTTATTACATGCCACAGTCAAATCAAGTTCAAGTTCCTATGACACCACAACCTCATGCATTACCAGAACCTCAGCCTTCCTATCTCATCAACAACCTCAATCTCAACAACACAGCTTCTTCACCCCAGGAGTTGTTGACTGGAGCAGTTTACCAGATGACTTGTCTGGTCATGATCAACTGTTCTCAGGTGCTGGTCAACATGGTGGTGACAGTCCTTTGGGAATCTAGCTCTTATGGCTTTGGAGTCTGCTGATACTTCATCTTCCAATGCCTCTACACTCAGGTATCACAGGTATCCTCTGAGGCAAAAGCCAAATTATGTTCTGAACAATGCATAGCAGCATTTGCTTCCATTAGAGAAGCAAATGTAGCTTTAATTAATAAGAACATTGAGCTAGAACAAATAATTTCCAAAAACAAAGCTGAGTTTGAGTTTGTGCTCAAAGATAAAAATGATGGTTTATAAACTGAATTGCCAAATAATTGATGATAAGGCTAGAGAAGATGTACTTCTAGAGAAGTACAAAGATCTCAAAGAAACCCTTGCAGTTACCCAGGTCGAGTGTGATAGATGGGTACAATCATGCAAAGGTTTTGAAATGCTTCTTAGTAAGCAATCTGCTTCAAATGTGAAGTTTGGAATTGGCTACAATCACACTGCTCCACCTACAGATTTTACCCCAAGAGCAGAGGTAGAATCTGATGGTGAGAGTGATAACCAATCCATCACATCATGTGATCTACCTTCTGATACAGCACAATCAGAAGTAGCAGTCAGCATCAAGCCCTCTTTGAACCTATCAGCTGATGTTGATGGTCCAAATGCTGACATTCACATGATCAATAAGTTGATCAACTCAGGAGTTAATCCTGAAGGTCCTGAAAGGACTGGAGAGCAGGATTTAACATCCTGAAGTTCAAACTTCAACTGCTGTCAGTACTGAAGAGAAGAAAACTGGCAGTAGAAAGAGTTTGAAGACTACTAAAGAGGTTGTCAAGAAAGCAACCAATGCTTCCAAAGCATTGAAGAACAAGTCTTCTGTTGCTTCACCATCTTTAGTGATGATCAACCTAAGATGAAGAAGAAACCATGTGAAGTATGTGGTTTGTTCAATCATCTTACAGATGATTGTTGGTACAAAAGAGGTTCCAAACTCAAACAAAAAGAAGAAATTAATGAGAAAATGGTAAAAATGAAAACTGAGTTTGAGACCACATTTGTATCAGCAACATCAAATCCTGTAACCCTTAAGTCCTTAAAGAAATCCAAAAAGGAAGGAGTTAAACAGGTGACAGCTGAGGGTGCTCAAAAGAAGAAGGTGCAACATAGGACCTTATCTAACTCCACTAGCAATGTGTCTGATGAGCTGAAAGCTTTATCACAAAATCAGACACAGCTGGTGATGATGGTACAACATCTGTTGGGTAGAGTTAACCAACTAGATTCTCCTATGTTGAAACCACAGAAAAGGAGGTCTAAGCCAAAGGACTCCTCTTCTACACCATCTTCTTCTTCTCAGGCTGTTGTTACAAATAAACATGTTAGTTTACCATCTATTGATGAGACCAGGCCCAAAACCAAAAAGGTTTGGGTCTCTAAAACTAACTGATTGTTTATTATTGCAGGGTTCTTCAACATGCCAAAGTAGCATCTGGTATGTAGACAGTGGGGGATCTATGCACATGACTGGGAACATCTCTCTTCTTCATGACTACTCTCAAGGAAAGAAGGAATTGTCTCTTTTGGCAATGATGCTAGGGGTTACATCATCGGTAAGGGCTTTGTCTCCAATGGAGAAATCAAATTTGATGATGTTAATCATGTGGAAAATCTCAAGTACAACCTCTTGAGTGTCAGTCAAATGTGTGATAAAGGCCATGTTGCCTTTTCACAAGTCAAAACTGTAGGATTCTGTCATCCAAGTTTTGCACTTGATTGACAAGGTGTTGGATGATCACACTCTCCTGAAAGCCAACAGGACAGGAAGAGTGTATGCCTTAGATCTCTCTAAGAAGATAGATCTCAAAGGCAATCCTTGCCTATTTTCCAAAGCCTCTTCTTAAGAATCTAAACTGTGGCACAGGAGGCTTGGTCATGTTAATCTCAAAAACATGAATCAGCTTAGCCACAATAGTTTAGTCAGGCTTACCAATAAAGGAGTTCCACTGTGATGAAACCTGCACTGCTTGTTTAAAAGGAAAACAGCACAGGTCTCATTTCCTCCTATTGAAGTGTCCAAGTCCACTGCCTGCTTGCAATTACTGCATATGGATCTATTTGGTCCTGTGAGAGTAATGAGCATGGCAAAGAAGAAATACTGTCTGGTAATTGTGGATGATTACTCCAGATTTGTATGGACTTTCTTTCTACATTCAAAGGATGAGGCTGCTCAGAAGATTATCCACTTTGTGCTGTACATTGAGAAGCAGTATTCCCTTCCAGTCAAGTGTATTAGGAGTGATAATGGAACTGAGTTCAGAAATCATACACTTGATGACTTCTATCTTTCAAAGGGAATCAAAAGGCAGTTCAGCATTCCAAGGACTCCAGAACAAAATGGAGTAGTGGAGAGAAAGAACAGGACCCTCATTGAAGCTGCAAGGTCCATGCTGGCTGACTCAGGTTTGCCATTGACCTTTTGGGCCGAAGCTGTCAACACAGCTTGTTATGTGCAAAATAGAGTTTTAGTAAATCAGAGGTTGATGAAGACTCCATATGAAGTTCTCCATCATTTGGCTCCTCTGATTTCATTTTTCAAAGCATTTGGGTGTCCCTGTTTATTCTCAACACAAAGGATCAACTCCACAAATTTGATCCTAAGGTGGATGCAGGATACTTTGTTGGTTATTCATCTACTTGCAAGGCATACAGAGTCTTCAACTGCAGAACAAAGATGGTTGAAGAAACTCTACATGTTAAGTTTAATGAATCTCCAAAGGACAAGATTCCACAAAGTCCTGTGGAGTATTTGATTTGGACATACTGCAATATGTTCCTTATCAAACTCCTGCTGTTGCTCCTGTCAACAGTTCACCACCTGGTGGTACTGCTGATGATGATGATGATTGCAGTACTCACCTCTTCAGGTTTAGTGATCAGCTGCCTGACTCAGCTAGACCTGATGTTCCTGTAGCGCCAGTAGCACCATCCACAACAAATGCTGATGAGATTTCTTCGAATTCAACTTCCTTTGAATTACCATCCACTGATTGGTTTCAAGGAAATGATTCACCATCACCATCTGTTGCTGCTGAACGGCTACAAACACTTGCACAGATCTCATTGTGTATCAAGATCTGAAGAATCACCCTATGTCTCAAATCATTGGTGATATCACTGCTGGAGTCAACAAGAAGTCAATTGTCAAATTTCTGCTTCTATGCTCTCTTCATCAGTCAGCAAGAGCCAAAGAATTATCACATTGCTTTAAAGGACAATGGATGGGTTGATGCCATGCAGCTTGAGCTTCTTCAGTTCAAGAAACAGCAAGTGTGGGAACTGGTTCCTCTACCTCCAGGTAAGTGTGCAATAGGCACTAAATGGGTGTTTAGGAACAAAACTGATGAAAATGGGCTTATTGTTAAGAACAAGGCCAGACTGGTTGTTCAGGGGTTTGCACAAGAAGAAGGTATTGATTATGATGAAACCTTTGCCCCTGTAGCCAGACTGGAAGCAATTCGATTGTTTTTAGCTTATGCTGCTTATCAAAACCTTAAAGTCTTTCAAATGGATGTCAAAAGTGCATTTTTGTATGGAAAAGTTAAAGAAGAGGTTTATGTATGTCAACCTCCAGGCTTTGAGGACAATAAACATCCTAATTGGGTGTATAAGCTTGATAAAGCTCTTTATGGGTTAAAACAAGCTCCCAGAGCCTGGTATGAGACATTATCAAACTTTCTTCTGGAAAACAATTTCACTAGAGGCTCCATAGACAAGACTTTATTCATTAAGAAACTGGGCAGCATAATCTACTTGTTCAAATTTATGTAGATGATATCATTTTTGCATCCTCTGATCCAAAGTTGTGTGATGCCTTTACAAAGTTGATGCAACAGAAGTTTGAAATGAGTGCCATGGGAGAATTACAGTTCTTTCTGGGGTTGCAAATCAAACAAAAGGCTGATGGAATTTTTATTCATCAGTCCAAATATACAAAAGATCTTTTGCAAAAGTTTGATTTACAAAACTGTAAGCCCTGTTCTACTCCCATGAGCAGCACCACACAACTGGACTCAGATCAGAAAGGTAAAGTGGTTGATGAAACACTTTACAGATGTATGATTGGGTCCTTGATGTATTTAACAGCTTCTAGACCAGATATTATGTTTGCTACATGTGTTTGTGCTAGATTTCAGGCTGCACCTAAAGAGTCTCATCTGATTGCAGTCAAGAGGATCTTTAGATATCTGCAAGGCACTCCATCTCTAGGTTTATGGTATTCTACCGGACATTCTGGTAAATTAGTTGCTTTTTCTGACAGTGACTATGCAGGGTGTAAGTTGACCAGGAAATCAACTTCTGGTGGATGTCAATTCCTAGGCAACTGCTTGATTTCTTGGCAGAGCAAGAAACAGACCTCAGTTGCTACATCCACTGCTGAAGCAGAGTACATTGCTGCTGCAAGCTGTACATCTCAGGTACTCTGGCTTCAAAACCAACTTTTGGATTATGGCATTACAGAGACTAAGACTCCATTGTTAATGGATAGTGCTTCAGCTCTTTGCATTGTCAAAAATCCAGTCCAGCACTCTAGGACCAAACATATAGAGATCAGACATCATTTTATAAGGGATTGTTTTGAAAAAGGTCTGATTGATCCTAAGTTTGTGCCTAGTGCTGATGAGCTTGCAGACATTTTTACTAAGCCTTTGGATAGTTCAACTTTCCAAAACCTGGTGTTAAGGCTTGGTATGCTGCAGCTAGAATAGGTGACAACTACTGATGATCTCAGTAATTCATACTGATGATCATGAGTACCTATGTCACATATAAGTACTGATGAGCTCTTTTAACCTCAGTAGTTTTATAACTACTGAAGGCTAAATGTCTCACAAGTACTGAAGTACTTCATCTGTTCTAAACTACTGATGTAGTTACAACTACTGATGCAGTTACAATACTGAAATCAGTAAAAACAGATAAGTACTGATGTCCTATGAAACAACTGAAATCAGCCATAAAGACTGATGAATGTGTTGAGGACAGTTTGAAACAGCTGAAAAGCTAAGAATTGACGAAAACAGCTGAAGAGAACTTTCTCTTCAGTCGTTTGTACAACTGCTGTTTCATTTTAAACAACTGAAGCAAAACCACGTCTTCAGTAGTTTTATAACTACTGATGACTAATACCAAGTCTTCAGTTGTTTACAACAGCTGATGACAAAACCACTGTCTTCAGTAGTTCATAACTACTGATGACAAACACCATGTCCTCAGTTGTTTCAATCATCTGAAGTCAAAACCACGGTCTTCAGTAGTTTTCTAAACTACTGATGCCTAACACCACGACTTCAGCTGTTTCAACGTCTGAAAGGATAATACCATGTCAACGGTCGTTTAAAACTACTGATGACTAACACCACATCCTTCAGTCGTTTCCTACCCGTACCCTATAAATACCCTAACCTGAGCTCTCATGCTTCATCTTCTTCAAACCTAACGTTCCTCTCCAAAACTTCCTTCTTCTCCATGGCGTCTATGCAAATTAAACCGCGACACAACTGTGTTGCCTACCTCACAAAATCGCCGATCTGGACTAAGTTCGATACTGCTATCGATCTTATGGTTCAGTCCCAATACAACAAGGCATTCCTTCTGAACCCCGTCTTACATGCCGAATCCTTGAACCAATTTTGGATGAACGTTACTGTTACAACTGAGGAGAGCAACACACCCCCTCCGGTCAGTCGTCAACAACAAAGAAGTAGTCATTACTCCTGCAACAATCCGTAAAATCTTCAACTGAGTGATGCTACTTCTCCTGCTGGATATCCGAAGGGCACCATAGATCTATCATTTGCTCAGCATGGATATCAAGGCGATCTCAGTGCCACCACCATCATGAAGAAACACTTTAATGACGCTGAGCGCCTGATTTTTCACATGGTCATGTATGTTTGGCCCCTAAGACGTCGTCTTGGGATCAAATGTCCACCAAATGGCAGCAGGTATGTATTCTATCCTTGAGCAACAACCACTAAACTTTTCAGAATTAATATTTTCAGAGCTCAAAGATATGGCTCAAAAACTAACTGCCAACCGTTGGATACTCTATCCACGGTTCATAATGGCCATTATTATAGACCAGCTTAATGCTGAGGGACTTGTTGGCTTGGGAGTCCCTGCTACGGCTGTTCTGCCAGAAGTATACTCCCGGCACAACTCTGACCGGACACTCAAAATGGCTGCCAAGCTGCGAAAACCCACGCAGCTGGAACCCACAGCCACCACCTTCAAATCCAATGTCCCCACCAAACCCACCAAAAAAAACCCAAAATGGCTACTCAGGGAATTGAGTCCCCTGAGGATGCCCCTGCAACACAAACGCAGGATATATCCACTAGTCCAAACCCCTAGTGGATACAATGACTCTCCAGCCACAGCCGCTCAGGCTTCCTCTCAACAGGAGCCTGCAGCAACCCAAGGGGCACCTACTTATCTGGGATCTTTCACTTGAGGAGATTGCCATTGAAGAGCACCATCCCCCCAGGTGCACACTGCTTCTACCCTTCACCCCAAACAACCGCCCCTCACAGCCCAACTTTAATAGTTGCACAAGTGCTGACTCAATTGCACTCCTCACCCCCTCCCCAGAAACCACTTACTACTGGGAATACCTCTACAATTGAGGGGGAGGAACACAGTGCACCTGAGAACCCACAGCACAGGGGTTTCCCAATTCTATCTCCTGGTGTAGACAAGGAGCTTAGAATATCTAGTGAGGCTGCCACCTCCTCTGACTCAGCACATGACCAGAGTGAGGCTGGTAACATTGCTAAGACCTCCCTAGAGGCAACAGCTGATGATGGACATTGTCCTGAGGCTGGAAGTCCCCAGTACCAAGCACAAGGGGCACATGCACCAACTGGTCTACACCCAGTGCATGTAAATCCTGCTCTAAGCAGGAGGTCAGGTGATTCAGTATCAACTGATGATGACCTGAGCTTCTTCTATGATGTAGTTGCTCAAAACACCATTCTAGAGGATGAGGTTAGCAGACTCAAAGAGCTGCTGGCCAAGATGTCTCAGGATGCAAGTCCATCTGCCACCATATACACCCACAGATGGCACCTTCCCTTGAAGGTTTCCAAACACAGAGCCACCCCAAAATCAACCACCTGCCTCTGCTTCAGGCCCTACTTCTCAGGAACAGAACCCTCCTGAGCAAATAGGTGCTGCACTCCAAAATTCCCTTCCTCTCATCACCCCATAATCACTGATATAGTGATCAAAGCCATTGATGAGAGGCTTTCCTCCACATTACAGCCCTTGGTTGATGCTGCTGTCCAAAAGACTCTTTCTGCGGTACCAAACCCTTCCTCCAATGCAACCAAAAGGGGGAGAGTACTGCAGTGAGAGGAAGAGGAAAAGATCCAAGGAAAAGGAAGAGAAGCAAGTCCAAGAGGAGGAAAAAGAAAAGCAACTCTGCTCACTTACAAGCGAAGAGAAGTGCTGATGATCACACTGCTGAAGACAAATCCTTGGAGGAGCTGGTCAAAGAAGCTGACACCACACACAGCCGCTCCATGGATAAAATAATTGAACAACTCTTCAGGCAGGGGTTGACACAGCCACACTGGATAGTGAGATCAGAAGGTTAGAAGTACAAGAGATACAACCCGATGGGCAGGGTATGATGCTCTTGAGAAAGAGAGGTTGGAAATAATGATCCGCTTTATTGCAAAATACTTGGGAAGATCATTAATGGAGATCCGCGCATGGACCAGGGACAGCATTCTGGCTATAGCCACCAGAATCTGTCTGTCTGAGCAATTCAACAAAGGGATTATTGTGGAAGCCCTTGATGAGGCTGGGGCTGGTAAAAGGTTAGAGATGGCTAAACTCACAAAGGCGAAGCTAACTACAAGGATGCTAGATCAACCTTCCCTTCCACCCACTCAAACAGATCCTATCCCTCAAATCTCCCAACCAACCTCTAAGCCAAATCCAAACATCCTCTTCTTCAAAACCAATTCCTTCACCAACCAACCATCATCCAGTGATGTACCCCGAAGGAGGAGAAGGGTGCTGAGGATGGAAGAAGAAGAAGAAGAAGAGGATGAAGATGATAGTCTGCCACTCTCTGCTGTTCTGAAGCTACCAAAACCCCGAAGTCCACCCATGATCACCCTGACTCTCAAAGGGAAATGGTCAGAGTCAAGATAGAAGAAGAAGAACAGCAGAAACAGCACGATGAGCAACTGTTGAAGATGGTTGACAAGGAATTTCCTCAGTCATCATCTATTCAAGCCATGAAAGGGCATGCTCAAAGGCTGTACACTCTCAGGCACACCTTTCAGTATCAGAAGGAGAGAGTGAGAGTATGGCCAGACCCCAGGGTGAGTTCTAGAATCCATAAAAGAACTATCCCACACAGATACAACGGCCAGGTACGAAAAACAATAGAGTCTACCATCATGTTGGCCGTTGTAGTCTCACCTTGGGAAATCATTGATGAATTCAAGAAAGCTCACCAAGCAAAGAAGACACCTCAAGCCTTACTAGAAAACAAGATGATTAAGAAGGGGTTGTTATATAAAAAGCTTGAAGACATCCAAAGAATGAGCTCCAGTTACTCCTTGAAGGCAACCATCCTGATGAATTTGTATATAGGGAGGTAACTACGGTGGAGCTGAAAAATGGCAGGACCATGAAGTACTTATCAGAGTACTATGGTCCAGAGTTCTTCTTCGAAGGAGGAGCAGAAGAACTCTCTCAGGAGGAACAAGTTGTTCTCCTTGAGGCCTATGTTCGTGAGTCATACAGACTCATTATGGGGAAGTAAATCTCATGAATGGGATAACAACTCTGTGTCCAGTTCCCCAAAACAGAGTTCCCATTCATACTCTGCCAAACAAATATTTGAGATTTCTTCCCAGGCCGGAGCTTACATGGGTCATCTTCTCTACTGATCAAGAAGGAAAAAGACCAACATTTTGCCATCAATAAGTGGGAGATAAATAAGTTAGAGGTTTTGGCTGCATTGGTGGGGAGGGGAGTTTGTTGGACCAAGAACCAATGAGCCAAGATCAGAAAACCTCTAAGTCCCACATGGTATCACAACAACTGCTGAAACTCATCAGTAGTTTGACAAGTGCTGAAGACTTCAACAGCTGAAGATCAAGTGCTGAAGACCTTAACAGCTGAAGAACCAAAGTGCTGAAGTACAACAGCTGAAGAACACAAGTGCTGAAGCTGAAAGACCAAAGTACTGAAGTACAACAGCTGAAGAGTTCACAAGTGCTGAAGATCAACAACTGATGTACAAAGTCTGAAGACAAAGACTGAAGACATCAGCTGATGATATCTACTGAAGTCATCAGCTGATGAAACACCTGAAGGTCAAAGTCTGAAGATCAAGTACTGAAGCCTCAGTAGTTTGTCACAACTGCTGAAGAGTACTTCTTCAGTAGTTGTGATATCAGTAGTTTTATTTTCTATGTTTCAGTAGTTTTGTAAAACGACTGAAGAGCTTGTTCTTCAGTCGTTGTAGTTTCAGTAGTTTTATATTTGTACTTAACATGCTGATATGTTCTCAGTAGTTGTGAACATTTCAGTAGTTCGTTAAGAATTAGTTATTTTTGTATTGGATCTGCCAGTTGTCACTTTCCGTGATAACAGCAGTGACTGTTGCACTCTATATAAGGAGTGACAACCTATTGTAATCAATTGAGGAATGAGTGAATGAATGGAATGAATGATTGATTTGATTAGAAATATTCTACATCTATAAACATTCCTAGAAATCAGAAATACATATTCTCTCCCTATAACCGTATGCGATCTTAATGCTTACAAGTATCGATTGCTTGCTACAATTTGTCTAATTCTAGTTTGTATTCCGCTGCTTTGTATTCTGATACATCAAACTTGTGATCACTGATCCTGTCAGATGATCTGAGGAGGGTCTTGGAGTTGGGCAAAGATGGTGACTACCCAACCAGGCTGCATCTCTTGACAGTTCGGGGATGTTTTCTTCGAATCAAGTACGCTGGGGACATTAATGCATGTGTGCTCAACAAGAGCAACCTGTGTCCCTAGTTCAAGTACCTAGCCCATGTTCTACTCAAGTGCATAGCCTCTCGAAAGGTGGATTTGATGATATGTCAGATCAAATACAGAATGCTTACTTAGCTCTCGTACTGAACCATCCGTTCAGTTTCTCTTGGATGATTTTCACGTATATGGTAGACAACATAGAGGCCAAGTGTTGGACCAAAAGAACTAATGAGCCTGATCAGAAAAACCTCCAAGTCCCACAGACATTACAACTGCTCAAGAAGATGACAACAGCTAAGACATCAGCTGATTACAAGGTCTGAAGACAAAGTCTAAAGACAAGATCTGAAGATTTCTACTGAAGGCAAAGTCTGAAAGTAAAGTACTGAAGACAAAGTCTGAACCTATCAGCTGAAGACAACGCTGAAATAAAAGTCGGAGAACAAAAACAGAAACAAAGACTGAACGAAAGTGATCGTATTTGTCACAATAGCTAAGTTATTAACTTCAGTAGTTGTCACAACAGCTGAATTTATTAACTCAGTAGTTGTGATGGTTTTCGTTTTAGTACTTGTAATTTACCTTCAATATTTATAGTTTCAGTAGTTTTATGTTCTTGTACTTAGCATCTCTGAGATGTGATCAGTTGTTGAGAACATTCTCGTAGTTTTGCATAGTTTCAGTTGTTTGTATAATTCTGTTAGATGTCACTATCAGTGACATCAGAACGTCCATGCCTTATATAAGGAATGTTGACCTAAGTGTAACGTGTGACTTTCAGCCACCACGAAAGCATTTGAATGAATATTCCTTTTGCAGAATTCTCTCTCTCTATAACCGTGTACTAGTTCCATTGAATATCAATTGAGTCTTGCAACTTGTCTAATTCATTGTTCGAATCTACTGCAATCTACTCTAATTAATCAAACTTAAATCACTGATCCTACCAAATGGTATCAGAGGTGTTTAATCATGTCGATCTAACAATTGATCTGAAACTGCTATTTCGATATCTATGTTTGATCAATTAGCATTTTTGCAAGAATGTGGTTTTTATAGAGATTGATTTCTTCTTCTGCTGCTTTCGGTTATTGCTTTGAGATTTCTCTTGGTTTGTATGGAGTTGTTGTGTTTTGCGCTAAATCGGTTAAAAAAACTTAATGAATTTGATTGAATCTAGAATACTACCCTTCTACTGACCCTCACAATACTGCCTCCTCACCAAGCTCCGATTCTAGTTAGGACTGAGTATAACATGGCAACGAGAATGCTCCATCACCTGTCTGTTACATTTCAAGTTGTTGGACATCTGTGGTATATGACAGGATCAGTGATCTCAAGTTTGATGGATTAGAGTGTAACGCAGCGGAATAAGATCAAGAATTAGACAAATTATAGCAAGAATTTGATATTCGTATGCATTAAGAACAATACGGTTGTAACGAGAGAATATTTCTGTGAAAAGGAATGTTTCAATTATATCAAATGTTTTGCTCAATCATTCACGATTACAATTAGGTTGACACTCCTTATATAGAGTGCAATCACTGCTGATATCACGGGATAGTGACATCTGGCAGATTTATTACAAAATAACTAACACTTAACAAACTACTGAAATGTTCACAACTACTGAGAACATATCAGAGAGTGCTAAGCACAAAATATAAATACTGATGCTAAACTACTGAAACTAAACTACTGATTACAAAACTACTGAAAAGGGAAAATATAAAACTACTGAAAGAAAACCGTCACAACTACTAAAGAAGACCTCTTCAGCTGTTGTGACAACGTCTGATACTTGGTCTTCATACTTGTCTTCAGCACTTGTCTTCAGACTGTCTTCAGTACTTGTCTTCAGACTTTGTCTTTAGCACTTGTCTTCAGACTTTGTCTTCAGCACTGTGTCTTCAGACTTGTCTTCAGCACTTGTGTCTTCAGACTTTGTCTTCAGCACTTGTCTTCAGACTTTGTCTTCAGCACTTGTGTCTTCAGACTTTGTCTTCAGCACTTGTGTCTTCAGACTTTGTCTTCAGCACTTGTGTCTTCAGACTTGTCTTCAGACTTGTCTTCAGCACTTGTGTCTTCAGACTTTGTCTTCAGCACTTGTGTCTTCAGACTTTGTCTTCAGCACTTGTGTCTTCAGACTTTGTCTTCAGCACTTGTGTCTCAGACTTTGTCTTCAGCACTTGTGTCTTCAGACTTTGTCTTCACACTTGTGTCTTCAGACTGTCTTCAGCTTTGTGTCTTCAGCAGTTGTTGTGACGTCTGTGGGACTTAAAGGTTTTTCTGATCCGGCTCATTGGTTCTTTTGGTCCAACAAACTCCCCCTGAACCAATGCAGCCAAAACCTTTAACTTTATTGAGGTCCCACTTATTGTTGGCAAAGACTTCTCTTGATCAGCTTCAGAGAATCGGATCAGCACAGGCCAGGAAGAGGTTTCTAATCATGTGTTTGGCTAAGTATGGAGGGGAACTCTGTTTTGGGGAATCTGGACATAGAGTTGTGATCCCAACCATGAAACCTACTTCCCATTTACGAGTCTGTAAGACTCACGAACATAGGCCTCAAGGAGAACAACCTGTTCCTCCTTGGAGAGTTCTTCTACTCCTCCTTCAAAGAAGAACTCTGGACCATAGTACTCAGATAGGTACTTTACAGTCCTGCCATTCTTCAACTCCACAGTAGTTATCTCCCTATAGACAAATTCATCAGGATGGGTGCCCTCAAGGAGTAACTGGAGCTCATTCTTCTTAATGTCTTCAAGCTTCTTATATAATAACCCCTTTTTGATCATCTTGTTTTCAGTAAGGCTTGAGGGGTCATTTTTGATTGATGAGCCTTCTTGAATTCATCGAGTATTTCCCAAGGTGAGACTACAATGGCCAACATGATTGTAGAGTCTATTGTTTTTCTAACCTGGCCATTGTATCTATGTGGAATGGATCTTTTGTGTATTCTAGAGCTCACCTTGGGGTCTGGCCATACTCTCACTCTCTCTTTTTGATACTGAAATGTGTGTCTGAGAGTGTACAGCCTCTGAGCATGCCCTTTCATGGCTTGTATAGATGATGACTGGGGAAATTCCTTGTCAACCATCTTCAGTAGTTGCTCATCGTGCTGCTTCTGCTGTTCTTCATCTTCTATTTTGACTCTAACCATTTCCCTTTGTGAGTCAGTGTGATCATGAGTTGACTCCTGGGTTCTGGTACCCTTAGAACAGCAGAGAGTGGCAGACTATCATCTTCATCATCTTCTTCTTCATCTTCTTCTATCCTCAGCACCCTTCTCCTCCTTCTAGGTGCATCACTGGATGATGGTTGGGTTGGTTTTTGTGGTAAAGGAATTGGTTTTGAGGGTTGAGGATGTTTGGATTTGAGTTTTGAGATTGGTTTGGAGATTTGAGGGGTAGGCTGTTTTTTGAGTGGGTGATTGGGAAGGTTGTTCAAGCATTTTGGTTGTAAGTTTGGCTTTTGTGAGTTTTGCCATTTCAAGCCTTTTCCCAGCTCCAGCCTCATCAAGTGCTTCAATAATTATCCCCTTATGAAATTGCTCAGACAAACAGATTCTGGTGGCTATAGCCAGAATGCTGTCTCTGGTCCATGAACGAATCTCCATCAGTGATCTTCCTAAATATTTGGCTATGAATCGAATCATGATCTCCAATCTCTCTTTCTCCAGCACACTGTACCCAGCCCATCTGTTTTGGATTTCATTTACTTCCAACCTCCTGATCTCACTGTCTAGTTTGGCTGTATCAAAGTCTTGCTTGAAGAGTTGCTCAATGATTTTGTCCATGGATCGGCTGTGTGCTTCATCTGCATCTTTTATCAGCTCCTCCAAGGATTTTTCTTCAGCATTCTTTTGATCACCAGCACTTTTCTTTCTTTTGTAAGTGATCAGTTGTTGTTCCTTTTCCTTCTCCAACTCCTTGGTTTTCTCTTGTGCCTTCTCATCCTCAGTTCTTTTTCTTTTCTTTTCTTTCACTGCTGTACTCTCCCCCTTTTTGGATGCATTGGTTGCAGGGGTTTGTACCGCAGAAAGTTTCTTGTGCACAGCATCATCAATGAGTGGTTGTAGACTTGAGGAGATCCTCTCATCAATGGCTTTATGAACAATGTCATTGATGATGGGAGTGATGAGAGGTAAGGATTGTTGGAATGCAGCAACCATCTGCTCAGGGGGTTCTGTCCCTGAGAGATAGTGCCAAAGGCAGAGGCTGGAGGCTCAGTGAAGTGAGAGGGTGAAGTGTTTGGGGGACCTTCGAATGAAGGTGCCATCTGTGGGTTAGTGGGGGCAGATGGACTTACATCCTGAGACTTCTTGGCAAGCAGTTCTTGTAGTCTGCTTACCTCAGCCTCCAGGATGGTGTTGTGGGCTAGAACATCATAGAAAAAGCCTAGGTCATCATCAGCAGATGTTGAATCACCTGACCTCCTGCTTGTAGCAGGATGTACATGCACCGGGTGTAGACCAGTTTTAGCATGTGCCCCTTTTTCTTGGAACTGGGGACTTCCAGCCTCAGGACGATGTCCTTCATCAGCTGTTGCCTCTGGTGAGGTCTTAGCTATGTTACCAGCCTCAGTCTGATCATGTGCTGATTCAGAAGAGGTGGCAGCCTCACCAGATGTTCGTATCTGCATATCCACACCAGGAGATAGAACAGTTAAACCCTGGTGCTGTGGGTTGTCAGAAGCATGTTGATCCTCTTCCTCAATTGCTGTGGTTCTCCCCTTTGTTGTGTTTGTTGGGGAGGAGGAGAGGCATGCAGCTGAGTCAGCACGTTTGCAATTATAATGGTTGGACTTTGGGGGGCATTTGCTTGGGGAGAGGAGATAGAAACAGATTGCATTCGGGGAGAGGAATGCTCTTCAATGATAACCTCCTCAAGTGAGAGAGGTCTCAGCGATGTGGTTGCCCCTGATAAGGTTGCATCAGGATCCTTTTGAGAGGATGCCTGTGCGGTGTTAGCTGGTAGAGTCTCTGATACTGCTGGGGGGTTTAAACCAGCAAGTATATCCTGCCTTGGTGGTACAGGAGCATCTTCAGGGGACTCATCTCCCTGAATAGCTGTTTTGGGGCGTTTGGTTTTTGGTTTGGTGGGGACTCTGGATCTGGTGGTGGAAGCTGTGGGTTCCCTCTGCTTGGGTTTTAGCATTCGGGCAGCTTCTTTGAGAGTGAGGTCTGAGTTGTGCCTGGAGTATACCTCAGCCAAAACAGCTGGTGCAGGGACTCCAAGGCCAACAAGGCCATCAGATTTTAATTCATTTAAAATAATGGCCATCAGAAACCTGGGATATAATAGCCAGCGGTTTGCCGCAGGTTTCTGAGCCAAGTTCTTTATTTCTAGAACACGATTTCAGAGAAATTTAGCGGTTGGTGTTCTAGAATAGAATACAATACCTGTTGCCATTGGGATGACATTTGATCCCAAGAGGATGTCTTTGAAGCTAAGCATACATTTACCATGTGAAAGATAAGTTTTTCAGCATCATGGAAATGTTTCTTCAGAATAGTTGTAGCCCGAAGATCACCTTCATACCCATTATTGATAAAGGACATATCCATTGTGCCCTTTGGGTATTCAGTCACAGTGGTGGAGTCATGTAAGTGTAATGCCTGACGAATGATGTCGGCTGTAACAACCACTGGTTTCTGGTTGACGAGGGACCGAACAGAGATTTGGCCAGTAGACTCATCAGTATGAACAAAAACATTTGACCAGAATTGACTGAGAGATTCAGGGTAGATGGTCGGATTCAAGAGAAAGGCTGTGCGATATGGGGAATCCACCATTAGGTCAATGGCATTATCAAATTTGTTCCAGAAAGCCGACTTGGTAAGGTATGCAACAGTTGTGTCGTGGTTTTAGGCTCATGGTTGCCATTTTTGAAAGTATGAAGGTCAGAAGAACGGCTAATGGAACGTTTGAGAAAAGACAGGTATTTATAGGGTTGGGATAGGAAAAGGCTGAAAGAAAACTACTGAAGGTTTTGGTGTGGTCATCAGCTGTTTGAAACTACTGATGACGTGGTATTAACCTTCAGAGGTTTAAAACGACTGACAGTGGTGGTGTTGTCATCAGTTGTTATAAAACAACTGAAGACTTGGTTTTGACCATCAGACTTTGAAACAGCTGAAGTCTTGGTGTTAACCATCAGTAGTTGTGAAACTACTGAAGGTCTTGGTTTTGACTTCAAATGATGTAAACTGAGGACTTGGTGTTTGTCATCAGTATTGTGAAACTACTGAAGACAGTGGTTTTGTCATCAGTTGTTGTAAACAGCTGAAGACTTGGTGTTAGTCTTCAGTAGTTGTAAACTACTGAAGACATAGTTTTGGCTTCAGTTGTTTTAATGAAACAGTAGTTATATAACGACTGAAGAGAATTTCTCATCAGCTGTTTTCGTCAATTCATAGCTTTTCAGCTGTTTCAGTCTGACCTCCACACTTACTCATCAGACTTAGATCTGAGTTTCAGACGTTTCATTGGTCATCAGTACTTATCTGCATTTCTGACATCAGTAGTTGTAGCTACATCAGCTGTTGTGACTACATCAGCTGTTGTAACTACATCAGCTGTTTTAACAAATAAAGTACTTGAGTACTGAGAAGTTACTTAAGCTCCAGTAGTTTTAAAAACTTCTGAAGGGAGGATAACTTCAGTACTTATATATGACAATAATAAACTAATGATCATCAGTACTTGTGAGCTGAGATCATCAGTAGTTGTCACTTATTCTAGCTGCAGCATACCAAGCCTTAGCACTAGGTTTTGGAAAGTTGTGCTATCCAAGGGCTTAGTGAAAATGTCTGCAAGCTCATCAGCACTAGGAACAAATTTTGGATCAATCAGACCTTTTTCAAAACAATCTCTAATAAAATGGTGTCTGATTTCAATATGTTTAGTCCTAGAGTGCTGGACAGGATTCTTGACAATACAAAGAGCTGAAGAGCTGTCCATTAACAATGGGGTCTTTCTCTGTTATGCCATAATCCAATAATTGGTTTTGAAGCCAGAGTACCTGAGATGTACAGCTTGCAGCAGCAATGTACTCTGCTTCAGCAGTTGATGTAGCAACTGAGGTCTGCTTCTTACTCTGCCAAGAAATCAAGCAGTTGCCTAAGAATTGGCATCCTCCAGAAGTGGACTTTCTTGTCAACTTACACCCTGCATAGTCACTGTCAGAAAAAGCAACTAATTTACCAGAATGTCTAGTAGAATACCATAAACCTAGAGATGGAGTGCCTTGCAGATATCTAAAGATCCTCTTGACTGCAATCAAATGAGACTCCTTAGGTGCAGCCTGAAATCTAGCACAAACACATGTAGCAAACATAATATCTGGTCTAGAAGCTGTTAAGTACATCAAGGACCCAATCATACATCTGTAAAGTGTTTCATCAACCACTTTACCTTTCTGATCTGTATCCAGTTGTGTGGTGTTGCACATGGGAGTAGAACAGGGCTTACAGTTTTGTAAATCAAACTTTTCCAAAAGATCTTTTGTGTATTTGGACTGATGAATGAAAATTCCATCAGCCTTTTGTTTGATTTGCAAACCCAGAAAGAACTGTAATTCTCCCATGGCACTCATTTCAAACTTCTGTTGCATCAACTTTGTAAAGGCATCACACAACTGTGGATCAGAGGATGCAAAAATAATATCATCTACATAAATTTGAACAAGTAGATTATTTGCCCAGCTTTCTTAATGAATAAAGTCTTATCTATGGAGCCTCTAGTGAAATTATTTTCCAGAAGAATGTTTGATAATGTCTCATACCAGGCTCTAGGAGCTTGTTTCAACCCATAGAGAGCCTTATCAAGCTTATACACCCAATTAGGATGTTTATTGTCCTCAAAACCTGGGGTTGACATACATAAACCTCTTCTTTAATTTTCCCATACAAAAATGCACTTTTGACATCCATTTGAAAAACTTTAAGGTTGTGATAAGCAGCATAAGCTAAAAACAATCGAATTGCTTCCAGTCTGGCTACAGGGGCAAAGGTTTCATTATAATCAATACCTTCCTCTTGTGAAAACCCCTGTACAACCAGTCTGGCCTTGTTCTTAACAATAAGCCCATTTTCATCAGTTTTGTTCCTAAACACCCATTTAGTGCCTATTGCACACTTACCTGGAGGTAGAGGAACCAGTTCCCACACTTGCTGTTTCTTGAACTGAAGAAGCTCAAGCTGCATGGCTTCAACCCATCCATTGTCCCTTAAAGCAATGTGATAGTTCTTTGGCTCTTGCTGACTAATGAAGAGAGCATAGAAGCAGAAATTTGACAATTGACTTCTTGTTGACACGCCAGCATTGATATCACCAATGATTGAGACATAGGGTGATTCTTCAGATCTTGGTACACAATAAGATCTGTGCAAGTGTTTGTAGCAGGCTCAGCAGCAACAGATGGTGATGGTGAAGCATTTCCTTGAAACCAATCAGTAGATGGTAATTCAAAGGAAGTTGAAGTTGTAGAAATCTCATCAGCATTTGTTGTGGATTGTGCTACTGGAGCTACAGGAACATCAGGTCTAGCTGAATCAGGCAGTTGATCACTAAACTTGAAAAGGTGATTACTGATATCATCATCATCATCAGTAACACTAGATGGATGACTAGCTACAGAAGATGATGGATTCATATGATCTGCAACAGCAGGCGGTTGATAAGGAACATATTGCAGAATGTCCAGATCAAACAACTCCACAGGGTTTTGTGGAATTGTATCCTTAGGGGATTCATTGAACTTCACATGCAAGGTTCTTCAACTATCTTTGTCCGACAGTTGAATACTCTGTAAGCCTTGCAAGTGGATGAATACCCAACAAAATACCCTGCATCCACCTTAGAATCAAACTTTTGGAGTTGATCCTTTGTGTTGAGAATGTAACAGGGACACCCAAATGCTCTAAAGAATGATGTAAAACTTCATAAGGATTTTTCATCAACCTCTATTTTACTAAGGCTCTATTCTGTACATAGCAGGCTGTATTGACAGCTTCAGCCCAAAAGGTCAGTGGCAGACCAGAATCAGCCAACATGGACCTTGCAGCTTCAATGAGGGTCCTGTTCTTTCTCTCTCACTACTCCATTTTGCTCTGGAGTCCTTGGGATGCTATACTGCCTCTTGATTCCCTTTGACAAGTAAAACTCATCAAGAGTGTGGTTTCTGAATTCAGTACCATTGTCACTCCTCACACACTTAACTGGTAGGGAATACTGCTTCTCAACGTGTAACACAAAGTTCATAATGGACTGAGCAGCCTCATCCTTTGAATGCAAGAAGAAAGTCCATACATATCTAGAGTAATCATCCACAATTACCAGACAGTATTTCTTCTTTGCCATACTCATTACCTTCACAGGACCAAAAAGATCCATGTGCAGTAGTTGTAAGCAGGCATTAGACTTGGATTCTTCTATGGGTGGGAATGAAACTTTATGTTGTTTCCCTTTTAAGCATGCAGTGCAGATTTCATCACAATTGAACTCCTTTATTGGAAGACCTCTCACTAAACTCTTGTGGATCAGCTGATTCATGTTTTTGAGATTAACATGACCCAGCCTTCTATGCCACAGTTTAGATTCTTGGAGAGGCCTTGGAGAACAAGCATGGATGGCCTTTTAACTCAATTTTCTTTGACAAATCCAAGGCATATACTCTTCCTATCCTGTTGGCCTTCAGGAGAGTATTATCATCCAGTACTTTGTCAATCAGGCTCAGAACCTTGGAAGACAGAATCCTACAGTTCTGGCTTGTGAAAAGAGCAACATGTCCTTTGTCACACATCTGACTGACACTCAACAGATTGTATTTGAGATTCTCCACATGGTTGACATCATCAAATCTAATATCTCCATTAGACACAAATCCCTTTCCAATGATGTAACCTTTAGCATCATTTCCAAATGAGACAAATCCCTTCTTTCCTTGAGAGTAATCATGAAGAAGAGAGCTGCTCCCAGTCATGTGCATGGATCCTCCACTGTCCACATACCAGATGCTTCTTTGGCATGCTGAAGAACCCTGCAAAATCATAAGAAACTAGTTAGCTTTGGAGACCCAAACCTTTTTGGTTTTGGGACTGACTTTATCAACAGATTTAACCATAGCTGGTTTCTCATGATTAACAGCTGATGAAGATGGAGATGGTGCTGAAATAGATTTGGACCTGGAATTCCTTTTCAGTGGTTTGATCACAGGGGCTTCAAGTTGGTTAACTCTCCCCAACATGCTGAACCATCATAACAAGCTGTGTCTGATTTGAAGCTCGAGCTTTCAGTTCATTTGACACTCCAGAGCTTGTTTTTGATGAGTTCCTGTGACCCACCATTTCCTCCTTCTTAGATTTCACAGACTTAGTCTTATGTTTATCATGAGGAACAATATCAGCTGTCTTCTGATAAACCGCATCCTTCTTAGTGGATTTGGGTAGGCCTTGGGTTTATCAGGTTGAGATGATTGTGGTACAAACTTGGTCTCAAACTCAGTTTTCATTTTATTTATTTCTAGTTTAATGAGCTCATCCCTTTGGAGTTTTAAACCCTTTTTGTACCAACATTCATCAGATAGATGATTGAATTTACCACAAATTTCACATGGTTTATTCTTCATCTTGGACATCTCTACTGCTGAAGTGGAAACTACTGAAGGTGTGATCTTCAGTACTTTCCTCCTATCAGTACTAGGTACTAAAGGATTTGTAACAGCTGAAGACTGGTAATTCAACTGTTTTCCATCCGTCCTAATAGACCGTTTGATGGATTCCTCAGCAGTTGTTAGTCCTTGTATTTCAACTGATTTGAAATGCTTTTCAGATGTTGGGTCTCTTTCAGTACTTGGGGTACATTGAGGAACAACATCTGAAGTACTCAGCTTCATATGAGTCTCAGTAGTTAGACCATCAGTCAATTTATTTGCTGAGATCTTAACACTGGTTTCATTCTCTGATCTTAGATTATCATTGGAGAATGATTCACACGATAATGTGGTTTGGAGATTGCTTTCACTTTCAGACTTAACTATGGAGTTAGGAGTAAAGTCTGTTGGTGGAGCAGTATGGTTGTAACCAATACCAAACTTCACATTTGAAGCAGTTTGCTTGCTAAGAAGCATTTCAAATCCCTTGCATGATGAGACCCAGCGGTCACACTCAACTTGGGTCACTGCAAGTTTTTCTTTGAGACTCCTGTGGTCTTCCAGAATAACCTCTAGCTTGGCCTTTTCATCATTTAATTGGCATTTAAGCTTATAAATCTCATCACTTTTACTGTTAAGAGCAGACTCATACTCAGCTTTTTCTTGGAAATGGTTTTCTCAAACTCAAGTTTTTGATTTATTAATGCTACATTTGCCTCTCTAATAGAGACAAAGGCAGCTATGCATGATTCAGAACATAACTTGGCTTTAGCCTCTGAAGATACCTGAGTTACCTGTGAAGATGATGCATTTGAGCAGGAACCCTCAGTAGACTCCAGGGCCATGAGAGCAAGATTTCCAAAAGGGTGTTCACCACCATGTTGACTAGCACCAGCATAGTATTGCTCAGTGTGACCAGACAAGTTATCAGGTAAGCTACTCCAGTCAACGACTCCAGGTGTGAAGAAGCTGTGATGAGGTTGTGATTGAGATGGAGATGGTTGAGGTTCTGGTAGTGCATGAGGTTGTGGTACTATAGGAGCTTGAACTTGATTTGACTGTGGCATATAATAGCGGGGATAAGGATATGGCATTTGACCCTGAGGAACAAAATATGCAGGAGATTGAGGGTGTGATGAATGACTAGAACCAGCAGAATGTTGCCCTTTGGATTGTGAATTGTTATTTGGAAAAGTCAAAAAGGGTGCAGAGGTGTTAGATCCAGTTGATCTACACTCTCTTGCAAAGTGTCCAAGCCTGTGGCATTTGTGACACTTCAACTTGCTCTTGTCAAAACCGACTTTGGTTTTGTCAGAGAGTCCAGGAAATTTCCTGCCAGTTCTCTTGTAGAATTTCTGAGATCTGATATTGATCAAGGCCATTTGGCTCAAAATATCCATCTCTTCTAAATCATCATCAGCAATGCCCTTCAAATCATCCATGATAAAGCATAGATTGTCACTATTATTACCAGAATGACAATCAACACTCACAAAGGCATGATTAGAATTGTTTGAGGTGAAATCAATATGCTCATCATAGTGGCATTCTGATCCTGCATACTCTGACTCATGACTTACCAAGGCAGTGTTTCCTGGTACAAAGTCATCAGTGAGCTTTCCAGATGATGACAGTTTTCGTTTCTGTTCTATCTCTCTCTCAAATGTGAGCAATTTCCCATGGAGTTGGGTGAGAGATAGTTTGTCCAAATTTGCACTGGAGCGTAGGACAATAGTATATGTGTCCCATCTCTCAGGCAGTGATCTGAGAAATCTGTTATTCATCTGGCTATTGGTGTACTCATGTTTGACCATTTTTAATTCAGAGATCAAACAAGAGAACCGCTCAAACTGTTGAGTCAGTGTCTCACCCTTCCTATGAGAGAATGTCTCATATTGTTGGGCAAGGATTTCTCTATTATTTGCCAAGACCTCATCTGTTCCTCCAAATTGTTCTTTCAAGGCATTCCAGAGGTCATGGGCAGTTTCATAATGCATTAGCCCAGAATAGATTTCATTGGGCAGTGCCATGGCCAGAATTCCATGGGCTTTTGCATCAATCTCAAACAATTTCTTATCCTCATCTGAGTATTGCTCCCTCCTCTTCGGAACCATTTGATTGGTTTCCGGGTTATTCACCATAGGCTTGTGTGGACCATGTACCACTGATGTCCAACAACCTGAGCTGTTAACAGACAGGTGATGGAGCATTCGTCGTTGCCATATGTTATACTCACTCCTAACCAGCATTGGAGGCTTGGTTGAGGAACCAGTATTGTGAGGATCATTGGAAGGAGTAGTCATTTTAGGTCCAAATACAATTTAATTCAAGCTTTTAAAAGATTTTACACAGACCACAACAGACTCAATGAAAACCAAATAAATCTCAGGATGAATGGCCAAAAACACAGAAAATTCAATCTCTATAACCGTTTCTTGCAAAAATGCTAATTCAATCAAACTTGGATCTTGGATAGCAGTTTCAATGATCATTATTAGATCGATCAATGATTAACCTGCTCTGATACCATTTGACAGGATCAGTGATCTCAAGTTTGATGGATTAGAGTGTAACGCAGCGGAATAAGATCAAGAATTAGACAAATTATAGCAAGAATTTGATATTCGTATGCATTAAGAACAAATACGGTTGTAACGAGAGAATATATTTCTGTGAAAAGGAATGTTTCAATTATATCAAATGTTTCTGCTCAATCATTCACCGATTACAATTAGGTTGACACTCCTTATATAGAGTGCAATCACTGCGGATATCACGGGATAGTGACATCTGGCAGATTTATTACCAAAATAACTAACACTTAACAAACTACTGAAATGTTCACAACTACTGAGAACATATCAGAGAGTGCTAAGCACAAAATATAAAACTACTGATGCTAAACTACTGAAACTAAACTACTGATTACAAAACTACTAAAAAGGAAAATATAAAACTACTGAAAGAAAACCGCACAACTACTGAAGAAGACCTCTTCAGCTGTTGTGACAACGTCTGATACTTGGTCTTCAGTACTTGTCTTTAGCACTTGTCTTCAGACTGTCTTTAGTACTTGTCTTCAGACTTTGTCTTCAGCACTTGTGTCTTCAGACTTTGTCTTCAGCACTTGTGTCTTCAGACTTTGTCTTCAGCACTTGTGTCTTCAGACTTTGTCTTCAGCACTTGTCTTCAGACTTTGTCTTCAGCACTTGTGTCTTCAGACTTTGTCTTCAGCACTTGTGTCTTCAGACTTTGTCTTCAGCACTGTGTCTTCAGACTTTGTCTTCAGCACTTGTGTCTTCAGACTTTGTCTTCAGCACTTGTGTCTTCAGACCTGTCTTCAGCACTTGGTCTTCAGACCTGTCTTCAGCACTGTGTTCTTCAGACCTGTCTCAGCACTGTGTCTTCAGACCTTGTCTTCACACTTCGTCTTCAACCTTGTCTTCACACTTGTGTCTTCAGACCTTTCTCAGCACTTGTGTCTCAGACCTGTCTTCAGCTTGTGTCTTCAGACCTTGTCTTCAGCACTTGTGTCTTCAGCCTTGTCTTCAGCACTTGTGTCTTCAGACTGCCTCAGCTCTTGTGTCTTTAGCAGTTGTTTGACGTCTGTGGGACTTAAGGTTTTTCTGATCCGGCTCATTGGTTCTTTTGTCAACATATATGGTCCACACAAGCCTATGGTGAACAATCCGTAACCAACCAAATGGTTCCGAAGAAGAGGACAATACTCAGATGAGGATAAAAACTGTTTGAGATTGATGCTAAAGCCCATGGAATTCGGCCATGGCACTGCCGAATGAATCTATTCTTGGCTTATGCATCATGAAACTACTATAAACCTCTGGAATGCATTGAAAGAACAATTGGTGGAACAGATGAGGTCTTAGCAAACAACGAGAAATCCTTGCCCAACAATATGAGAATTCCTCATAGGAAGGTGAGACACTGACTCAACAGTTTGAGCGTTTTTTCTGTTTGATCTTTGAGCTGAAAATGGTCAAACATGAATACACTAATGGTCAAATGAAGAACAGATTCCTTAGATCAGTGCCTGAGAGATGGGACACTATACCATTGTCCTATGCTCCAGTGCAAATCTGGATAGCCTATCTCTCACCCAACTCCATGGGAAACTGCTTAAATTTGAAAAAGAGATAGAGCAGAAAAAGAAACTGTCATCATCAGGAAAGCTCACTGATGACTTTGTACCAGGGAACACTGCCTTGGTTGGTCATGAGTCAGAATATGCTGCATCGGAAAGCCATTATGATGAGCATATAGATTTCTCTTCAAACAGTTCTGATCATGCATTTGTTAGTGTTGATAGTCAGTCAGGCTGTAATAGTGACAATTTGTGATTTATTATGGATGATTTGAAAGGTATTGCTGATGATGACTTAGAAGAGATGGAAATTCTAAGCCAAATGGCCTTGATTAATATCAGATCTCAAAAGTTCTACAAGAGAACTGGTAGGAAATTTCCAAGACTTTCTGGCAAAACCAAAGTTGGTTTTGACAAGAGTAAGTTGAGGTGTAATAAATGCCACAGGCTTGGGCACTTTGCAAGATAGTGTAGATCAACTGGATCTAACTCCTCTGCACCCTTTGTGACTTTTCCAAGCAATAGTTCACAAAATAGAGGGCCACATCCTGCTAGTTCTAGTCATCACTCACACCTCTATCTCGTGCATATTTTGTCCTTCAGGGTTCAATGCCATATCCATATCCCTGCTATTACCTGCCACATCCAAATCAAGTTCAAGCTCCTATTGCACAACAACCTCAAGCCTTACCTGAGCCTCACCATCTCAATCACAACCTCATCACAGCTTCTTCACCCCTGGTGCTGTTGACTGGAGCAGTTTACCAGATGATCTTTCTAGTAATGAGTAGTTATTTGCTAGTGATGGTCAACATGGTGGTGAACATCCTTTTGGGAATCTTGCTCTCATGGCCCTGGAGTCTACTCAGGGTTCATGCTCCAATGCATCTTCATCATGGGTAACCCAGGTATCCTTTGAGTCTAAGGCCAAGCTATGTTCTTAATCTTGCATAGCTGCATTTATCTCTATTAGAGAGACAAATGTAGCTTCAATAAATCAAAATCTTGAGCTTCAGCAAACCCTTTCCAAAAGAAAAGCTACGTATGAGTCTATCCTTAAAGATAAAGATGATGAGATTTATAAGCTTAAATGCCAATTAAATGATGAAAAGGCTAAGGTTGAGGTCATTCTTGAGAACCACAGAGATCTCAAAGAAACACTTGCAGCTACCCAAGTTGAGTATGACCGCTGGGTATCATCCTGCAAGGGATTTGAAATGCTTCTCAGCAAGCAAACAGCTTCGAATGTGAAGTTTGGAATAGGTTACAATCACATTGCACCACCTATAGATTTTACTCAAAAATCAATAGTAAAACCTGAAGGTGAAAGTAATTTCCAAACCACATCATCATGTGTATTATCCTGGAGAGATCACCCAAAATCAGAAGATGAAATCAGTGCTGATACCTCAGCAAATCAATTGCCTGTTGGGTTAACTACTGATAAGCACATGAAGCTGAGTACTTCAGATGTTGTCCCTCAAAGTACCTCAAGTACTGAAGGGCAAGTCACAACATCTGAAAAGCATTTCAAATCAACTGAAATAAAAGGATTAACAACTGCTGAGGAATCTATCATACGGTCTTTCAGGATGGATAGAGAATAACGGAAGAACAAGTCTTCAGTTCTTACAGATCCTTCTGTACTTAACACAAGTACTGAACGGAGGAAAGTACTGAAGATCACACCTTCAGTAGTTTCCACTTCAGCAGTTGATCAATCCAAGATGAAGAATAAGCCATGTGACATATGTGGTAAATTCAATCATCTTTCTGATGAATGTTGGTACAAAAAGGGTTCCAAACTCAACAGAGATAAGCTCATTAAAATGCAGATGGATGAAATGAAAAATGAGTTTGAGACTAAGTTTGTACCACGGTCATCCCAAATTGATAAACCTAAGGCTTCACCAAATCTAAAAAGAAGGATAGGGTTTATCATAAAACAGCTGATAGTGTTCCTCATGATAAAAATCAGACTAAGTCTGTGAATTTCAAGAAGGAAATGGTGGGCCACAAGAACTCATCAAAAAAAAGTACTGATGTGTCATAAGAGCTGAAAGCTTTTGCTACAAATCAAACACAACTTGTTATGATGGTTTAGCATTTGTTGGGGAGAGTTAACCAACTAGATGCACCTGTGATCAAACCACTAAAAGGTATTCCAAGCCCAAATCCAAGGAATCCATTTCAGCACCATCTCCACCTTCATCAGCTGTTAATCATGAGAAACAAGTTATGGTTAAAACTGTTGATGAAAACAGACCCAAAACCACAATGGTTTGGGTCTCAAAACCTAACTAGTTCCTTGTGATGAATGTAGGGTTCTTCAGCATGCCAAAGAGCATCTGGTATGTAGACAGTGGAGGATCTATGCATATGACAGGGAGCAGTTCTCTTCTTAATGACTACTCTCAAGGAAAGAAGGGATTTGTTTCATTTGGAAATGATGCTAAGGGTTACATCATCGGATAGGATATATGTCTAATGGAGAAATCAGATTTGATGATGTTAACCATGTGGAGAATCTCAAGTATAATCTACTGAGTGTCAGTCAGATGTGTGATAAAGGGCATGTTGCACTTTTCACAAGCCAGAACTGCAGGATTCTGTCTTCCATAGTTCTAAGGCTGATTGACAAGGTATTGGATGAACATACCCTCCTGAAGGCCAACAGGATTGGAAGAGTATATGCCCTGGATTTGTCAAAGAAGATTGATTTGAAGGGTCATCCTTGCCTGTTCTCCAAAGCCTCTCCTCAGGAATCTAAACTGTGGCACAGAAGGCTGGGTCATGTAAATCTCAAAAACATGAATCAGCTAAGCCACAATAGTTTAGTGAGAGGTCTACCAATAAAGGAGTTCCACTGCGATGAAACCTGCGCTGCTTATTTGAAAGGAAAACATCACAAAGTCTCGTTCCCTCCTATTGAAGAACCTAATTCCATTGCCTGCTTGCAGTTACTGCACATGGATCTATTTGGTCCCGTGAGAGTGATGAGCATGGCAAAGAAGAAATACTGTCTAGTAATTGTGGATGGTTACTCCAGATTTGTATGGACTTTGTTCTTGCATTCAAAGGATGAGGTTGCTCAGACGATTATAAACTTTGTGTTGTATGTTGAGAAGCAGTATTCCCTATCAGTCAAGTGTATAAGGAGTGATAATGGAACAGAATTCAGAAACCATACACTTGATGATTTTTATCTCTAAAAGGGAATCACGAGGCAGTTTAGCATCCCAAGGACTCCAGAACAAAATGGAGTAGTGGAGAGAAAGAACAGGACCCTAATTGAAGCTGCAAGGTCCATGTTGGCTGACTCTGGTTTGCCATTGACCTTTTGGGCTGAAGCTATCAACACAGCTTGCTATGTGTAGAATAGAGTTTTAGTATATTAGAGGTTGATGAAGACTCCATATGAAGTTCTACATCATTTGGCTCCTCTAATTTCATTCTTCAAAGCCTTTGGGTGTCCTTGTTTCATTCTCAACACAAAGGATCAACACCACAAATTGATCCTAAGGTGGATGCAGGGTATTTTATAGGATATTCATCCACATGCAAGGCTTACAGAGTCTTCAACTGCAGAACAAAGATAGTTGAAGAAACCTTGCATGTGAAGTTCAATGAATCTCCTAAGGATAAAATTCCACAAAACCCTATGGAGTTGTTTGATCTAGATATACTGCAATATGTTCCTTATCAACCTCTAGCTATTGCAGATCATGTGAATAAATCATCTTCTGCAGCAAGTCTTCCACCTAGTGGTACTGAAGATGATGATGATATCAGTAACCACCTTTTCAAGTTTAGTGATCAACTGCCTGAGTCCACTAAACTTGATGTTCCTGTAGCTTCAGCAGCTCCATCCACAACAAATGCTGATGAGATCTCTGACTCCTCTACATCATTTGAATTGCCATCTCATACTTGGTTTCAAGAGTCTGGATCAACATCTATTGCTGCTGAACCTGCTACAAACACTTGCACTGATCTTATAGTGTACCAAGAGCTGAAGAATCACCCCATGTCTCAAATCATTGGTGATATCAATGCTGGTGTCTCAACCAGAAGTCAATTGTCCAACTTCTGCTTCTATGCTCTCTTCATCAGTCAGCTAGATCCAAAGAACTATCATGTTGCTTTAAGAGACAATGGATGGATTGAAGCCATGCAGCTTGAGCTACTTCAGTTCAAAAAGCAGCAAGTGTGGGAACTGGTTCCTCTACCCCTAGGTAAGTGTGCAATAGGCACTAAGTGGGTGTTTAGGAATAAAACTGATGTATATGGGCTTATTGTCAAGAACAAGGCTAGATTGGTTGTACAGGGGTTTTCACAAGAATAATGTATTGATTATGATGAAACCTTTGCCCCTGTAGCCAGACTGGAGGCAATTAGATTGTTCTTAGCCTATGCTGCATTCTACAATCTTAAAGTTTTTCAAATGGATGTCAAAAGTTCTTTTTATATGGAAAAATAAAAGAAGAGGTTTATGTGTGTCAACCACCATGTTTTGAGGACAATAAACATCCTAATTGGTTGTATAAACTTGATAAGGCTCTTTATGGGTTGAAGCAAGCTCCTAGAGCCTGGTATGAAACACTTTCAAATTTTCTTCTTCAAAATAATTTCACTAGAGGCTCCGTAGATAAAACTTTGTTTATTAAGAAATTGGATCAGCATAAGCTACTTGTTCAAATTTATGTTGATGATATAATTTTTGCATCCTCTGATCCCTAGTTGTGTGATGATTTTACAAGTTTAATGAAACAAAAGTTTGAAATGAGTGCAATGGGAGAATTACAGTTCTTTCTAGGTTTGCAAATCAACAAAAGACTGATGGAACCTTAATTCCTCAGTCAAAATATACAAAAAATCTTTTGAATAAGTTTGATTTACAAAACTGTAAGCCCTATTCTACTCCCATGTGCAACACCACACAACTGGATGTAGATCAGAAAGGTAAAGCTGTTGATGAAACACTTTACAAATGTATGATTGGGTCCTTGATGTACTTAACAACTTCTAGACCAGATATTATGTTTGCAACTTGTGTTTGTGCTAGATTTTAGGCTGCTCCTAAGAGTCTCATTTGATTGCAGTCAAGAGGATCTTTAGATATCTGCAAGGTACACAATCTCTAGGTCTTGGTATTCCACTGGACACTCTTGCAAATTAGTTGCTTTTTCTGATAGTGACTATGCAGGGTGTAAGTTAACGAGAAAGTCAACTTCTGGTGGATGTCAATTCCTAGGCAACTGTTTGATTTCTTGGCAGAGTAAGAAACAAACAGTTATTGCTACATCCACTGCTGAAGCACAGTACATTGCTGCTGCAAGTTGTACATCTCAGGTACTCTGGCTTCAGAACCAATTATTGGATTATGGCATTACAAAGACTAAGACTCCATTGTTAATGGATAGTGCTTCAGCTCTGTGTATTGTCAAGAATCCAGTCTAGCATTCTCGGACCAAACATATAGAGATCAGACACCATTTTATTAGGGATTGTTTTGAAAAAGGTCTGATTGATCCAAAGTTTGTGCCAAGTGCTCATGAGCTTGCAGATATATTTACTAAGCCTTTGGACAGTTCAACTTTCCAAAATCTTGTGTTACGGCTTGGTATGCTGCAGCTAGAATAAGTGACAACTACTGATGATCTCAGTAAACAAGTACTGATGACCATTAGTAAACATGTCACAAATAAGTACTAATAAGTTTTATTCTCAGTTGGTTTCATAACTACTGAAGACTAAATTACTTAAAAAGTACTGTACTTTCTGTTAAAAGAAACTGATGCAGTTACAACTACTGATGTAGTTATAACTACTGAATGTCAGTAAAAACAGATAAGTACTGAAAATAGCTAAAAGGTCTGATGAGTAAATGTTGAGGACAGTATGAAACAGCTGAAAAGCTAAGAATTGACGAAAACTACTGATGAGAATTTTCTCATCAGTCGTTTCCACAAACTGCTGTTTCACCTTAAACAACTGATGACAAAACCATGTCTTCAGTAGTTTCACAACTACTAATGACTAACACCAAGTCTTCAGTTCTTTCCAACACCTGAAGCCAAAACCAAGGTTTTTCAGTAGTTTCATAACTACAGATGACCAAAACCAAGTCTTCAGTTGTTTCAAATGTCTGATAGTTAAAACCAAGTCTTCAATTGTTTTCATACAACTGATGACAACACCAACACTTTTAGTCGTTTTCTTTTCAGCCTTTTCTTACCTATAAATACCTGCACTTATAGCCGAACGTTTCATTAGCCGTTTTCTATCCTTTTCTCTCTCAACAATGGCGACCATGAAACTCAAACCCAGACACAATTGTGTTGCCTACGTCTCCAAATCGGCCTTTTGGAACAAATTTGATCATGCCATCGATCTTATGGTGGATTCCCAATACAGAACCACCTTTCTTTTGAATCCTACCATATACCCCGATTCCTTAAACCAATTCTGGACCAACGTCTCTGTAACAACCGGTTAAAATGATAGCCAAATCACTCTCCAGTCGTTGGTCAACCAGAAACAGGTGGTAATCACCCCTGACATCATTCGCAAAACCCTAAATTTGCATGATGCCACCTGTATTATAGAATACCAGAAAGGCACCATTGATATGTCTTTCATCAACAACGGGTATCAAGGAGACTTAAGTGCTACAACCATTCTCAAAAAGCACTTCCATGATACTGAAAGACTTATCTTCCACATGGTGAATGTCTGCCTTGCTTCAAAGACATCTTCATGGGATCAGATGTCCTCACGATGGCAACAGGTATTGTATTCTATCTTTGAACGACAAACTCTAAATTTTTCTGAGATAGTGTTTCTAGAACTTAAGGATCTAGATCAGAAACCTGTGACAAACAGATGGCTACTATATCCCAGGTTTTTGATGGCCATAATTTTAAATCAATTAAATCTGAAGGCCTTGTTGGTCTTGGAGTCCCTGCTCCAGCTGTCTTAGCTGAGGTATACTCCAGGCATAACTCTGACCCTACTCTCAAAGGGCTGCCTCGTTGCTCAAACCCAAGTAGAGGGAACCCACAGCCTCCACCTCCAGATCCAAAGTCCCCGCCAAACCCAAACCCCAAAAGCCCAAAAAGGCTACTCAGGGAGATGAGTCCCCTAAGGATGCCCTTGTACCACCAATACAGGAAACACATACTGGTTCTAACCCCCCAGTCATGTCAGAGACTCAACCAGCTGAAACCGCACAGGTATCCTCTCCACAGGATCCTATTGCAACCAAATTTGGGGATACCACATTATTGGAACCTATCTCAGTTGAGAAGGTTACCATTGAAGAGCATCTCTCACCCCGGGTGCAATCTGCTTCTAACCAATCTCCAAATGCAACCGCCCCTCAAAGCCCAACCCTTATAGTTGCTAAAGTGCTGAGTCAGCTGCATTCCTCACCCCCTCCCAGAAACCAATTAACACTGGGAATACCTCAACAATTGAGGAGGAGGACCAAAATGCTGCTGATAACCCACAGCACAGGGGTTATAATGTTCAATCTCCAAGTGTAGAAGAGGAGGTTAGAACATCTGGTCAGGCTGCCACTTCTACTGATTCAGCAAATGAACAGGATGAAGTTGGTAATATATAAGACCTCACCAGAGGAACTGCCAATGAAGGACAAAGTCCAGAGGCAGGAAGTCCCCAGAACCAAGAACAAGGGGCACATGCATATACTGATCTACACTCAGGGCATGTACATCCTGATTTAATCAGGAGGTCAGATGATTCAGCAAAGACTGATGATGACCTGGGCTTTTTCTTTGATGTCTTAGCCCATAACACAATCCTAGAGACTGAGGTGAGCAGACTCAAAGAATTGCTAGCCAAAATATCTCAGGATAAAAGTCCATCTGCTCCAATAAACCCACAGATGGCACCTTCATTTGAAGGTTCACCAAACACACAACCAATACACTTAACTAAGCCACCAGCCACTGCTTTTGGCACCACCTCACAGGGACAGAACCCCTCTAAGCAGATGGTTGCAACCTTTCAAAGCTCCTTACCTCTCATCACTCCCATCATCACTGAGATAGTATATAAAGCCATTGATGAGAGGATCTCCTCAAATCTCCAAACACTTCTTGATGATGTTGTTCACAAGTCACTTTCTGCCTTTCAAGCCCCTGATCCCAATGCACCCAAAAGGGGGAGACTACTAAGTCTAAGGCAGTGAAAGAAAGGAAAAGGAAGAGAGTAGAAGATGAGAAAGAACCAAAAAAGAAAAGGAGTTGGAGAAAGAACAAGAACTGATCTCAGAGAAAAGTTGATCACAGTGCAAGAGCTGAGCACTGACAAAGAGCAGAAAGATCAGCTGATCACTTACAAAAGGAAGAGAAGTGCTGAGTCAAAGTCTGATGGAGAAAAGTCCTTAGAAGATCTAGTCAAAGAAGCTGATGAAGCTCAGAGCAGATCTATGGACAAAATAATAGATCAGTTCTTCAGACAGGGTCATGACACAACCAACTTAGATGTTGAGATCAGAAGGCTAGAGATAAATGAAATTCAAGCAAGATGGGCTAGTTACAGTGTGATGGATAGGGAAAGGTTGGAGATTATGATCAGGTTTATTGCCAATATCTAGGAAGATCATTGATAGAGATGAAGTCTTGGTCCAGAGACAGTATCTTGGAGATAACCAAGAAAATTTGTTCTACTGGAAGCTACAACAAAGGGTTGATCATCGAAGCACTGGATGAAGCAGGTGCTGGGAAGAGAATGAGATGCAAAGCTCTCAAAAGCCAAACTCACCACTAAATTTCTAGATCAGCCTTCTCATACTCCCACTCAAAAACAACCCTCAAAGCAATCATCTCTAAAATCTGCCAATTCTATCCCTAAACCAAAACCACCCACCCACAAAACCAATTCCATTACCCCAAAAACCATCTCAAACCACACCCAGTGATACACCCAGAAGGAGGAGAAGGGTGTTGAGGGTAGAAGAAGAAGAAGAGGATGAGAATGAAGACAGTCTGCCAATCTCTGCTGTTCTCAAACTTAAAACACCTGAGCCAGAAGTCAACACATGATCACACCTACTTGCAAATGCAAATGGTGAAAGTGAAGATTGAAGAAGTAGAACATAGAAGCAGCATGATGAGCAATTCTCTCAATGGTTGACAAGGACTTCCCTCAGTCCTCATCCATTCAAGCAATGAAGAAACAAGCTCTGAGGCTGTACACTCTTAGTCATACATTCCACATCAAAGAGAAAGAGTGAGGATTTGGCCAGACCCCAGGGTAAGTTCAGAATACACAAGAAGAACATACCAAGTAGATATCATGGCCAAGTGAAAAAGACTTTGAATGCTGCAATTATGTTGGCTATGGTAGTCTCACCCTGGGAGATTATAGAGAATTCAAGAGAGCACACAACTCAAAGACAACCCCTCAATCTCTACTTGAAAACAAAATGTTCAAGAAGGGGCTGTTATACAAGAGACTTGAAGATCTTCAAAAGAGTGAACTCCAGTTGTTGCTAGAAGGCTCTCATCCAAATGAATTCGCATACAGAGAGATCACAACTGTTGAGTTGAACAATGGGAAGATAGTAAGGTATCTGTCTGAATATTATGGCCCTGAGTTCTTTTTTGAGGGAGAAGCAGAAGAACTCACCAAGGAGGAACAAGTTGTTCTACTTGAGGCCTATGCAAGCGAGTCTTACAGACTCATCAATGGGAATTAGGCTTCATGGTTGGGACAAGACTTTGTGTTCAGTTTTCCCAACATAGAGTTCCCTTCCACAGTTAGCCAATCAAAAGATCAGAAACCTTTTTCCGGCCTGTGCTTACATGATTACCTCTGAAGCTGTTCAAGAGGGTGTTTCTGCCAAAGAATAAGTGGGATCATCAATAAACTTAGAGGTTTTGGTTGCATTGGTTCAGGGGAGTTTGTTGGACCAAAAGAACCAATGAGCCTGATCAGAAAAACCTCCAAGTCCCACAGACATTACAACTGCTGAAGAAGATCACAAGAGCTGAAGACATCAGCTGATTACAAGGTCTGAAGACAAAGTCTGAAGACAAGATCTGAAGATTTCTAATGAAGACAAAGTCTGAAAGTAAAGTACTGAAGACAAAGTCTGAAGCTATCAGCTGAAGACAACGTCTGAAATAAAAGTCTGAAGAACAAAGACTGAAGACAAAGACTGAAGACCAGAGTGATGAGTAGTTATCACAACAGCTGAAGTTATTAACTTCAGTAGTTGTGATGATTTTCATTTTCAGTACTTGTAATTTACCTTTCAGTAGTTTATAGTTTCAGTAGTTTTATGTTCTTGTACTTAGCATTCTCTGAGATGTGATCAGTTGTTGAGAACATTCTCAGTAGTTTGCATAGTTTCAGTTGTTTGTATAATTCTGTTAGATGTCACTATCAAGTGACATCAGCAGACGTCACATTCCTTATATAAGGAATGTTGACCTAATTGTAACATGTGACTTTCAGCCACCACGAAAGCATTTGAATGAAATATTCCTTTTGCAGAATTCTCTCTCTCTCTCTCTATAACCGTGTACTATTCCATTGAATATCAATTGAGTTCTTGCTAAATTGTGTAATTCATTGTTCGAATTCCGCTGCAATCTACTCTAATTAATCAAACTTAAATCACTGATCCTAACACCAAGGGCAAGGAAGGCTTCTACATGTACCCTCGTTTCCTGCAGATGATATTGACCAGAAGCTTCCTTTGCTGCCTAAGGAGAGAGATGATGCAGTTACCCTTGAGGTTATGGATGACACCACTCTTGGTAGGATGAAGGTGTACCGAGGCAAGCAGGTGAACCCCCCGGTGAGGAGATTGTTTGGGCATCTAGCCCGGAGGACTACGTGGTGCCCGCTCGCAAGAAGTGGCGTCACGATGACAATGATTCGGATACTGAGCGTATAGTTTTTCCAACCAATGACAACAATGACGATGATAGTGGTAATGGTGGAGATACATGCCCCACTCCATCTAGGGCCACTGCCACTGATATTCCATCTCTACCATCCACATAGGGTGGAACAGAGCGGGCTGTGTTTCATGAAGACTTCCTGCTAGATGAGGAGGAAAAGTCGGATGAGGAGCCGCTGGTTAGGATAGTAGGAAGCAAGGTTGTTTCAACGGAGAGAGGAATTGTTGAGGTTGGTGGACGCCAGGGTGACTCCAGGGATGCTGCTACTACTAATGCTGATCCATCTTACATCCCTGACCATCCTATCAGCACAGGGGGAGCATTCTCTTCCAAAGGCTCAAGGAAGAAGATAATGGCTCAGCCCTATGGCATGAAGAGCAAGAGGAGGAGGATTACACTGATCACCACCACATCCACCACCTCTACCACATCCACCCCTTCACCATCCACCCGTATTCCACCTCCCATATTCACCACATCCACTACCACTACCACCACCCAACGAGCCAGGACATTTGCTCAAGTCCCACTGAGCCATGGTTCCACTCTACCCTCCATCAGCGTAGAGGAACAGCTAGCCAACCTCAACCAGATGGTGCTAAGCTGCTGGCCACCGATGAGCACAGAGATGCATAACTCAACCAGCTTATGGAACTAAATGCTGCTCAGGCTGAGGAGATTACATTGCTTTGGGAGAAGAATTCTCATTCGGTTAAGAGGATTGAGAATTTGGAGGCAAAGAACAAGAACATCATGCTCAGGCTTAAAGGATCTAAAGATGAGCCTTTAAAGATCAGGGAAGGTGATGATGATGATGATGATGATGATGATGATGATGATGATTCTGGTGAAGAAGATAAGGGTGATGATGAAGGATTGAGTGGAAAGAAGAAAGGAGATGATGATGACAAAGAAGGTGATGCTACTACATCAGCTTCTACTCAGGCTCAGGAGAGGCGCTCTAAGAGAACTCAAGATCAAGGAGCCTTATCTTCAGCTCCTCCAGTTGAAGAATTGACCAATCAAGATAAAAGTAAAGATGAGATGTTTTGTATTTAAGAAATTTTGTACTTGATTCGAATATTACAATAATGTAATTTATGGTTATTTATGTTTATCTATGTTTAAATGTCTTGATTAAATACTAATGATTGATGTGTTAAATCTTTAAATCAAGCAGATAAAACATCATAACAAGATGAATATGATATTGCTCCCTTCAGCAAATGAAGTCTCAATTCACAATGATTCTTGATTTGCAAGGGATTGTACAAAGGTCAGTGAGCTACACTCCTAAAGAAGGAGAAATTATTCACGATCTGACCGATTAGCAACTTGCGGAGATGTTTAGAGTGAATCCTGACGAGCTTGTCAAAGATGCTCCTAAGGTCAGCGTTATGAGTGAGGATGAGCTAAACAAGGTTGATGAAATAGAAATAGAGGATGTCACGTCTGACCACTATCCAGAGTACACTGACCAAGTGGGAAATATGATTCCTAACTTGGGTCACACTCCTGCCAGTTCTACATTTGAAAAAGTAGATGAGATGGAGAAAAGAAATAGATAAGGATGAAAGCCAAGCCAAGCCTCAGATGCAGTTGTTGATATAAAGAACGCTGAATGGGCAGCTTGTTTTGCTGAAATAAGATCCCAGCGCAAAGCTCCAAAGCAGAATGCCTACACCAAACTCTAAAGTCAAGAAACATAAGAAGGTGTCTGGCAAGTTCATAGCATGGGCGTATTTTGAAGATCTAAATTTTATGCTTTAAAAAGGGAGAAGGGAATAGAGTACTTCAGGTAACCTCATGACCTAAAGACTCTTCGAAGCTTTGAGCTCAACCAACTAGCATGCTTAAATTTGCTATATGCTGATCCTAGAAAGATGTCAAGTTAGTTTGAGTCTACATTAAAGAAAGAATACCACACCATATTGGTGAACTTCAGACCTCAACAACCGAAGAGGTTTATTCGCAAGTCTGAAGTGGATCCCATAACTAGAAAGCCTAAGGAGTGTTGAAGTGGAGTCCCTCACGCACAATGTCGAAGATTTCCTTATGGGCAATGCCTTAGGACTTCACTCCACATTTCAAGTGGTGGTATTATGACTGGAGGACGGGTGAAGCGGTCATAGTTCTAAATAGAGAAGGCAAAATAGAAACTATCAGTGTATTCGACCCAATGTGGCTTACCAACTTGTCTGCGAAAGATGTCTACACTTTATACAAGTGGCCACTGTTCTATGACGCGCAAGATATTGTACAAGCTCTCCAATTCCAGAATGTGATACGACTCTGCTTTGCGTTTGAAATACACAAAGGAGTCACAACAGAGGAGAAGTACAAGAGGTTTGAGGAGCATATGAAGAATGTCAGACGTTAGAGTAAACTAGGTCCAAAGGGGAGTTTGTTCATACATATGTCCCTAGTTTATGTACTTAATGTAAAAGTCTGTCATGGCTTACATATGTGTAATGAAACAATGTAATAATATATGATTTGTGTTTTGATGTTTACTTATATCTGATTCATATATATAAACTAAATATATAGGTTTGAAGTTTGTTTATTGTGTTTTGATGTTTACTGAACCATTAGTATGGTCTAGTCGCACGAATGAAGACTACAAAACTATAAATACCACTTAATTCGTGGAAAAATAGAGACTTTGACAGATACTCATAACCTAGCCATCCAGAGCATCCAGAAACCCTATTCCAAGTTCATAGTACTCCGTTTCTTGAATCGTTGAATTGATCGGGATTGCGTTCTCACTGATTGGATCACCAATCAAATAGGATTCCACACTATTGACCTTGTTTCAAGCATAATCCGTTAGTACTCCGTACGTACACGGTCCTAAAGATACCTTTCAGGCATGCAACACAGTGCTCATCACATGCAAACTCGTTCTTTGGTATTCCAGTTACCTAATCATTTTAATTAGTTTATTCTTGTTCTTAAAGTTTACATGACACATTCTTTTATGCCAGAAGAAAGACTCAACACTATTTGCTTTAAACAGAAAGAATGAGACTTCTTTTGTGGGAGATGTTTCTTGCTAGTCCATCTTGTACATGTTCCCTTTCAAGGGGGCTTTGAGCAGGATATGCTCATCAGGAATGACCACCCCGGTCTTGAGAATAATGCACTCATGCTCATTAAAGAGCATGTTATTACTTTGATCACAAAATTGAGCTACAATCAGACTCCTTGACAAAGTTTACCTTCTCAATGTTGAGCTTACCATTTGTGACCTGCTCCTTCTAGTAATGTTGTTGGGTTTGTAACAAGTTCATCAAAGCTAGTTTACCATTTAAACAATAAAACACAGCGGATATTATGGTTTAAACATGTTGTTAACAATCTGAAAAATGAACCATTTTAAACCAAAAACAAAACCAAGAACAAGATCATATATATATGTGAAATGAAATGCTATCAAAAATGACAACGCAACCATAGGGTGTCCTTGAAACTACCTTTCAATAACAAGATGTTATAGTAAGGATTAGAAGAAGGAGATGATCCTTCTTGAATGTCTAGACTCCAAAATGGGAGTCCTCAAGCTTGTATACCCACAAGCCTTAGCAAACACCTAACTTGTTAGGTAGTAGGACACCAAATCAATCCTTCTTCTTACAAATCCGAATGCAGCCAAGCCAAAACCGAATTTTCAGCTTGTAAAACTTTAATTTTCAGGTTGTAAAACTCGTATTTTTCAGCTTGTAAAACTCGAATATTTCAGCCACAAAGAGGAGAGAAAAGACCTTGCTTGTAGGTGTGAGAGAGAGGGTTGATCAAAAAGTGCAAGAGTGAATAATGTCTTGTAAAAACCAAGATTAAAATTTGGTTCCCAAGGCCCACAAGGGGCGGCCGAAACTTTATTTGAAAATGGGTTCCCCCCATTTCATTTTTCTTATAAAAAGTTACACTCTTAATCCATTAGATTATAAAACTAAAACCTCTTTTAATTTTATAACATTAACATATTTTTATTTGTTATTATTTAAAACACTTAAATAATAAACAAATACTTTCTCACGAACAAATTATGCACATAATGTTGTTCTTTTACAAAAGCAAAGTTTTAGAAAACCTAATTTCTAAATTGGTGTCAATATTTATTTGTATGATCTCATCAACACATAAATATTTATTGGTTTTGTTTAGCTTGTTATTGGTTATGACCCGACTTGGATCATAACATACTAACCACATCAATCTTGTATGTGTCTTGGGCATACAAGATCCAAAAAATGTAACCACCAACATCTCCTCCAAAAGCAATTGGTCCTCCATATTTTTTCAATCTTTTGGAGTAGTGACCTATTACATGTCATGTGCCTGGAACAACCACTATCGAAAGAAATGGTTAGTTACATTTGGAAGCCCAAGCCTTATTGGTCTTGGGCTCATCAAAAGAAGTTAAAAGTAATACAATAGTAATAGATCCTATAGTCATGTTTTGAGGATCTTTTATTGATGTTAATGGAGAACTTTCAGTCACTTGGTCTTTCTCTTCCGCACCATCTTGGAAGCTTAGACTTGACTTACAATACTTCGGAAGTTTTGTTGACTTTGAAAGTTTTGATGACTGAACCTTTGGAAGATCTTACTAGCACTGTAGCTGACTTCAGTGCTTTAGAAGTATTTCCTTTTTCGAGACCAAATTTTCTTCCGAAGGCAATTTTTCACTTGCTTTCATTTTCATTTTAGAGCTTCTAAAGAAAATATATTTTCCTTTTGAAGCTTGCTTCTTGTTTAACTCTTATAAGTTTCTTTATTGCTCATGTGAAGAGTGCCTTTTGGATTGTAAGGATAATTCTCAGCAAGATAAGAGGTACTCTTAAACATATCACATTCCATCTTCTTCTTCCAAAGAGCCCTCTTCTGTGACCGAAGCTGAACTTGATCACTTTCATTCTCCACCTTTATCCTTTTTAACCAATGCAGGGCTGAACTCATTTGATTGCTGGAGTTACCATACGAACCTTGTGTGTTCAACTCCATCTAGTATCCACTGAGAATACCATTCAACTCTGTCAGTGTGAGAGTCTTAAGGTTCTCAGTTCTCTTGATAACCACATAGTAATATGTCCATTGCTTAGGAAGAGAGGACATAAACTTCCTTACAATGTCCTTATTCTCAAGAGTTACTCTAACATCCACTAGAGTATCTACAATCTCAACATACTTGTAGTAATGTTAAGTAATGGTTTCACTTGTTTTAAAGGTGAAGTTCTCAAACTGCTGCTTCAGGAGATCCTTCTTGTTCTTCTTGGCTTTAGTTGGCCCCTCATACATCAACTTTAGTGCATCCCACAATTGCTTGGCTGTTTTGCACTTCTTGAAGCCTCTGTATATGGAGTTTAGAAAAGCAGTTTGAAGGGCTGTCATGTCCTTCTGATCAATCTCTACTTTCTTTCTATCTTCATCAGAATAATCAACCATAGCCTTTGTAATCATACCACCTCTAGCAGCAGCTGTAGAGCTGCTTCGTATGTAAGGTCCTGATATAACACATTCCCACATCCTAGAGTCTTGTGACTTGATGAAACCTTCCATTCTTTGGACCAAGTGTCATAGCCTTCAGGAGTGATGAGTGGGGACTTTGTCATGGTTCTAGTTTCCATATCAGCTTTAGTCATAACTACCATTTGAGATGTTAAGTGTTTTGTGTGTCATGGTTCTAGTTTAAGGGAGTTTTGTCACTTGCAACACAACACACAATACGGAGAGATAGTTTAGAACACTTAACATATCAAATAGGGATCTGGTAACATTAGATTGACACTTAGAACACTACAAGTATGAGACAGAACAAGAACAGAAACAACACAAGTGCTTTGGTTTTTAAAGATATTATATATTTCTCACAAATTCATTCAAAGGCCAACTAGATACTTGACCTAGACAACAACAAAATCAATGTAGAGTCATAAGGCAAATTGTCTTTTGAATAGTGACTATGATATGCCATAGCTCACATCTTAATATATTATAAAAGTACATAAATTATAAAGTAAAGGACTTAAGACCTCAATGCATAGTTACCAAAAGCATGAACCTTTTCACCAACTTGTGAAAGTTGGTGAGTCAGTAGAGTTGCAGTGGAAAGGTGGTGTAACTTTATGAAAAAGTACATCAGGTAAAAGCATGTCTTTGAAAGATAATCAATCTTCACTTCTTTGCTTTGGTAGACTTCATCCTTGAAGCTTTGTAAGACTTCACTTCAAACTTTGGAAGATGTTGGTCTTGGCTTCAGAAGAGTTTATACTTAGAATATTTTCTAGTGCATGGTGTAAAACTTCCGAAGCATTCTAATCAGCATGTAGTGCATGCATGCATGATAGACTTTTGGATGTTATTGGATGTTATTGGATGTTATTGGATGTTATTGGATGTTTTGGATACATCAGCCTTATACAGAACCTTATAACTTAGGAGAAATCAAGAAACGAAGCATGAAGGCCTAAAGAATAACTCAAGCCTCAGAAAAAGTAGCCTTTTCTGAAGAGTAAGTGGTTTTAAAAGAACTTGTTCTTCCAAAGCCGGTTAACTTTCAAAAGAACCTACTATGAACTAGTGGACATAAGTATGGTCCTTCTGACAGATCTGTTGCAAATCTCTGATATACTACATGGTGCTTTCCCACTCTTATGTAGTTGACCACACTTTATTCCATTATTCATTCCTTATCGATTATTACAGTTACCAACTTTATTTAGTGACAAAAGGTAAGTTATGGACATGTCATGACTACCATATCTTAGATAGTATATTATCTAAGATACCTTACCTTTAGCAATGTAGTATTTGCTTTAGTCATAGGTTTCTAGCTGGTATGAAACTATATCCTGTTATAGGTAGTAGTATATATAGTTTATCATTGTAAGTCATGTAATATGCTTGTAAGAGTCTAGTAATACTTTGAGTTGAAAAGTAATATATACAAGTATGTTGAAAATTATCTTCTTGTGTTCTATTTTACTTAGTTGATTATTATCGACTCTTAGAAGGATTTTGCATCATCAAGCAGTGTGTGATTCAATGAGTTTGAGAGAATATTAGTGTTGAGTGACCAAAACCGATCCTGCAAAATCTAACGACATTAGTGGGTTGAAATTGATTAGGACAAATTTGAAACTATGGGCAGTAAAAAGTGAATTGTGTTCCTTATAGGTAACGTGCTATTTGGACCGAGTCACTAGGAGAAAAAATGAAGTTACTCAATAGTATTTTGTCACACTCCAAAGACAATGACTAACTGTGACTAACTGTCTAACTAATATCAACACAATGCAGCGAAAACAATAAATAAGTCTTATAACAAATTCATATCCAAAGGTCCATTACCTACGTGGCATTCATTTAAATCAATTTATTTGAATAAACATTGTTTAAACCAAATATATATTTTAAATATTTTTTTCAACATTAATAAATAAATTGGACGGTGGCTAAATCTCCAAAGGTCCAACCAAGTCGGTTCATGTCTATGATCACATGTTAAGATTATTCTTATCCTGAAATACATACCCAAAATACGTCAACATAATAATGGTGAGTTCATAAGTTTATGACAAATGACATATGACAATTGAAATTAATTATTAATAATATTAGTGTATGAAAGAATGTATCACAATCAAACCTTGACATGGGTGATCCTCCCGAGTGCTAAAATATCCCCTAACCCATACCACTTATTGTTATGGGGCTTATGTTTGTCATGCTAAGTACGGTTAATGTTGGGACCGGGTATTTGCATGAAATACCTAGTGATTAGTGTGTAAACCAGATCAAATAATGCGGAATCCTATTTGATTGGCGATCCAATCAGTGAGAACACATGAAGAATCAATAAAGAATTGAAACTAACGTTAGAAATCGATTGGAAATCGATCTAATGTGTTCTGTGAACTTGGAGAACGAATTGGAAAACTTCTGGACCGCTAGGGTACGTCTGGATTCATAATAGAATGAATGCCCTTTTTTCACGAATTGGATTGTGTTTATAGGTTAGTATTGTTCATTCGGGCGACTGGACCATTCGCATGGTTCAGTCATGCGATTGAAGCATGCGGTTGATCCATACGCACGACTGAGTGTTCAGTCGTGTGACTGAGCCAATCTTATGCGTCAATCATACAACGAATCCAGTCTCCTGGTTCAGTCGTGCGACTGAGTCAATCGTATGAAGTTATTCATGCGTGTGGTCCATTCACATGAGCCATTCGCATAAAAACTACATTATGTTAAGTTGGAATGTATTCATTAATAAACATTATGTGTAACCATTCAAACAATCACTATCCTAATTAACCAATTCAATATCGACTCATAAACGAAATATTAGTCATTACAAATCACAAACAACCAATATCATTTCATTAATCATATCAAATTACATCAGAATTAGATAAACATGATCTATTACATTTCATATCATGATCTAGGGACATACATGCATCAACAAACTCCCCCTTGGACCTAGATCTCTCTAATGTCTTGTTTTCTGCATCACCTCCTCATATTTCTTGTACTTGTCCTCTTTTGTGACTCCCGCGTGAATCTCAAACGTGAAGCAGAGTCTTATGACATTTTGGAACTGGAGGGCTTGTACAATATCTTGCGTATCATAGAACAGTGGCCCCTTGTATAGTGTGTAGACATCATTTGCTGACAAATTTGTAGGCCACATTGGGTCGAATACCCTGATCGTATCCATTTGGCCCTCTTTGTTTAGAACTATGACCGCTTCTGTTGTTCTCCAATCGTAGTACCACCACTTAAAGTGTGGAGTGAAGTCCTGTGGCATTTCTCGGAGTGGGATTCTTGACATTATGCGCGGAGGATTCCACTTCAACACTATCTTCGGCTTTCCAGTAATGGCATCAATCTCAGACCTTCTGATATACCTTGTAGGCTGTTGGGGTCTGAAATTAACCCACCTGGTGTGGTACTCCTTCTTTAGGGTTGCCTCGAACCAGCCTGACGTCTTCCTCGGGTCAGCATACAAAAGCTTTAGTTTGGCCAGCTGGTTGAGCTCAAAACCTGGTAGAGTCTTCAGATCATGTGGGAATCTCAAGTACTCTATGCCCTTTTCTCTCTTAACTGCATATATGTTAAGATCCTCCAAATACGCCCACGCTATGATCCTGCCAGTCACCTTATAATGTTTCTTGACTCTGTAGAGTTTGGTGTAGGCATCCTGTTTCGATGCAGCGCGTTGGGCTCTAACTTCTTCAAAACACGCAGCCCACTCAGCCTTTCGGACATCGACATCATCATTTGAGGCTTGGGTCGTTTCCTCTACTTTCTCCGACTCTTTCTCCATCTTGTCTGATGTGACACTATGTGCTTGGAGTTGGGCTAGTTCATGGCTCTGAGCAGCCATCTGTTGGGCCTGCTCCTTTATCACTCAAGCCTGCTCTTCTATCTGGTGAGACTGAGAAGTAGTAAGATCAGCAAGCTGGCGGATCTGAGCCACCTTCTCCTTATCTGCTGCTAATAGGCGCATCACCATCCTGTTGAGTGCAGACAGCTGTTCCTCTACCACAATTGGAGGTAGAGGTGATACATATGTATGAGATGGATGGGCTGAGGATCCAGCTTGGTGGGTAGCGGTGATGGTGGTGGCTGTAGTGAAGACTGGTCTTTGAAATGGTGGAGGTGAGGTGGGAGTGAAAGGTATGGTGGTTGATGGAATATGTATAGTGGTGGGAAGTGTGGTGGTGGTAGTAGTAGTGTGGTGGCTGTGGTGGCTGTGGCTGTGGAAGTGGTTGTGGTGGTGGCAGATGTGGTGGCTATGGTGGTGGATGGTATGATTGTGGAAGTGGTAGTGGTGGTGGCAGATGTGGTTGTGGAGGTAATGAAGGTGAGACGTCTTTTCTTCTTCTTCTGACCATGGGGTTGAGCCATCCTTTTCCTCCTCGTTCCCGTTGAGGTGGATGCTCCCCCTACAACCATGCTAGCTGACTCTGCTGCATAACTCAGATCAGTGGTTGTCTCTCCTGAGTCTCTTGGACGTTCAACAACCGCCCTTAGGCCATGTTCTGTGGGAACAACCTTGCTTCCCACAGTATGTGTCAAGGGCTCATCTTTAGACTCCTCTTCCCTCTCATCAGGAACAAAATCCTCATGGAAACCAGCAGACTCAATTTCATCGTGGGTGGATGGTGGAGATGGTATATCAGTGGTAGTGGCCCTAGATGGAATGGGGCCTGTATCTTCACCATCACCACTGTCATCATCATCGTCGTCGTCAACTGGTAGACCAATAGGCTCAGAATCAGAGTCACTGTCATCATGACGCCATTTTCGTATCCCCGGCGCCACATATTTCTCGTTTGCGAAATGGCCAATCAACCTCTTCACTTGGGGCTTCACTTGTTTGCCCCTATACACCCTCATCCGACCCAAGGTCGTGTCATCCATAATTTCCAAAGTAACTACATCATGACTCTCCTTTGGGAGAAGTGGTAGCTTTTCGTTGAAGATTAGCTGTAGAAACCTGGGGTACATACAAAATCCTTCCTTCCCTTTTGCTTCCAGGTTCTCTACCAAATAGGAAAAGATCATACTTGAAAAGCTTAAAGGATGGTTCAGCACCAGTGCCACGAAGGCATTTTGAATCTGATCTGATAGATCATCGAACCCACCCCTCCTTGAAGCAATGCACTTTAGCATCACATGCGCCAAGTATTTGTACTGGGGGCACAGGTTGCTCTTATTGAGCACACCCGAGTTTATGTCCCCCGCGTACTTGATTCTGAGGAAGCAGCCTCTCACAGTCAGTGGATGTAATTTGGTGGGGTGATTCGTATCGTCCCCAAATTCAAGAACTCTCTGCAAATCAGCAGCAGTAACCTCGATATCATGACCCAGAATGGAGCTCCGTATACTGTATGGCTCACGAGAGCGATCAACTGAGGCATTCTCCCAGAATGCCTGGTGTAATGACTTGTAGGGCGTGCAAGGTGTAGATATAGCCTTATGTATCTGGGAGCATCTAAGGAAGGCTATAATCTCTGTGAACTCAGCCCCGTTCCGAGTAGTATGATCCAAATGAGCACATATGTTGTGCTTTGGATTAATGGACCATCTATCGGCCATTTTTTTGATACACAAGACACAGAATCATTAGTACATAATACATCAAAATTCAGTTCTAAGTGTAATGTTTAAATTCATTCTGATTCATTCGTGTGAATGAATCATGCGACTGGAGTCAGTCGTTTGTTCTTTCGTGCGATTGAGCTCGTTCGGGTGAATGAGACATGCGACTGAGTTCAATCTGCTGACTGAGTCTGCCACTGGTTCAGTCGGCTGACTGAACTCATTCGCATGGTTCATTCGGCCGATTGACCCAATCGCAAGATTCAATCGTGCGATTGGAGTTCATCCGGACGACCAGTCGCTTGTCCCACTGTTCAGTCGCCTGTGGTTCGAATCTTGACCAATTCAAGTAATTTAACATGGTTTAATGGTCCATTAGACTCGCCATCTTGTCACTAATAACCTATTAAACTTAATTTTAACATTTTGCTTAGTTTATGTAGGTTATTAGGGCATTTTTCAGTCCGGTTCTTGTTTCATTCGAATATCACATATTTGGATTCAAGATCTTCTGATTTCGGTAAGATTTAACTGCAATGTACCTGTATAATCGTCAATCGAACGTCAGAAGATCAACAGCAATGTGAACACAAGGTCTCTAGAAATTTTGGCAGAGCAACGGGAAGAAATGCGATTTGGGTGCAATTGGGAGTGATGAGTAAAACGCGATCGACTGAGGCCCTTTAAATATTGAACCTAAGTTCAATCAGCCGACTAGCCTCATTCGCTCAGTTCATTCGGGCGACTGAGGTTCAATCGTGCGATTGGCCCAGTCAGTCGCTTTTAGTTGGTCTACCGAGTCTCAGTCGGTCGACTGACTCATTCGTGCCCTTTCATTCGCACCCTCAGTTAACTGACTGAGTCTCAGTCGGTCGACTGACTCATTCGCACCTTGTCATTCGGTCGAATGGATCATTCTTATACGCCATTCGGGTGAATGACTAAATTTCATGTCCAGTCGTGCGAATGGGATCCATTCGCATGGTTGGTCCATATTCATGGTCCAATTGTGCGAATGGGTCACACTTAGTAAATTTTCTGCCATTTTGAACATTTTACTTTTAAGATCCTTTTAACTTTTGAATAAACATTATGAGTTTTTGATCATCTCAGACATGATCATTTTAACTAATTTAGTCACCTCAGACATGACTCTTTTAAACACTTTGTCACCTCAGACGTGACTACTTTAAACTTGAAAATTCATGTGGTCATCTCAGACATGACCCTTTTAGTGAGTTGATCCCTTATCGATTTTCATGATGTAGTCTAGCAAACAAACAAAACTAAAGTACTAAGTGAATAAAAAAACTAAACTAACGTACAAAAAATAAAAACTTGTTTTTGGCTTTTTGTGAGGGATAAATCCTAAGATGGAAGTCTACGGGATTTGGTTCCAGAATAGACAGCTTCAACTTAGATTGACCACACCTGGACCAATTCAATTTTAAAATCATATAGGCAAGTCAAATCATTTGGGACTTGTTATCAAAATCTTTTGATGCTCTATTCTTGGTTTTCATCCAGAGTCGTTAGCAACTTTTAGAAAATCATACTAGAACTATTAGATTACCACATTGATTTGAACTTTCAAGAATTGCAGCCATAATGATTGTCAATATGTTTGTCCTCCTAAATCCATACACAGACTTTTGACACAGACTGGTGATAAAATTAGGTTTAATTATTTCAACTAACATTTGTGGATCCCACACTTATATGGTAATCAACATTCCTTAAGAGCTTTTGAGCGGTCTACGGGTATTTTTACAAGAGGAGACTATTCTTAGAGCTTTCAAAGAGAAGCCAATCCTCAGGTCAGTGCCATAGCACAGCAGAGAGGCGGCAAACAACAATGAATTCTAGAATATCTAGGTTATGCTTATCCTCAGGTCAGTGCCATCGCACAACAGAGAGGCACACAACCTATCTCCTTGTTAGAGCAGCTTAATTTTATTTTGCACAAAATGCACCAACAACATAAGTCATTAGGTTGATAGCATTTTTCTTTCATTTTTTCGTGCTTTGCTCTATTTATGGTCATCCGCACACATTTGTGGCGTTTACATGCTCATTACCCCTTATTGGAATATTGTTGATTGTGTTAACCAGTGATAAGATGGAAGCCCACTGTGAGTTGAACAACTTAGTTTGATCTTGAGATCACCAGTTAGGTCTAATCATATATTGTGTTGAATCTACCGACATATCAATTGTGATCTAGCAACCTCTAGGTCTACTCTCGTTGTGTTACCTTAGGAGTTACCATTTTTTCTATCATCTTCCCTTTTTATATTACTACACAGACTTATACTTTGAATTTTTGCATCATTTCTGAATTAAATTTTAAAGTCCCTCTTGATTTGTTCCTGTGTACTATCATATTCCAAAGGGTTGAATCAGTATCATAGATACGATCTACCTTATATCAGCTTTACACTCCTTCTCCCTCGTTTTTTTTATTATTTTTATTTTTTTAATAATGTACTTGCTGACTTATTCTCCCCCTAAAATACTAACATCATAACTGGTTTAATTATTTTAGGATTTTAATAAACATCATAATAACATGAGTTTAATTTTGAACAGACTAAATTAACCAAATAAAATAAAATAAAATGAAAAATTAACTAAGCTACACCAGACTACACATGATCATCATCAGGAATAATCTCACTTTTCTTTTTAACGTCGTTGACCTCTAGCAAATATTGAAAACATGGTTTATCAAAGGCTTTAGTATAGAGGTCAACGCTTTGAAAATCAGTATTAATTTTTACCACATCAATGAAGTTCTTTTCAAAACAATCTCTTATGAAATGGTATTTAATACCGATATGTTTGGTCTTAGGATGTTGGATCGGGTTTTTAGTTACTGCATTTGCTATTGAATCCAGATGATTTGTGAACAGCAACTTGCAGCAGCAACGTATTCGGCTTCACAGGTTGACAATGCAATCGATGTCTGCTTCTTACACTGCCAGGTAATTAATCTTCTCCCAAAGAATTGACACCCTGCTGATGTAGACTTGTAATTCATCTTGCAGCCCCCGTAATCCGAGTCACTATACGCCGTGAGTTCAAAGTCATCATCATGAGGATACCACAACCCAAGTGTGGGTGTACCCTTCAGATGACGAAATATCCTCTTGACCCCGATCAGATGGTTGACCTTAGGCTTAGCCTGATAGCTAGAACATAAACATGTAGCATACATGATATCAGGTCTTGAGGCAGTGAGATACATGAGGGATCCAATCATTCCTCGGTACATTGTGGCATCTACAAGATCTCCATTTTCATCAGGTGCTATATCGTGATTCGTAGCAAGTGGAGTTCCAGCAGCAGAAGCATTCTCCATGTCAAAACGACTGAGAATATGTTGGACCAAAAGAACCAATGAGCCAAGATCAGAAAACCTCTAAGTCCCACATGGTATCACAACAACTGCTGAAAGCCTCATCAGCAGTTTGACAAGTGCTGAAGACTTCAACAGCTGAAGATCAAGTGCTGAAGACTGCATCAGCTGAAGAACTAAAGTGCTGAAGTACAACAGCTGAAGAACGCAAGTGCTGAAGCTGAAAGACCAAAGTACTGAAGTACAACAGCTGAAGAGTTTACAAGTGCTGAAGATCAACAACTGATGTACAAAGTCTGAAGACAAAGACTGAAGACATCAGCTGAGTCATCAGTTGATGAAACACATGAAGGTCAAAGTCTGAAGATCAAGTACTGAAGCCTCAGTAGTTTGTCACAACTGCTGAAGAGTACTTCTTCAGTAGTTGTGATATCAGTAGTTTTATATTTTTATGTTTGAGTAGTTTTGTAAAACGACTGAAGAGCTTGTTCTTCAGTCGTTGTAGTTTCAGTAGTTTCTAATCAGTAGTTTTATATTCTGCACTTAACACTCTGATATGTTCTCAGTAGTTGTGAACATTTCATTAGTTTGTTAAGATTTAGTTATTTTTGTAATAGATCTGCCAGTTGTCACTTTCCGTGATAACAGCAGTGATTGTTGCACTCTATATAAGGAGTGACAACCTATTGTAATAGCGTGAATGATTTGAATGATTTGATTAGAAATATTCTATATCTATAAACATTCCTTGAATCAGAAATATATATTCTCTCTCTATAACCGTATGTGCTCTTAATGCATACAAGTATCGATTACTTGCTACAATTTGTCTAATTCTTGTTCTTATTCCGCTGCTTTGAACTCTAATACATCAAACTTGTGATCGCTGATCCTGTCAAATGGTATCAGAGCAGGTTCATCATTGATCGATCTAATAATTGATCATTGAAACTGCTATTCAAGATCTAAGTTTGATTGAATTAGCTTTTGTTTTTGCAAGAAACGGTTATAGAGATTAAATTTTCTGTATTTCTTTTCATTCATCCTGAGATCTTTTCTTGGTTTTCATTGAGTTTGTTGTGGTCTGTGTAAAATTTTTAAAAGCTTGAATTAATTGTTTTTGAACTAAAAATGACTACTCCCCCAATGATCCTCACAATACTGGTTCCTCAACCAAGCCACCAATGCTGGTTAGGAATGAGTATAACATATGGCAACGACGAATGCTCCATCACCTGTCTGTTAACAGCGCAGGTGTTGGACATCAGTGGTACATGGTCCACACAAGCCTATGGTGAATAACCCGGAAACCAATCAAATGTTCCGAAGAGGAGGGAGCAATACTCAGATGAGGATAAGAAGTTGCTTGAAATTAATGCAAAAGCCCATGGAATTCTGGCTATGGCACTGCCCAATGAAATCTATTCTGGGCTAATGCATCATGAAACTGCCCATGACCTCTGGAATTCCTTGAAAGAACAATTTGGAGGAACAGATGAGGTCTTGGCAAATAATAGAGAAATCCTTGCCCAACAATATGAGACATTCTCTCATAGACAGGGTGAGACACTGACTCAACAATATGAGCGGTTCTCTTGTCTGATCTCTGAATTAAAAATGGTCAAACTTGAGTACACAAATATTCAGATGAATAATAGATTTCTCAGATCACTGCCTGAGAGATGGGACACATATACTATTGTCCTACGCTCCAGTGCAATTTTGGACAAACTATCTCTCACCCAACTCCATGGGAAATGCTCACGTTTGAGAGAGAGATAGAACAGAAGAGAAAGCTGTCTTCATCTAGAAAGCTCACTGAAGACTTTGTACCAGGCAACACTGCCTTGGTTGGTCATGAGTCAGAATAGCTTCATCTGAATACCAGTATGATGAGCATATTAATTTCTCTTCAACACTTCTGATTCTGCGTTTGTGAGTGTTGATGGTCAGTTTACTAGGTGTAATAATGACAATTTATGCTTCATTATGGATGATCTCAAGGGGATTGCTGATGACGACTTAGAAGAGATTGATATTTTGAGCCAAATGGCCTTGATAAATATCAGATCTCAGAAGTTCTACCAAAGAACTGGAAGAAAATTCCCAGGACTCTCTGGCAAAACCAAAGTTGGTTTTGACAAGAGCAAGTTGAGGTGTCACAAATGCCAACGGCTTGGACACTTTGCAAGAGAGTGTAGATCAACTGGATCTAACTCCACTGCACCCTTTGTGACTTTTCCTGGCAATAGTCAACAACACAGAGGGCAACATCCTGTCACTTCTAGTCATCATCCTCAACAACAATCTCGGCATATTTTGTTCCTCAGGGTCAAATGCCATACCCTTACCCTTGTTATTACATGCCACATTCAAATCAAGTTCAAGTTCCTATAGCACCACAACCTCATGCACTACCAGAACCTCAGCCATCCCAATCTCAACAACAAACTCAACCTCAACAACACAGCTTTTTCACCCCAGGAGTTGTTGACTGGAGCAGTTTACCAGATGACATGTCTGGTCATGAACAACTGTTCTCAAGTGCTGGTCAACATGGTGGTGACAGTCCTTTTGGGAATCTAGCTCTTATGGCTTTGGAGTCTGCTGATACTTCATTTTCTAATGCCTCTACACCTCAGGTATCACAGGTATCCTCTGAGGCAAAAGCCAAATTATGTTCTGAAACATGCATAGCAGAATTTGCTTCCATTAGAGAAGCAAATGTAGCTTTAATTAACAAGAACACTGAGCTAGAACAAATGTTTTCCAAAAGAAAAGCTGAGTTTGAGTCTGTGCTTAAAGATAAAAATGATGAGATTTATAAACTGAAATGCCAGATAATTGATGATAAGGCTAGAGAAGAGGTACTTCTAGAGAAGTACAAAGATCTCAAAGAAACCCTTGCAGTTACCCAGGTAGAGTGTGATAGATGGGTACAATCATGCAAAGGTTTTGAAATGCTTCTTAGTAAGCAATCTGCTTCAAATGTGAAGTTTGGTATTGGTTACAATCACACTGCTCCACCTACAGATTTTACTCCAAGAGCAGAGGTAGAATCTGATGGTGAGAGTGATAACCAATCCATCATCATGTGATCTACTTCCTGATACAGCACAATCAGAAGTAGCTGTCAGCATCAAGTCCTCTCTGAACCTATCAGCTGATGTTGATGGTTCAAATGCTAACACTCACATGATCAATGAGTTGATCAACTCAGGAGTAAATTCTGAAAGTCCTGAAAGGACTAGAGAGCAGGATTTAACACCTGAAGTTCAAACTCAAACTACTGCTAGTACTGAAAGAAGAACTATCAGTAGAAAGAGTTTGAAGCCTAATAAAGAGGAGTCAAGAAAGCAAACAATGCTTCCAAAGCATTGAAGAGCAAGTCTTCAGTTGCTTCATCCTCTTTAGTTGATGATCACCCAAGATGAAGAAGAAACCATGTGAAATATGTGGTTTGTTCAATCATCTTATAGATGATTGTTGGTACAAAAGAGGTTCCAAACTCAAACAAAAAGAAGAAATTAAAGAGAAAATGGTAAAAATGAAAAATGAGTTTGAGACCACATTTGTATCAGCAACATCAAATCCTGTAACCCTTAAGTCCTCAAAGAAATCCAAAAAGGAAGGGGTTAAACAGGTGACAGCTGAGAGTGCTCAGAAGAAGAAGGTGCAACATAGGAACTATTAAACTCCACTGGCAATGTGTCTGATGAGCTGAAAGCTTTATCACAAAATCAGACACAGCTGGTTATGATGGTTCAACATCTGTTGGGTAGAGTTAACCAACTAGATGCTCCTATGTTGAAACCACAGAAAAGGAGGTCCAAGCCAAAGGATTCCTCTTCTTCACCATCTTCTTCCTCTCAGGCTGTTGTTCCAAATAAACCTGTTAGTTTATCATCTATTGATGATACCAGGCCCAAATCCAAAAAGGTTTGGGTCTCCAAAACTAACTGATTGTTTATTATTGCAGGGTTCTTCAACATGCCGAAGTAGCATCTGGTATGTAGACAGTGGGGGATCTATGCACATGACTGGGAACAGCTCTCTTCTTCATGACTACTCTCAAGGAGAGAAAGGATTTGTTTCTTTTGGCAATGATGCTTGGGGTTACATCATTGGTAAGGGCTTTGTCTCCAATGGAGAAATCAAATTTGATGATGTTAATCATGTGGAAAATCTCAAGTACAATCTCTTGAGTGTCAGTCAAATGTGTGATAAAGGCCATGTTGCTCTTTTCACGAGTCAGAACTATAGGATTCTATCATCCAAAGTTCTGCATTTGATTGATAAGGTGTTGGATGATCGCACTCTCCTGAAAGCCAACAGGACAGGAAGAGTGTATGCCTTAGATCTTTCCAAGAAAATTGATCTGAGAGGCAATCCTTGCCTATTTTCCAAAGCCTCTTCTCAAGAATCTAAACTGTGGCACAGAAGGCTGGGTCATGTTAATTTCAAAAACATGAATCAGCTTACCCACAAGAGTTTAGTGAGAGGCTTACCAATAAAGGAGTTCCACTGCGATGAAACCTGCACTGCTTGTTTAAAAGGAAAACAGCACAAAGTCTCATTCCCTCCTATTGAAGAGCCTAAGTCCACTGCCTGCTTGCAATTACTGCATATGGATCTATTTGGTCCTGTGAGAGTAATGAGCATGGCAAAGAAGAAATACTGTCTGGTAATTGTGGATGATTACTCCAGATTGTATGGACTTTCTTTCTACATTCAAAGGATGAGGTTGCTCAGAAGATTATTCACTTTGTGTTGTATATTGAGAAGCAGTATTCCCTTCCAGTCAAGTGTATTAGGAGTGACAATGGAACTGAATTCAGAAATATACACTTGATGACTTCTATCTTTCAAAGGGAATCAAAAGGCAGTTTAGCATCCCAAGGACTCCAGAACAAAATGGAGTAGTGGAGAGAAAGAACAGGACCCTCATTGAAGCTGCAAGGTCCATGCTGGCTGACTCTGGTTTGCCACTGACCTTTTGGGCTGAAGCTGTCAACACAACTTGCTATGTGCAAAATAGAGTTTTAGTAAATCAGAGGTTGATGAAGACTCCATATGAAGTCCTCCATCATTTGGCTCCTCTGATTTCATTTTTCAAAGCATTTGGGTGTCCCTGTTTTATTCTCAACACAAAGGATCAACTCCATAAATTTGATCCTAAGGTGGATGCAGGGTATTTTGTTGGTTATTCATCTACTTGCAAGGCATACAGAGTCTTCAACTGCAGAACAAAGATGGTTGAAGAAACTCTACATGTTAAGTTCAATGAATCTCCAAAGGACAAGATTCCACAAAGCCCTGTGGAGTTATTTGATTTGGACATACTGCAATATGTTCCTTATCAAACTCCTGCTGTTGTTCCTATCAACAGTTCACCACCTGGTGGTACTGCTGGTGCTGATGATGATGATGATTGTAGTACTCACCTCTTCAGGTTTAGTGATCAACTGCCTGATTCAGCTAGACCTGATGTTCCTGTAGCTCCAGTAGCACCATCCACAACAAATGCTGATGAGATCTCTTCGAATTCAACTTCCTTTGAATTACCATCCACTGATTGGTTTCAAGGAAATGATTCACCATCACCATCTGTTACTGCTGAGCCAGCTACAAACACTTGCACAGATCTCATTGTGTATCAAGATCTGAAGAATCACCCTATGTCTCAAATCATTGGTGATATCACTGCTGGAGTATCAATAAGAAGTCAATTGTCAAATTTCTGCTTCTATGCTCTCTTCATCAGTCAGCAAGAGCCAAAGAATTATCACATTGCTTTAAAGGACAATGGATGGGTTGATGCCATGCAGCTTGAGCTTCTTCACTTCAAGAAACAGCAAGTGTGGGAACTGGTTCCTCTACCTCCAGGTAAGTGTGCAATAGGCACTAAATGGGTGTTTAGGATCAAAACTGATGAAAATGGGCTTATTGTTAAGAACAAGGCCAGACTGGTTGTTCAGGGGTTTGCACAAGAAGAAGGTATTGATTATGATGAAACCTTTGCCCCTGTAGCCAGACGGAAGCAATTCGATTGTTTCTAGCTTATGCTGCTCATCAAAACCTTAAAGTTTTTCAAATGGATGTCAAAAGTGCATTTTTGTATGGAAAAATTAAAGAAGAGGTTTATGTATGTCAACCTCCAGGCTTTGAGGACAATAAACATCCTAATTGGGTGTATAAGCTTGATAAGGCTCTTTATGGGTTAAAACAAGCTCCTAGAGCCTGGTATGAGACATTATCAAATTTTCTTCTGGAAAATAATTCACTAGAGGCTTCATAGATAAGACTTTATTCATTAAGAAAGCTGGGCAGCATAATCTACTTGTTCAAATTTATGTAGATGATATCATTTTTGCATCCTCTGATCCAAAGTTGTGTGATGCCTTTACAAAGTTGATGCAACAGAAGTTTGAAATGAGTGCCATGGAGAGTTACAATTCTTTTTGGGGTTGCAAATCAAACAAAAGGCTGATGGAATTTTCATTCATCAGTCCAAATACACAAAAGATCTTTTGCAAAAGTTTGATTTACAAAACTGTAAGCCTTGTTCTACCCCCATGTGCAGCACCACACAACTGGATACAGATCAGAAAGGTAAAGTGGTTGATGAAACACTTTACAGATGTATCATGGGTCCTTGATGTATTTAACAGCTTCTAGACCATATATTATGTTTGCTACATGTGTTTGTGCTAGATTTCAGGCTGCACCTAAAGAGTCTCATCTGATTGCAGTCAAGAGGATCTTTAGATATCTGCAAGGCACTCCATCTCTAGGTTTATGGTATTCTACTGGACATTCTGGTAATTAGTTGCTTTTTCTGATAGTGACTATGCAGGGTGTAAGTTGACCAGGAAATCAACTTCTAGGATGTCAATTCCTAGGCAACTGCTTGATTTCTTGGCAGAGCAAGAAACAGACTTAATTGCTACATCAACTGCTGAAGCAGAGTACATTGCAGCTGCAAGTTGTACATCTCAGGTACTCTGGCTTCAAAACCAACTTTTGGATTATGGCATTACAGAGACTAAGACTCCATTGTTAATGGATAGTGCTTCAGCTCTTTGCATTGTCAAAAATCTAGTCCAGCACTCTAGGACCAAACATATAGAGATCAGACATCATTTTATAAGGGATTGTTTTGAAAAAGGTCTGATTGATCCTAAGTTTGTGCCTAGTGCTGATGAGCTTGCAGAGATTTTTACTAAGCCTTTGGATAGTTCGACTTTCCAAAACCTGGTGTTAAGGCTTGGTATGCTGCAGCTAGAATAAGTGACAACTACTGATGATCTTGGTAATAACTACTGATATAAATGTAAATGTCTCACAAGTACTGAAGTACTTCATCTGTTCTAAAATACTGATGTAGTTACAACTACTGATGCAGTTACAACTACTGAAATCAATATACACAGATAAGTACTAATGTCCTATGAAACAACTGAAATCAGCCAAAAAGGCTGATGAATGTGTTGAGGACAGTATGAAACAGCTGAAAAGCTAAGAATTGACGAAAACAGCTGATGAGAAATTTCTCCTCAGTCGTTTGTACAACTGCTGTTTCATTCTAAACAACTGAAGCAATACCATGTCTTCAGTAGTTTTATAACTACTGATGACTAATACCAAGTCTTCAGTTGTTTACAACAGCTGATGACAAAACCACTGTCTTCAGTAGTTCATAACTACTGATGCCAAACACCATGTCCTCAGTTGTTTCATCATCTGAAGTCAAAACCATGGTCTTCAGTAGTTTTCTAACTTCTGATGCCTAACACCACGACTTCAGCTGTTTCAACGTCTGAAAGGATCATACCATGTCAACAGTCGTTCAAAACTACTGATGACTAACACCACATCCTTCAGTCGTTTTATTACCCGTACTCTCTATATACCCCTGACCTAATACTTCAATGCTTCATCCTCTTCAAACCTAAAGTTCCTCTCCAAAACTTCTCTCTTCTCAATGGCGTCCATGCAAATTAAACCGCGACACAACTATGTTGCCAACCTTACTAAATCACCTGTCTGGGCTAAGTTCGATACTGCTATCGATCTTATGGTTCAGTCCCAATACAAAACGGCATTTCTTCTGAATCCCATACTACATGCCGAATCCCTTCAACAATTTTGGATGAACGTTACTATTACCACTGGGAGAACAACACACCATCTCTCCAGTCGGTCGTCAACAACAAAGAAGTAGTCATCACTCCTGCAGTTATCCGCCAAATTCTTCATCTGGATGATGCTATTTCCCTGCTGGATATCCGAAGGGCACCACAGATCTATCCTTTGCCCAACATGGATATCAAGGCAATCTTAGTGCCTCCACTATCATGAAGAAACACTTCCATGACGCTGAACGCCTAATTTTTCACATGGTGAATGTATGTTTGGCTCCTAAGACGTCGTTTGGGATCAAATGTCGACAAAATGGTAGCAGGTAATGTATTCTATTCTTGAGCAACAACCGCTAAACTTTTCAGAAATAATATTTTCGGAGCTCAAGGATATGGCTCAAAAACTAACTGCCAACCGTTGGATACTATATCCACGGTTCATAATGGCCATCATTACAAACCAGCTTAATGCTGAGGGACTTGTTGGCTTGGGAGTCCCTGCTACGGCTGTTCTGCCGGAAGTATATTCCCGGCACAACTCTGACCAGACACTCAAAATGGCTGCCAAGCTGCGAAAACCCACGCAGCTGGAACCCACAGCCACCACCTCCAAATCAAAAGTCCCCACCAAACCCACCAAAAAGAACCCAAAACGGCTACTCAGGGAATTGAGTCCCCTGAGGATGCCCCTGCACCACAAACGCAGGATATATCCACTAGTCCAAACCCCCTAGTGGATACAATGACTCTTCCAGCCATAGCCACTCAGGCTTCCTCTCAAAGGAGCCTGCAGCAACCACACAAGGGGTACCTACATATCTGGGATTCCTCACTTGAGGAGATTGCCATTGAAAAGCACCAACCTCCCCAGGTGCACACTGCTTCTATCCCTTCACCCACAAACCGCCCCCACAAGCCCAACTTAATAGTTGCACAACTGCTGACTCAACTGCACTCCTCACCCCCTCCCCAGAAACCACTTACTACTAGGAACACCTCTACAATTGAGGGGGAGGAACACAGTGCACTTGAGAACCCACAGCACAGGGGTTTACCACTTCTATCTCCTGGTGTAGATAAGGAGCTTAGAATTTCTAGTGAGGCTGCCACCTCTTCTGAATGAGCACATGATCAGAATGTGGCTGGTAACAGTGCTAAGACCTCACTAGAGGCAACAGTGATGATGGACATTGTCCTGAGGCTGGAAGTCCCAGTACCAAGCAAAGGGGCACATGCAACAACTGGTCTACACCAGTGCATGTCAATCCTGCTCAAAGCAGGAGGTCAGATGATTCAGCTTCGGCTGATGATGACCTGGGCTTTTTCTACGATGTTCTTGCCCAGAACACAATCCTTGAAGAGAAAGGTAGTAGGCTTCAAAACCTACTTGACCAACTCTCACAAGGAGAAAGAACCATCTGCCTCTACCAACCATAGATGGCACCTTCACTTGAAGTTCCCCAAACACTGAGCCACTCCAACTCAACACCTGCCTCTGCTTCAGGCCCTATTCTCAGGAACAGAACCCTCCTGAGCAAATAGGTGTTGTACTTCAAAATTCCCTCCCTCTCATCACACCCATAATCACTGATATTGTGAATAAAGCCATTGATGAGAGGCTTTCCTCAACTTTACAACCCTTGATTGATGCTGCTGTGCAAAAGACACTTTTGCAGTACAAACCCCTTCCTCCAATGCATCCAAAAAGGGGGAGAGTACTGCAGTGAAAGAAAAGAAGAGGAAAAGAACAGAGGAAAAGAAGGAAGAGAAGCAAGCCCAAGAGGAGGAGAAAGAAAAGCAACCTCTGCTCACTTACAAGCGAAGAAAAATGTTGATGATCACACTGCTGAAGACAAATCCTTGGAAGAGCTGGTAAAAGAACTGACACTACACACAGCCGATCCATGGATAAAATAATTGAACAACTCTTCAGGCAGGGGTTGATACAGCCACATTGGATAGTGAGATCAGAAGGTTGGAAGTCCAGAGATTCAGACCCGATGGGCTGGGTATGATGCTCTTGAAAAAGAGAGATTGGAAATAATGATCCGCTTCATTGCCAAATACTTATGAAGATCGTTAATGGAGATTCGCATGTGGACCAGGGACAGTATTCGGCTATAGCCACCAGAATTGTCTGTCTGAGCAATTCAACAAAGGGATTATTGTGGAAGCCCTTGATGGGCTGGGGCTGGTAAAAGGTTGGAGATGGCTAAACTCACAAAGGCAAAACTTACTACAAAGATGCTGGATCAACCTTCCCTTCCACCCACTCAAACAGAGCCTACCCCTCAAATCCCCAACCAATCTCTAAGCCAAAATCCAAACACTCATTCTTCAAAACCAATTCCTCACCAAACCAACCATCATCTAGTGATGCACCTAGAAGGAGGAGAAGGGTGCTGAGGATGGAAGAAGAAGAAGAAGAAGAGGAGGATGAAGATGATAGTCTGCCACTCTCTGCTGTTCTAAAGCTACCAAAAACCCAAAGTCAAACCATGATCACACCTGACTCTCAAAGGGAAATGGTCAGAGTCAAGATAGAAGATGAAGAACAGCAGAAACAGCACGATGAGCAACTGTTGAAGATGGTTGACAAGGAATTTCCTCAGTCATCATCTATTCAAGCCATGAAAGGGCATGCTCAAGGCTGTACACTCTCAGGCACACTTTTCAGTATCAGAAGGAGAGAGTGAGAGTATGGCCAGACCCTAGGGTGAGTTCTAGAATCCATAAAAGAACTATTCCACACAGATACAATGGCCAGGTCAGAAAAACAATAGATTCTACATCATGTTGGCCATTGTAGTCTCACCTTGGGAAATCATTGATGAATTCAAGAAAGCTCACCAAGCAAAGATGACCCCTCAAGCTTTACTAGAAAACAAGATGATTAAGAAGGGGTTGTTATATAAAAAGCTTGAAGACATCCAGAAGAATGAGCTCTAGTTACTCCTTGAAGGCAACCATCCTGATGAATTTGTATATAGGGAGGTAACTACGGTGGAGCTGAAAATGGCAGGACCATGAAGTACTTATCAGAGAACTATGGTCCAGAGTTCTTCTTCGAAGGAGGAGTAGAAGAACTCTCTCAGGAGGAACAAGTTGTTCTCCTTGAGGCCTATGTTCGAGAGTCATACAGACTCATATGGGGAAGTAAATCTCATGAATGGGATAACAACTCTGTGTCCAGTTCCCCAAAACAGAGTTCCCATTCATACCCTGCCAAACAAATATCTGAGATTTCTTCCCAGGCCGGAGCTTACATGGGTCATCTTCTCTACTGATCAAGAAGGAAAAAGACCAACATTTTGCCAACAATAAGTGGGATAATAAATAATTTAGAGGTTTTGGCTGCATTGGTTCAGGGGAGTTTGTTGGACCAAAAGAACCAATGAGCCAAGATCAGAAAACCTCTAAGTCCCACATGGTATCACAACAACTACTGAAAGCCTCATCAGCAGTTTGACAAGTGCTGAAGAACAGCTGAAGATCAAGTGTGAAGCATCAAAAATCATGCAATCAGCTGAAGAACTAAAGTGCTGAAGTACAACAGCTGAAGAACGCAAGTGCTGAAGCTGAAAGACCAAAGTACTGAAGTACAACAGCTGAAGAGTTTACAAGTGTGAAGATCAACAACTGATGTACAAAGTCTGAAGACAAAGACTGAAGACATCAGCTGATGACATCTACTGAAGTCATCAGCTGATGAAGACCTGAAGGTCAAAGTCTGAAGATCAAGTACTGAAGCTCAGTAGTTTGTCACAACTGCTGAAGAGTACTTCTTCAGTAGTTGTGATATCAGCAGTTTATATTTTATGTTTCAGTAGTTTTGTAAAACGACTAAGAGCTTGTTCTTCAGTCGTTGTAGTTTCAGTAGTTCTAATCAGTAGTTTTATATTCTCCGCTTAACACTCTGATATGTTTAGTAGTTGTGAACATTTCAGTAGTTTGTTAAGATTTAGTTTTTTTGTAATAGATCTGCCAGTTGTCTTTCCGTGATAACAGCAGTGATTGTTGCACTCTATATATGGAGTGACAACCTATTGTAAAGCGTGAATGATTGAATGATTTGATTAGAAATATTTATATCTATAAACATTCCTTGAATCAGAAATATATATTCTCTCTCTATAACGTATGGCTCTTAAGCACCAAGTATCGATTACTTGCTACAATTTGTCTAATTCCGTTCTTATTCCGCTGCTTTGAACTCTAATACATCAAACTGTGATCGCTGATCCTGTCAGAATGTCTCCTACAACTTGGTCTGATGTTGAAAATATCCCATTTGGAGTCTGATCCACCTGTAACCTGAGAAAGAACTTCATCTCCCCCATAGCACTCATCTCAAATTCTTTCTCATAACTGCTTCAAACTCTTTGCATAACTCTACGTTCTTTGAACCGAAGATTATGTCAGTGACATAGATCTGTACGAGCAGTAGTCGCCCTTTTTCTTTGATGAATAGCGTGCAGTCAATAACTCCCATGCGAAAGCCGTGTTTCACAAGATGAGTCGAGTGTTTCTCATACCAGGCTCTTGGAGCTTGATGAACCCGTATAAAGCCTTGTCGAGTTTGTAAACTCTATCCGATAGTAAGGATCTTCAAATCCCTCGGGTGACTGACATAGACTGTTTCTCTGATTCCCCTTGAAGGAATGCACACTTACATCTAAATGGTAGACTTTAATCTTCATGTACGATGCATAGGAAGGAAGATGCGAATGGCTTCCATCCGTTGCCACGGGTGCAAAACACTACATTGTAGTCAATTCCCTCAACTTGGCGAAATCCTTGAACACCAATCGAGCCTTGTTCCTAATAATGAATCCTTGGTCATCCTTCTAGCATTTTAAGACCCATTTGGTGCAATGACCTTAGCACCTTTAGTCTGTCAACCAGAGTCCTACACCTAATGCTAAACTGAAGAAGTTCTTCTTGCATGGCACTCACCCATGCCTCATCATTTAGTGCATCACTGACGTATTTTGGCTCAAACTGCGAGAAAAAAACACCCATAAGCACCATCATGAATATATCCATTTTCCATAACGGAGGCGTAATCAGCTGAGTATAGCTGATTTTGGGTTTGTACTCCTGATCTGACATCCCCAATGACATTGTCTAGGGGATGATAGACGTTTAGTCGTGATCATGGAGTAGTAGGAACAGCTACCTCAGAGCCAAGATTATGAGCATTGGTTCTGCATCTGAGGTAGTTGGAGTTTGAGGCTCTGAAGTCGAAGGTGCATCACTGGTAGATGCTTGTGGACTTTGAGGAACTGGAACCAGTTCCTCCTGACTATTCTGGTCATCTTCTTCAGCTTCATCTTCAGAGGAGGAGTCACTATCGTCGACTACTCCCCCTGACTGAGTAGATGATCCTCCCAGTGAGCTTGATGTTGGTGTATTCAAGATATCATACATCATCCGTGTAGCTAACTCATCATCCGAGGGAGAGAGAGAGATGTTGAAGGACTTGAAGAATCCATCATAGTCGAAGAAATAGGCGGGTCCTTTGCCAGTAGGTGGTGTGGTATATCGCTGAATGTCAACATTACACCACACTTCTACTAGACTCGTTGAGTTGATGTAAACCCTCTTGTTCAAAATGTTGTATCCTAGAAAGATTCCTTCATCCGCCTTCTCGCTGAATTTACCTTCTTGTGTTTCTTCAGAAGTGTGCACGGCGCGCCAAATGGTTCGAGATACTCCAATTCAGTTTGCGTCTTTGTAGTAGCTCGTAACATGTCTTTCTGTGACGCTTGACAATCAAAACTCGATTCAGTGTAAAACATGCATTAGCAACTGCCTCATTCCAAAATGGATAGGCAGCAGTTTCGAATCTGCCAGCATAGTCTGTGCTGTCTCTATCAGGCTTATGTTCTTTCTCTCAGCAACGCCATTCATCTGAGGCGTGTAGGCGAGTGAATTGATGTACAATTCCTTTTCCTTGTAGTAAGCCCCATCCACTGGTTCTTGAATTCTGTCCCGTTGTCTGAGCGTACTTGTCTAACTTCAGCTTGTAGAGAGATTCCAGTGTGTTACTAACTTCTTGAAAGACTCAAATGTTTCTGATTTGTATTTCAGAAACATTACCCAAGAGAACCTTGAGTAGTCATCAGTAACTACAAAACAGTACAAGTCGCCTGCTATGCTCTTTGTACTGACTGGACCAAACAGATCCATGAGAAGAAGTTCAAGAGGAAGTTATTGAATGAATTTTCTTTTCCTTATGAGACTTCTTCGTCTGTTTGCCTTTCTTGCAAGTTACACAAAAATCAGGAAGCTGGAAGTTCATGACATCAACTCCTCTCACTAGATCCTTCTGAATCAAGATTCATCTTTCTTTGACTAATGTGTCCCATTCTCCTATGCCAGGAGATAGAATCCTTCTCAGTAGCTTTAGATAGAAAACACTGAACCTCCTGATCCGTTGTAGCAGCTATTGACAGATCCAAAACATAAAGGTCTTTATATCTTGAAGCAGTCATCAAAACTTGGTCTTCTAGGATCACGTAATCTTTCTTGAGCACGTAACACTTCTTGTTGTCGAACATGACTTTAAATCCCTTATCGTAGATTGGGAAACAGAAAGTAAGTTATTTGGAGTTGTTGAACATAGTTCACCTTATCAAACTTAACTTTCTGATTTCCCACTTCTCCCTAAGCTGTGATATATCCTCCCTTGTTTCCAGCAAACGAAACATGCCCTCCTTTTATTTGCTTGACGTTAGATAAAAGAGCCCTGTTCCTGTCATGTGCCTGGATGCTCCGCTGTCTACAATCCACGTGTTAATTTCAGCATTGTAGCGAGCACCCTGCACATACAATGTAAAGGATTAGTTTAGGTTAGGAACCAAGCCTTTACTGGCTTGGGTTTCCCAGAGGCATCACACATCATAAATTCAACCCATTGACCCTAGAGGGTGGGGGTAGCCCATGTTCCTTCTGTCATCATCATCAGACACAGAGGTTGACTTCTCTTCCATAAGCCAGATTTGTGTAATGCCTGTTTGTGATACACGTCGACTGGCTAAGGGGTTGAACTTTATGTGCACTAGTTCTTCTAGGTGGAGTTAAAGAACTCCTCTTAGAAGACCTAGGTTTTGAGTCCTGAAGTTCAATCTTTTTCCTAGGTGTCTGATAATAAAGACAATAGGAAGCAATGTGTCCATATTCTCCACAGTTGTAGCATGACCTGCTATCAACTTTATGATTAAACTCTCTTGTGGAGATGTGTGTGACACTCTAGTAACATCACTTACTTTAGATTTTGACTCTGGTTCTTTTGTTTTTCTTGTTTAACAGAGTTAACTGTTTTAACATGTTTAATATCTTTTTCATTTGGTTAACTGGTTTTTGACTATTTGAAGTCCTTTTGGTTCTGATTTGACTCGTTTGACCCTGACTTTAAGTTAACCTTTTCAAACTCTTTTTCCAGATTAACACAAGGCAATTTACCCTTTGCCTTTGAAGTGGCTCCTTTTGTTTGTTTCCAGATTCAATGGTTGAACATGAGGAAACTGGATCACTAACAAGAGGAGTAGACACCACATGATCCTTGATGGGATGTCATTTATAGGTCTACTCTTAGTGTTCATCAAGGTCTCAGGTGGTGGTGGAACCACTTTGTAACCCAACCTCCCATTGTTTCTTTCTCTCACTAAGTGTTGGACTATGTGTGATGAACTTGTCCAACTGTGCAGTTTCTGTTTAATGAGTTTACTTCTATTACTTAGAACTGCCTTTTGCTTCTTAGTGTCTTCTAGGGAGTTTAGATAGTACCTAATGTCATTAGCTTGGTTAAATGCAACTACTTCGGTTTCCCTAAGCTGTTTAGTCAAAAGGTCTATCTTTTCTTTTAACTATGCTCATTTTGTTTTAATACTCTATTCGCCTCAGTGCACAGTTGTAAATCTTTTACCAAGTTATCATTATGATCTAATAACCTAGCAAATTTCTCATCTATGCTATTTCTAAATGTATTACAATCAGAACAAGCATGATTATTAAACTTTGGTCAGTGGTACTTACCTGAGTTGGTTCAGAAGAGTTAGCCATCAACGCAGCATCAGATGTCTCTGGTTCTGGTGATTCTGTCTTTTCTGTCCTTGCTTTGGTAGTCTCCTCTTTAGGCTTGTAGCTGACCTCAGTTGCAGTTGTCTCTTCAATATTAGACATCGCTATATCAACGGCTAGATCTCCTTCACTCGCAGAATCATCATCAAAGTCTTTTACACTTGCAATGTTTGATTCCCCTGGAGAGACAAACCTAAAGCTCCAGTCCTGTCCTTCATCATCATGAGCAGTCAAGGCTTTTGGATCCTTGCTTGATGAAGTAGAACTAGTAGCTTGCTTGTCTTGACGAGAGTGAAGGACGAGAATGGGTTCCCGTTACCGTCTTCTTTGGCTTAACACATTCTCTCTTGAAGTGCCCCTTCTCTCCACAGTTAAAGCAGGTCACTTTGCTCTTGTCAAAGCCAAATGTGGTATCCTTAGTAGTACCAAGTTCTGTCGGTCTTTTTACAAACTTCTTTGCCCTCCGGACAGCACTAGCTAAGGCCCACATTATGTCCATTCTCTCAGCTCCATTTCGTCCACCTGCTCGTAGTCCTCGTCTGACCAGATGGCAGTTTCCAATCTTCCCAGCAACAAGTTCATCATAAGAATGAACCACTGCAGCCAAAAGATCCATGTGTTCTCGAGCTACTTCTACAGTCACATTATTGAGGTTCTCGGTCTTAAGTCTAGTAGCATTGTTTCAGATCCAATATGTTGGGTACAAGAAAACCCCGACGTGTCTGATCCTGAAGGAGAAGCATGTGAAGGGCCCGATGAGCTAGACACAAATGCAGTCGGAGAGGTGCTCCAGATGTCTTAGCTTGAGGCGTGGCATTGTACAAAGCTGGATTCTGAGTATACGAAGACTTCTCATCTTTGTACTTCATTCTAAGTGCTTCTTCTCGCAGCTTTAGAATGAAGTCATTTATATCCAGCTTTGTCAGCATTCCATTCTGTCTCAGGTTAGACACGAATGAAGCCCACTTTTCCAGCAATCCGTCTGCAAAGTAAGTAACTTTCTCTTCCATGGTAGTAGCCACCCCATGTGTGTGCAGTTCACTCATCAGATGGTAGAATCTATCAATAACATCGTCCAAACTCTCGTTTCCCATCGATGAGAAGTTATCGAATTCCTTCGTTAACTCCTTAGCCTTGATTGCCTTCAACGAAGCATTCCCGTCGTACCTTTTTTCCAGCTCATCCCATAGTTTCTTGGACTGCTTATTCTCTAAGTACTAGTGGAAAATGTCTTTAGGATAGACTATGAAATCAATGCATAAACCCTCTTCTCTGCATTATATTTAACTTTCTGCACGTCTGTCATCCCTCCTAAGGTTAGCTTTACTCCATCGGCTCCTACCGGCGTACTATACCCAATCTCGATAGCTTCCCACAGATTCGGATCCACTCCATTGAGGTAGATCTCAAATGTTGTTTCCAGTGGGGAATCTCATCTAACGTTAAGAGCTTCGGTGGTTTATTATGATTTCCCACCTCACTCTCAAGTACAGCAGGTTCTAGATCCTAGAGTCCTTCCCAGCAGTAAAGGCTGACATTTTATCTTCCATGGCTAATAACTTTAAGTCTACTAGACAAACTGTCAATTGGTGTGACTGAAGGATGCAATTGGGCTATCCGTCCGAATGAACTGAGCGAATGGTTCAATCGTGCGGTTGAACTAAGCGATTGCTTCAGTCGTGCGAATGAAGCTGATGCGTATGTACACTGTGAACGAGTGGTTCAATCGTACGAATGGAGATGCGACTAGGACCAATCGTGCGTCTGAGCAAAGCGAATGAGGTCCAGTCGTGCGAATGGCTCAATGGTGCGACTGAAGCTGCTGTTTTGCGAAAATTTCTAGGTTAAACATGTTTTAGCCGTAAATATTCGAAATTTCGCAAGGTCTAATCGCCTAAGTCCGTAGAAACCAAACTTTGATGAGCAGGGAACGTCCAAGATCAATTTGGACACAAAAGATTGCGTTTTTAGTGCAAAACACAACTTTTTATCAATCTTGATTGAATCACACGTAATCATGAGCCAAGGCTGATACCACTTGTTGGGACCGGGTTTTTGCACGAAATACCTAGTGATTAGTGTGTAAACCAGATCAAATAGTGCGGAATGCTATTTGATTGCCGATCCAATTAGTGAGACACACGAAGAATCAATAAAGAATTGAAACTAACGTTAGAAATAGATTGGAAATTGATCTAATGTGTTCTATGAACTTGGAGAACGAATTAGAAAACTTCTGGACTGCTAGGGTACGTTTGGATTCGTAATAGAATGAATGCCTTTTTTTTCATGAATGGATTGTATTTATAGGTTAGTGGTTGTTCATTCGGGTGACTGGACCATTCGCATGGTCAGTCGTGCGATTGAAGCATGTTGATGATCCATACGCACGACTAAGTGTTCAGTCGTGCGAGTGAGCCAATCTTATGTGTCAATCATACGACTGATCCAGTCTCGGTTCAGTCGTGCGACTGAGTCAATCATATGAAGTTATTCATGCGTGTGGTCCATTCGCATGAGCCATTCGCATGAAACCTACATTATGTTAAGTTGGAATGTATTCATTAATAACATTTATGTGAACCTTCAAACAATCACTATCCTAATTAACCAATTCAATATCGACTCATTAACGAAATATTAGTCATACAAATCACAAACAACCAATATCATTTCATTAATCATATCAAATTACATCAGAATCAGATAAACATGATCTATACATTTCATATCAGATCTAGGGACATACATGCATCAACAGTTAATATGCACTAGTTTGTGACACAATAATTATTGACTCTCATGGGTGGGGGTTCCATGTCATAAGGGCCATTGTGTACAAGGATTCTCACAATAGTACAATCCCAAATCATGAGGCTCCTAAGGGAGTTAATTTTATGCTAACATTCAGGGACAAGAAAAGTAATTATTGCAATACAATGATTTTCAAGAGTATGTATTTCATGCCAAAATGATTTAGCTAAAAATAGGTTTATGAAACTCAACTTTGCTTGTTCTTACGGTGATTGTTGAGGGTCTATACTGCTACCAATCAACAAGGTTCCTAAGTTCATTATATATGTATTAGTAGTTTACTAATCAGCCATCTAAGTCCAACCCATGAGTTTTATATTTATCTTACATGAATTGGTGATTTTCATTACACATGTGTATTTGCTTTGAATCTTTGAGTTTTTGAAGCCTAAACTTGTGTTGTGTCTTAGAATGGCTTAACATGTTATCATTCCATATTGTAATAGTTATTATAAGGGTGTTTCAAATCCCAAAACAGTAAGGTTTCACTGTTGGTGACTTTGGTCCCTAAACTTTCTAAGTTGATATTTTTAACCTTAAAGTTTGGAATTTTGCACTTTAATTAATTATGGTGGCTACAAGAATATGACACTATTTATGTATTTGGCTTCCCGTATCGATTTTTAGAATTTATGTTCGAAATAAGCATTTAATGTTGAGAAAATAGAAATTTATTATCTTAGAGCTATTAAATTATTTAATATGTTCTTGTATTTTATTCATAGTTTATTTTGGGTATTATTTATCCTCTAAAATATTAATGTTATGATCACGGAGTTGGTGAGTTAGTTATTATATTTTAAATGTGCATTGAACGCGTTTCGGACGCATTATGTAGTGTAATTTTTATATCTATGATTTTGTTATAATTTGTTTTGAGATTTTAGTTTGTGAGTAATAATTTACTATAAAATTTAAAAAAGCTTTATTTTAGTGATTTTTATTATTTTTCTTTTGAATAGTTCTTAAACTATTTTGTATTAATGTTAATTTTGTATAAGTTATAAGGAAACTCTATAAATGTTAATTGTTGCTTTTTAAACTTATTTTTATCATTACCAAGCTATTAGCTACTAAAATTTTCAGGTCTTAAGTTGTTCTTGTTGGTTTAAAGGTTTTAACGCTTGCAATTCCGTTTTTAACGACTTTTCAGGTTTGGGTTGACTTTAGACATACTTTGTACACAGATTACTTTATGTACTAAATAACAATTTAGGTTCCGGATTGTTTTTGTTATTTTGGCACAGGAGCTCGATTTTTATTAGTTTTTACTATTTTAGGATGTATAAATTTTATTTTTTGTTTACTAAGCAAATAAATTATAAAACTTATGAAACTTAACTTTTGAAATCTATTAACATTTTAAGACAACTAGAATTTTATATTTTCAGACTTTATGTGTCTTTATCATTTTAGTTATAGTTATATTATCTGGTTAGTCCCGTTAAGTGTCCGTTAAGTCTAAGACTTTACCTTCTCAAAAATTTCTATAACATAAATAACTTTTAAATAACCCTATATATTTCGTAAATTAATTAACCAACCTATTTCTTATGTTTTTCTCAATATATATATATTATATATATATAATATATATATATATATATATATATTATATATATATATGTATGTATTCAAGTTTTTTTATTATTTTAAAATGTGAAATTTACACACACACACACATATATATATACATATATACATACTTACATATATCTACAAATTCTACGCTTAACTTAATATAGTCACTATTAGCTTTTAGAAATATTTAGATTATGGGTTTTGAACTTAGAACATGTACCTTTATATTCTTGTGAAAACAGGTTTTCCGGTGAACTAGTTATCAAAACCGTTCTTGTGATTAACAAGGGTTTTAATAATTTTTATATATCTTTTAGTTACTAAAAAAATGTTTTAAGGGTTCATAAGAAGTTGGAGGCGTCATGGGGTTTGTTGTGTCACTAACATGACAATATGTGATATTTCGCATCTTTTTTAGTTATGTCAGCTTACCTTGTTGCAAGGGTTGAACTATTAGGGTTCAAGAGCTGACATGAGGGCTTCAGATGATGAGAAATAACTTTCTGAAATAGTGTATTAGTTCAAGTTCTAGGAAGAGAGAAATGAAAGATGAACGCTTGAAATAATGAAGGTGTGTTCTTGTGACATTACCTTGAAATAAATGGTTGGTGGTAATGGACTTGTGGATTGACTTGAGCCTGTTATAAGGATAAAATTTTAGTGTTCTTGGGCACAAGGATGTTAAAAAAACAAGTGCAAAGGATAGAGAGTGTGTGAGAGGATTAGAGAGTGTGTAGTAGTGGAAATGAGGAGTGAGTGTGATGGGGTTATGAGGCATGGTGAAGATTAGGGAAATAGCAAGGGGTTTGGGTCCCACTTTCCTTGGTTACCATAATCTTATATGTGGATACTTGGAGATCTTGGTCAATTTGTCAAGTTATCAAGATTTGTGAGTTCATCCGTGCCATACATAGACTTAGGAGAGGTATGATGAGGGTTGGGTTGTAGGTGTTCTAGATAGTATCTTTAGGATTTGGAAGTTACAAGATAGGTAGGTTGCTATATATGCATGCATTGACATGTATGCATGTATCTTTCCTAATATATAATACATATACTTGGGGCAAGAAAGGAATTTCACAATTTTCTAGAAGACACACCTTTTCGCATACTGAGTTACCATTCCCCTTCTGCACAACTTCTTAATGGTGACACCAAACTGTCTTCCTTTACCCTCGTCCCATTCAATGAACTGTCGTTTGGTGGTTTCTCAGGTTGCTTTTCCCAAACCTTCAATACATGAGTTTTAGGCCACCTGACCTCCTGCAACCTTTCTTCCTACGACACCATCATTAGCGGAGGAAAAGGCAATGATGAAATCAGCGAGTTCTATGTGAATATTGACTATCATGTGAATTTTAATCCACCTAAGTTTTAGGTTTCCAAGTTTTTGAATAGATACACCACGTTTTTAGATTTGCTCTTTCCGTTTCAAGTTAAGTATTTACATTCAATTGGTTATTTTATGTAACATAAGGGTTTAATTTGTGACAGGATCAGCGATCACACGTTTGACGTATTAGGATTCAAAGCAGCGGAATATGAACAAGAATTAGACAAATTGTAGCAAGCAATCGACACTTGTATTCATTAAGAGCGCATACGGTTATAGGGAGAGAATATATATTTCTGATTACAAGGAATGTTTATAGATGTAGAATATTTCCAATCAAATCATTCATTACATTCCATTCATTCATCCTAATATTACAATAGGTTGTCACTCCTTATATAGAGTGCAACAATCACTGCTGTTATCACGGAAAGTGACAACTGGCAGATCAAATACAAAAATAACTAACTCTTAACAAACTACTGAAATGTTCATAACTACTGAGAACATATCAGAGTGTTAAGTACAATATAAAACTACTGAAACTACAACGACTGAAGAACAAGCTCTTCAGTCGTTTTACAAACTACTGAAACATAAAAATATAAAACTACTGATATCACAACTACTGAAGAAGTACTCTTCAGCAGTTGTGACAAACTACTGAGGCTTCAGTACTTGATCTTCAGACTTTGACCTTCAGGTGTTTCATCAGCTGATGACTTCAGTAGATACCATCAGCTGATGTCTTCAGTCTTTGTCTTCAGACTTTGTACATCAGTTGTTGATCTTCAGTACTTGTAATGTAAACTCTTCAGCTATTGTACTTCAGTACTTTGGTTCTTCAGCTGTTGAAGTCTTCAGCACTTGATCTTCAACTGTTGAGGTCTTCAGCACTTGTCAAACTGCTGATGAGTCTTTCAGCAGTTGTTGTGATACCATGTGGGACTTAGAGGTTTTCTGATCTTGGCTCATTGGTTCTTTTGGTCCAACAAACTCCCCCTGAACCAATGCAGCCAAAACCTCTAACTTATTTATTATCCCACTTATTGATGGCAAAATGTTGGTCTTTTCCTTCTTGATCAGTAGAGAAGATGACCCATGTAAGCTCCGGCATGGGAAGAAATCTGAAATATTTGTTTGGCAGAGTATGAATGGGAACTCTTTTGGGGAACTGGACACAGAGTTGTTATCCCATTCATGAGATTTACTTCCCCATAATGAGTCTGTATGACTCACGAACATAGGCCTCAAGGAGAACAACTTGTTCCTCCTGAGAGAGTTCTTCTACTCCTCCTTTAAAGAAGAACTCTGGACCATAGTACTCTGATAAGTACTTCATGGTCCTGCCATTTTTCAGCTCCACCGTAGTTACCTCCCTATATACAAATTCATCTGGATGGTTGCCTTCAAGGAGTAACTGGAGCTCATTCTTCTGGATGTCTTCAAGCTTCTTATATAGCAACCCCTTCTTGATCATCTTGTTTTCTAGTAAAGCTTGAGGGGTCTTCTTTGCTTGGTGAGCTTTCTTGAATTCATCAATGATTTCCAGGGTGAGACTACAACGGCCAACATGATGGTAGACTCTATTGTTTTTTGTACCTGGCCGTTGTATCTGTGTGGGATAGTTCTTTTATGGATTCTAGAACTCACCCTGGGGTCTGGCCATACTCTCACTCTCTCTTCTGATATTGAAAGGTGTGCCTGAGAGTGTACAGCCTTTGAGCATGCCCTTTCATGGCTTGAATAGATGATGACTGAGGGAATTCCTTGTCAACCATCTTCAACAGTTGCTCATCATGCTGTTTCTGCTGTTCTTCTTCTTCTATCTTGACTCTGACCATTTCCCTTTGAGAGTCAGATGTGATCATGGGTTGACTTTGGGGTTTTGGTAGCTTCAGAACAGCAGAGAGTGGCAGACTATCATCTTCATCCTCTCTTCTTCTTCTTCTTCCATCCTCAGCACCCTTCTCCTCCTTCTGGGTACATCACTGGTGATGGTTGTGTTGGTGAAGGGTTGGTTGGTGAAGGATTTGGTTTTGAAGAATGAGGATGTTTGGATTTTGGCTTAGAGATTGGTTGGGAGATTTGAGGGATGGGATCTGTTTGAGTGGGTGGAAGGAAGGTTGATCCAGGTCTTTGTAGTTAGCTTCGCCTTTGTGACTTTAGCCATCTCTAACCTTTTACCAGCCCCGGCCTCATCAAGGGCTTCCACAATAATCCCTTTGTTGAATTGCTCAGACAGACAGATTCTGGTGGCTATAGCCAGAATGCTGTCCCTGGTCCATGCGCGAATCTCCACTAATGATCTTCCTAAATATTTGCAATGAAGCGGATCATTATTTCCAATCTCTCTTTCTCAAGGCATCATACCCTGCCCAATGGGTTTGTATCTCTTGCACTTCCAACCTTCTGATCTCGCTATCCAGTGTGGCTGTGTCAAACCCCTGCCTGAAAAGTGTTTCAATTATTTTATCCATGGATCGGCTGTGTGTAGTGTCAGCTTCTTTGACCAGCTCCTCCAAGGATTTGTCTTCAGCAGTGTGATCATCAGCACTTCTCTTTCGCTTGTAGTGGCAGAGGTTGCTTTTCTTTCTCCTCCTCTTCCTTCTTCTCTTCTGTTCTTGTCCCTCTTCTTCTCTTTCTCTTTCACTGCAGTACTCTCCCCTTTTTGTTGCATTGGAGAGAGGGGTTTGTACCGCAGAAAGAGTCTTTTGGACAACAGCATCAACCAAGGGCTGTAAAGTTGAGGAAAGCCTCTCATCATGGCTTTTTTACAATATCAGTGATTAGTGGTGTGATGAGAGGGAGGGAATTTTGAAGTGCAACACCTATTTGCTCAGGAAGGTTCTGTTCTTGAGAAGTAGGGCCTGAAGCAGAGGCAGGTGGTTGATGTGGAGTGGCTCAGTGTTTGGGGAACCTTCAAGTGAAGGTGCCATCTGTGGGTGGGTGGAGGCAGATGGTCTTTCTCCTTGTGAGAGTTGGTCAAGTAGGTTTTGCAGCCTACTGACTTTCTCTTCAAGGATTGTGTTCTGGGCAAGAACATCATAGAAAAAGCCCAGGTCATCATCAGCCAAAGCTGAATCATCTGACCTCCTGCTTAGAGCAGGATTTACATGCACTGGGTGTAGACCAGTTGATGCATGTGCCCCTTGTGCTTGGTACTGGGGACTTCCAGCCTCAGGACAGTGTCCATCATCAGCTGTTGCCTCTAGTGAGGTCTTAGCAATGTTACCAGCCTCACTCTGATCATGTGCTGAGGCAGAGGAGGTGGCAGCCTCACTAGATATTCTAAGCTCCTTGTCTACACCAGGAGATAGAAGTGGTAAACTCCTGTGCTGTGGGTTCTCAAGGCACTGTGTTCCTCCCCCTCAATTGTAGAGGTATTCCCAGTAGTAAGTGGTTTCTGGAGGGGGGTGAGGAGTGCAGTTGAGTCAGCACTTGTGCAACTATAAAGTTGGGCTGTGAGGGGCGGTGTTTGGGGTGAAGGGATAGAAGTGTGTGCACCTGGGAGGTTGGTGCTCTTCAATGGCAATCCCCTCAAGTGAGGAAGATCCCAGATATGTAGGTACCCCTTTGTGGTTGCTGCAGGCTCCTGTTGGGAGGAGGCCTGAGCGGCTCTGGCTGGAAGAGTCATTGTATCCACTAGGGGTTTTGGACTAGTGTATATCCTCCGTTTGTGTTGCAGGGGCAACCTCAGGGGACTCAATTCCCTGAGTAGCCGTTTTGGGTTTCTTTTTGGTGGGTTTGGTGGGGACTTTGGATTTGGAGGTGGTGGCTGTGGGTTCCAGCTGCGTGGGTTTTCGCAGCTTGCAGCCATTTTGAGTGTCCGGTCAGAGTTGTGCCGGGAGTATACTTCCGGCAGAACAGCCGTAGCAGGGACTCCCAAGCCAACAAGTCCCTCAGCATTAAGCTGGTTTGTAATGATGGCCATTATGAACCGTGGATATAGTATCCACGGTTGGCGTTAGTGTTTTGAGCCATATCCTTGAGCTCTAAAAATATTATTTCTGAAAATTTAGTGGTTGTTGCTCAAGAATGAATACATTACCTGCTGCCATTTTGTCGACATTTGATCCCAAGACGATGTCTTAGGGGCCAAACATACATTCACCATGTGAAAAACAGGCGCTCAGCGTCATTAAAATGTTTCTTCATGATAGTGGAGGCACTGAGATCGCCTTGATATCCATGTTGAGCAAAGGATAGATCTATGGTGCCCTTTGGATATCCAGCAGGAGAACTAGCATCATTCAGTTGAAGAATTTGGCGGATTGTTGCAGGAGTGATGACTACTTCTTTGTTGTTTACGACCGACTGGAGGGATTGGTTGTTGGTTCTCCCCAGTGGTTACAGTAACGTTCATCCAAAATTGTTCAAGGATTCGGCATGTAGTATGGGATTCAGAAGAAATGCCGTGTTGTATTGGGACTGAACCATAAGATCGATAGCAGTATCGAACTTAGTCCAGATAGGCGATTTAGTGAGGTAGGCAACACAGTTGTGTCGCGGTTTAATTTGCATGGACGCCATGGAGAAAAGGAATTTTGGAGAGGAACGTTAGTTTTGAAGAAGATGAAGCATTGAGAGCTTAGGTTAGGGGTAATTATAGGGTACGGGTAAAAAACGACTGAAGGATGTGGTGTTAGTCATCAGTAGTTTTAACCGACCGTTGACATGGTATTATCCTTTCAGACGTTAAACAGCTGAAGTCGTGGTGTTAGGCATCAGTAGTTAGAAAACTATTGAAGACCGTGGTTTTGACTTCAGATGATTGAAACAACTGAGGACTTGTGTTTGTCATCAGTAGTTATGAAACTACTGAAGACAGTGGTTTTGTCATCAGCTGTTGTAAACAACTGAAGACTTGGTATTAGTCATCAGTAGTTATAACTACTGAAGACATGGTTTTGCTTCAGTTGTTTAGAATGAAACAACAGTTGTACAAACGACTGAAGAGAATTTCTCATCAGCTGTTTTCGTCAATTCTTAGCTTTCAGCTGTTTCATACTGTCCTCAACACATTCATCAGCCTTTTTAGCTATTTCAGTTGTTTCATAGGAAATCAGTACTTATCTGTTTGTACTGATTGCAGTAGTTGTAACTGCATCAGTAGTTGTAACTACATCAGTAGTTTAGAACAGGATTAAGTACTTCAGTACTTGTGAGACATTTAGCCTTCAGTAGTTATAAAAACTGCTGAGGGTAAAAGAGCTCATCAGTACTTATATGTGACATAGTTACTAATGATCATCAGTACTTATTACTAAGATCATCAGTAGTTGTCACTTATTCTAGCTGCAGCATACCAAGCCTTAACACCAGGTTTTGGAAAGTTGAACTATCCAAAGGCTTAGTAAAAATGTCTGCAAGCTCATTAGCACTAGGCACAAACTTAGGATCAATCAGACCTTTTTCAAAACAATCCCTTATAAAATGATGTCTGATCTCTATATGTTTGGTCCTAGAGTGCTGGACTGGATTTTTGACAATGCAAAGAGCTGAAGCACTATCCATTAGCAATGGAGTCTAGTCTCTGTAATGCCATAATCCAGAGTTGGTTTTGAAGCCAGAGTACCTGAGATGTACAACTTGCAGCAGCAATGTACTCTGCTTCAGCAGTTGATGTAGCAACTGAGGTCTGTTTCTTGCTCTGCCAAGAAATCAAGCAATTGCCTAGGAATTGACATCCACCAGAAGTTGATTTCCTGGTCAACTTACACCCTGCATAGTCACTGTCAGAAAAAGCAACTAATTTACCAGAATGTCCAGTGAATACCATAAACCTAGAGATGGAGTGCCTTGCAGATATCTAAAGATCCTCTTGACTACAATCAGATGAGACTCTTTAGGTGCAGCCTGAAATCTAGCACAAACACATGTAGCAAACATAATATCTGGTCTAGAAGCTGTTAAATACATCAAGGACCCAATCATACATCTGTAAAGTGTTTCAACCACTTTACCTTTCTGATCTGTATCCAGTTGTGTGGTGCTGCACATGGGGGTAGAACAGGGCTTACAGTTTTGTAAATCAAACTTTTGCAAAAGTTCTTTTGTGTATTTGGACTGATGAATGAAAATTCCATCAGCCTTTTGTTTGATTTGCAACCCCAGAAAGAACTGTAATTCTCCCATGGCACTCATTTCAAACTTCTGTTGCATCAACTTTGTAAAGGCATCACACAACTTTGGATCAGAGGATGCAAAAATGATATCATCTACATAAATTTGAACAAGTAGATTATGCTGCCCAGCTTTCTAATGAATAAAGTCTTATCTATGGAGCCTCTAGTAAATTGTTTTCCAGAAGAAAGTTTGATAATGTCTCATACCAGGCTCTGGGAGCTTGTTTTAACCCATAAAGAGCCTTATCAAGCTTATACACCCAGTTAGGATGTTTATTGTCCTCAAAGCCTGGAGGTTGACATACATAAACCTCTTCTTTAATTTTTCCATACAAAAATGCACTTTTGACATCCATTTGAAAAACTTTAAGGTTTTGATGAGCAGCAGCAAGCTAAAAACAATCGAATTGCTTCCAGTCTGCTACAGGGGCAAAGGTTCATCATAATCAATACCTTCTTCTTGTGCAAACCCCTGAACAACCAGTCTGCCTTGTTCTTAACAATAAGCCCATTTTCATCAGTTTGTTCCTAAACACCCATTTAGTGCCTATTGCACACTTACTGGAGGTAGAGGAACCAGTTCCCACACTTGCTGTTTCTTGAACTGAAGAAGCTCAAGCTGCATGGCATCAACCCATCCATTGTCCTTTAAAGCAATGTGATAATTCTTTGGCTCTTGCTGACTGATGAAGAGAGCATAGAAGCAGAAATTGACAATTGACTTCTTGTTGATACTCCAGCAGTGATATCACCAATGATTTGAGACATAGGGTGATTCTTCAGATCTTGATACACAATGAGATCTGTGCAAGTGTTTGTAGCAGGCTCAGTAGCAACAGATGGTGATGGTGAATCATTTCCTTGAACCAATTAGTATGGTAATTCAAAGGAAGTTGAAGACGAGAGATCTCATCAGCATTTGTTGTGGATGGTGCTACTGGAGCTACAGGATATCAGGTCTAGCTGAGTCAGGCAGCTGATCACTAAACCTGAAGAGGTAGTCTGCAATCATCATCATCATCAGCATACCACCAGGTGGTGCTGTTGACAGCCACAACAGAGTTGTGATAAGGACATATTGCATATGTCCAAATCAATAACTCCACAGGCTTTGAGGAATCTTGTCCTTTGGAGATTCTTGAACTTAAATGTAGAGTTTCTTCAAACATCTTTGTTCTGCAGTTGAGACTCTTATGCTTGCAAGTAGATGATAACCAACAAAGTACCCTGCATCCACTTAGGATCAAATTTATGGGTTGATCCTTTGTTTTGAGAATAAAACAGGGACAAAAAACCCCAATGCTTTGAAAAATGAAATCAGAGGAGCCAAATGATGGAGGACTTCATAGGGAGTCCTTGTTAGGATCTCAGCTCTTGGTTTAATCGATTGAATAGATGCAGCGGAATAGCTCAGAATTAGACAAATTCAAGCAAGAACATTCGATATAAGCGATAAAAATTTTGTTATAGAGAGAGAATATCTGACAAAAGGAATATTGCATTAAGATTGTCGGCCTCAAAGGCACGATTACAGGTGAGTCATCCTTCCTTATAAAGGAAATGACGTAGGCTGATGTCACTTGAAAGTGACATGTAACCGTTTTTAACTACTGATGTTTAACAACTACTGAAGATGTCAACAACTGACATCTTCTTACAAATGTTCCTAAGTGTTAAACATCTTATTTACAACTACTGAAAAACATAAAACTACTGATACTACAACAACTGAAGAACAACCTCTTCAGTTGTTTACAAGTACTGAAAAGGAAACAAAACTACAGAAAAGTAAACAAACTGAAAGGAAAGAAAACTACTGATGAAGAAAAACCATCACAACAACTGAAGAAGCCCTCTTCAGCTGTTGTCATCAGCTGTTAGCATCAGCTGATGTCTTCAGTACTTGAACATCAGACTTTGTCTTTCAGCTGTTGATCTTCAGTCTTTGTCTTCAGTACTTGTTGAAGTCTTCAGACTTTAGATCTTCAGCTGTTGTCTCAGTCTTTGTCTTCAGTACTTCAGAAATACTTCAGCAGTTGTATTCTTCAGACTTTGTAGAACAGCTGATCAGGTCTTCTTCAGCTGTTGGATGTCGTCTGTGGGACTTAGAGGTTTCTCTGATCAGGCTCATTGGTTCTTTTGGTCCAACAAACTCCCCCTGAACCAATGCAGCCAAAACCTCTAAGTTATTGACGAGTCCCACTTATTTTGGCAGATAGATTGGTCTTTTTATCCTCTTGATCAGATGAGAAGTGACCCTTTTTCAGCACCGGCCTGGGAAGAAGTCTCTGATGATCTGTTTTGCATGATATGGTTGGGAGCTCTGTATGGGGACTTGGACACTGAGCTGTTACCCCAACCATGAGATCTACTTCCCGTGTATCAGCCTATAGGATTCCCTGGTGTAAGCCCTTAGAAACATGATCTGCTCATCCATTGTCAGCACCTCGGGCACACCATCAAACAATCCTTCTCGGCCATACACTTCAGAGATGTACTTGGCCTGTTTTCCATTCTTGAGCTCAACCGTGGTTATTTGTCTGTAAGCAAACTCATCTGGATGAGTCCCTTCTAAGAGCAGGTTGAGCTCATCTTGTTTGAAGTTTTCAAGTCTTTTGTAAACCAATCCCTTCTTTATGATTTTATTCTCCAACATCTTTTGGGTGGTGTTTGGCTTCATAAGCTTTCTTGAACTCTTCTACAATTTCCCAGGGGGACACTACAAGAACCACAGTGATGTCTTCGTCGACAACCCTCTTCACTTGGCCCTTGTATTTTGAAGGAATTTCTTTCTTGACAATCTGTGTGCCACCCTAGGATCAGGCCATATCCTTACTTTTTCCCTTTGGTATTGAAAGGTATTAGCAAGGGTGTACAATCTTAAGACTTCTTTCTTCATGCTAATCATTGAAGAGGATGTGGCATATGCTTTGTCAATGCTTTTCAGCATTTCCTCATCATGTCTTTGCATCTGTTCCTCTTCAATCTTTATCATCACATCATGCATTTGAGAAGCAGGAGTGATGGACATTGGTTAGCCTTAGGCAAAGTGATAACTGCAGAGAGTGGCAGTCTGTCTTCATCCTCCTCTTCTCTTCATCAGCCCTCAGTACCTTTCTTTTCTTTTGTCTAGGTACATCACTGGCAGTGGGTTTTGGGGGTAAAGGATTTGGTTTTGTGGGTTGATGGTTGGTTTAGAGGGTAAAGGGGTTGTTTTAGTGGGTTGTGGAGGTAGTGATTTTGAGGATAGAGGCTTTTCAGACTGTTTTAGCATTTTGGCTGTAAGGGAGGCTTTAGTAAATTTTGTCAGTTCTTTTCGGTTCCCAACCCCAGCTTCATTTAATGCCTCAATCACTAAACCTTGGAGTATGCTTCAGACGAACAAATCTTGGTGGTTATTGCCAAGATGTTGTCCCTGGTCCAGGCCCTTATTTCTATCAGAGATCTTCCCAAGTATTTGGCTATAAATCTAATCATTATCTCCAGCCTTTCTCTTTCTAAGGCATCATAGCTAGCCCATCTTGAGTTGATCTCCTCTGTCTCCAACCTTCTGATCTCGGAGTCTAGTTGTTGGATGTCAAAACCCTGCCTATATAACTGATCAATGATTTTATCCATTGAACGGTTATGGTTGGCATCAGCTTCTTTCACCATATCATTCAGCTCCTTCTCCTTCTCAGACTCTCCTTTCCTCTTTTGATATGTGACATGAAAGTCTTTTTGACTTTCATTCACTTCAGCTCTCTTCTCACTCTCCTTCTCCTTCTCATGATCAAACTCAGTCTCCTCCACACTTATAACAGCCAACTCCTTCTCATTTACCTTCTCTGATTCTTTCTCCTTCTCCCATCTGTCCTCTTCCTTTTTCCTTTAACTGACTGACTCCCCCCTTTTTGGTTGCATTGGGTGCAAGGGTTTGAGCAGTAGAAAGTGATTTGGTCACCAACTCCTCCACCAGGGGTTGTATTATTGTAGGAAGCCTCTCATCAATGGCTTTGATCACTATATCTGTGATCATGGGAGTGATGAGAGGTAGGGATTTTTGAAGGTTAGCAACTGATTGATCAGGATGGTTCTGTTCCTGAGAATCAGTGCCAAAAGCAGAGGCTGGTGGCTTGGAAGTATGTATTGGCTCAGTGTTTAGGGGACCTTCAGAAGAAGGTGCCATCTGTGGGTGTATTGTGGTGGCAGATGGACTTTCATCCTGAGACATCTTGGCCAGCAGCTCTTTGAGTCTGCTAACCTCATCCTCTAGGATGGTGTTTTGAGCAACTACATCATAGAAGAAGCTCAGGTCATCATCAGTTGATACTGAATCACCTGACCTCCTGACAGAGTCAGGATTAACATGCCTTGAGTGTAGATCAATTATAGCATGTGCCCCTTGTTCTTGGTTCTGGGGACTTCCAGCCTCAGGACTATGTCCTTCATCAGCTGTTGCCGCTGGTGAGGTCTTAGAGATGTTACCAACTGCATCCTGGTCATTTGCTGAGTCAGAGCAGTGGCAGCCTCACCAGAAGGTCGCACCTCCTTGTCTACACCAGGAGATGGAACATGATACCCCTGTGCTGTGGGTTGACAGAAGCATTGTGATCCTCCCCCTCAGGTGTTGAGGTTATCCCAGTAGTGATTGGTGTCTGGGTGGGGGGTGAGGAATGCAACTGCGCGCACTTTTGCAACAATTATTGTAGGGCTTTGAGGGGCGGTTGCATCAGGAGAGGGTGTGGAAGCAGTGTGCACCCGGGGCGAGTGGTGCTCTTCAATGGTAATCCCCTCAAGTGAGGAGGATCCCAGCAGTGTGGCTTCCCTTTGAGTGGTTGCATCAGGTTCCTTTTGAGAGGAAACCTGAGCGGCTTCGGTTGGTGGAGTCATAGTCTCTACTGGGGGGTTATTTCCAGTAGAGATAACCTGCTTTGGTGCAGCAGGAGCATCCTCAGGGGACTCAACTCCCTGAGTAGCCTTCTTAGGCTTCTTCTTTGTGGGTTTGGAGGGGACTTGGATGTGGAAGTGGAGGCTGTGGGTTCCAGCTGCGTGGGTTTGCGCAGCTTGGCAGCCTGTTTAAGAGTTTGGTCAGTGTTGTGTCGGGAGTATACCTCCGGCAATACAGCCAAAGCAGGGACTCCCAGACCAACTAGTCCCTCAGCAGAAAGCTGATTCTCTATTATGGCCATTATAAACCGAGGATATAGTATCCAACGGTTAGAAAGTGGTTTTGTGGCCATATCCTTGATTTCAAGAAAAATTATTTCAGAAAAGTTTAGTGGTTCTTGTTCAAGGATAGAGAACAGTACCTGTTGCCATCTGGAAGACAGTTGATCCCAAGAAGAAGTCTTCGGGCCAGGCAAACATTTACCATATGAAATATCAATCGTTCAGCATCTGGAAAATGTTTCTTCAGGATGGTCGAAGCACTAAGATCGCCTGATATCCATGTTGTCCAAATGAAAGATCAAGTTGGCGCTTAGGATATCCAACAGGGTAGGCAGCATCATCTAATAGTAATATCTGGCGGATGGTAGCAGTAGAGATGACCACCTTATGAGAGTTGATGGACGAATGGATAGATTCTCCATTAACAGTTGCATTCGTCCAAAACTGATGTAGCGAATCGGCATAAATGATTGGATTTAGGAGGAAAGCCGTTTTCAGTGGTGATTGGACCATAAGATCTATAGCATTATCGAATTTGGTCCAGAAGGGTGATTTAGTGAGATACGCGACACAGTTGTGTCGAGGCTTGAGTTGCATGGTCGCCATTAATGAAGGTGAAAGATTTTCAGAGCTTTTGAAATTTTAGGTCGTGAAAGAATGAAAAACTCTGAAAGAAGGATCAGATATATATAGGGTACGGGTTATGAAACGACTGAAGGTATTGGTGTTAGTCATCAGTATTTGAAACAACTGATGACGTGGTATTAACTTTCAGAGGTTTGAAACGACTGATGGTATTGGTGTGGTCAGCAGTTATAAAACAACTGAAGACATGGTGTTTACAATCAGACGTTGAAACAACTGAAGTCTCTGATTTAGGCATCAGTAGTTTTTTTAAAAAACTACTGAAGACAAGTTGGACTTCAGATGTTGAAACAACTGAGGACTTGGTATTAGTCATCAGTAGTTGTGAAACTACTGAAGACCCTGGTTGTGCCATCAGTTGTTGTAAACAACTGAAGACTTGGTGTTAGTCATCAGTAGTTGTGAAACTACTGAAGACATGGTATTGCTTCAGTTGTTTATGAAGAAACAGCAGTTTGTGAACTACTGAAGAGAGAGTACTCATCAGTAGTTGTCGTCAATTCATAGCCTTTCAGCTGTTTCATACTGTCCTCAACACGTACTCATCAGCCTTTTTGCTGTTTTCAGTTGTTTCATAGGACATCAGTACTTATCTGTTTCTACTGATTTCAGTAGTTGTAACTACATCAGTAGTTTAAACAGATAAAGTACAGTACTTAAAGCATTTAGCCTTCAGTAGTTATAAAAACTACTGAGGGTAAAATAACTCATCAGTACTTATATGTGACATGGTTACCAATGATCATCAGTAATTACTGAGATCATCAGTAGTTGTCACTTATTCTAGCTGCAGCACCAAGCCTTAACACCAGGTTGTGGAAAGTTGAACTATCCAAAGGCTTAGTAAAAATGTCTGCAAGCTCATCAGCACTAGGCACAAACATAGGATTAATTAGACCCTTTTCAAAACAATCTCTTATAAAATGATGTCTAATTTCTATATGTTTGGTCCTAGAGTGCTGGACTGGATTTTTGACAATGCAAAGAGCTGAAGCACTATCCATTAATAATGGAGTCTTAGTCTCTGTAATGCCATAATCCAAAAGTTGATTCTGAAGCCAGAGTACTTGGGATGTACAACTTGCAGCAGCAATGTACTCGGCTTCAGCAGTGGATGTAGCAACAGATGTTTGTTTCTTACTCTGCCAAGAAATCAAACAGTTGCCTAGGAATTGACATCCACCAGAAGTTGATTTCCTGGTCAACTTACACCCTGCATAGTCACTATCAGAGAAAGCAACTAATTTGCAAGAATGTCCAGTGGAATACCATAAGCCTAGAGATTGTGTACCTTGCAGATATCTAAAGATCCTCTTGACTGCAATCAGATGAGACTCCTTAGGTGCAGCCTGAAATCTAGCACAACACATGTAGCAAACATAATATCTGGTCTAGAAGCTGTTAAATACATCAAGGAACCAATCATACATCTGTAAAGAGTTTCATCAACACTTTACCTTCTGATCAACATCCAATTGTGTGGTGTTGCACATGGGAGTAGAACAGGGTTTACAGTTTTGTAAATCAAACTTATTCAAAAGATCTTTTGTGTATTTAGACTGATGAATGAAAATTCCATCAGCTTTTTGTTTGATTTGCAAACCTAGAAAGAACTGTAATTCTCCCATTGCACTCATTTCAAACTTCTGTTGCATTAAGTTTTGGAATTCCTCACACAATTGGGGATCAGAGGATGCAAATATAATATCATCAACATAAATTTGAACAAGTAGCTTATGCTGATCCACCTTCTTAATAAATAAAGTTTTATCTATGGAGCCTCTAGTGAAATTATTCTGTAGAAGAAAGTTTGATAAGGTCTCATACCAGGCTCTAGGTGCTTGTTTCAACCCATAAAGAGCTTTATCAAGCTTATATACCCATTCTGGGTGCTTATTATCCTCAAAGCCTGGTGGTTGACACACATAAACTTCTTCTTTTATGTTACCATATAGAAAAGCACTTTTGACATCCATTTGAAAACTTAAGATTGTGGAGTGCAGCATAGGCTAAAAACAATCTAATTGCCTCCAGTCTGGCTACAGGGGCAAAGGTTTCATCATAATCAATACCTTCTTCTTGTGCAAACCCCTGCAAACCAGTCTGGCCTTGTTCTTAACAATTAGCCCATTTTCATCAGTTTTATTCCTAAACACCCATTTAGTGCCTATTGCACACTTACCTGGGGGTAGAGGAACAAGCTCCCACACTTGCTGTTTTTTGAACTGAAGAAGCTCAAGCTGCATGGCTTCAACCCATCCATTGTCTCTCAAAGCTACATGATAGTTCTTTGGCTCTAGCTGACTAATGAAGAGAGCATAGAAGCAGAAATTGGACAACTGGCTTCTGGTTGAAACACGAGCATTGATATCACCAAGGATTTGAGACATTGGGTGATTTTTCAGCTCTAAACAATCAAATCTGTGCAAGTGTTTGTAGGACCTTCAGCAGCAGCTGATGTTGATGCAGATTCTTGAAACCATGAAGATGGTGGCAACTCATATAAAGTTGAGGATGCAGAAATCTCATCAGCATTTGTTGTGGATGGTGCTGCTGGAGCTACAAGAGCATCAGGTTTAGAGGACTCAAGCAGTTGGTCACTAAACCTGAAGAGGTGATTACTACTATCATCATCATCTTCAGCAGTAACACCAGGTGGTGAACTGTTGACAGGAGCAACAGCAGAAGATTGATAAGGAACATATTGCAGTATGTCCAAATCAAAGAGCTCCACAGGGCTTTGTGGAATCTTGTCCTTTGGAGATTCATTGAACTTGACATGTAGAGTCTCTTCAACCATCTTTGTTCTGCAGTTGAAGACTCTATATGCCTTGCAAGTTGATGAATAACCAACAAAGTACCCTGCATCCACCTTAGGATCAAATTTCTGGAGCTGATCCTTTGTGTTGAGAATGAAACAGGGACACCCAAATGCTCTAAAGAATGAAATGAGAGGGGCCAAATGATGTAGAACTTCATATGGAGTCTTCATCAACCTCTGATTTATTAGCACTCTATTCTGCACATAGCATGCTGTGTTGACAGCTTCAGCCCAAAAGGTCAATGGCAGTCCAGAATCAGCCAACATAGACCTTGCAGCTTCAATGAGGGTCCTGTTCTTTCTCTCCACAACTCCATTCTGTTCAGGAGTTCTTGGAATACTAAACTGCCTCTTTATTCCCTTGGAAAGGTAGAACTCATCAAGTGTATTGTTCCTGAATTCTGTTCCATTGTCACTTCTAATACACTTGACTGAGAGGGAATACTGCTTCTCAGCATACAACACAAAGTTTATGATCTTCTGTGCAGCTTCATCCTTTGAATGTAGAAAGAAAGTCCATACAAATCTGGAGTAATCATCCACAATTACCAGACAGTATTTCTTCTTTGCCATGCTCATCACTCTCACAGGACCAAAGAGATCCATGTGAAGAAGTTGTAAGCAGGCAGTGGACTTTGGTTCTTCAATAGGTGGGAATGAAACCTTGTGCTGTTTTCCTTTCAAACAAGCAGTGCAGTTGTTTTCACACTTGAACTCCTTCATAGGCATTCCCCTTACTAAACTATGGTGTATCAGCTGATTCATGTTCTTGAAGTTAACATGTCCCACCTTCTATGCCATAGATTAGATTCTTGAGGAGAGGCCTTGGAAAATAGGCAAGGATGGCCTTTGAGATCTATTTTCTTGGAAAGATCTAAGGCATACACTCTTCCTGTCCTGTTGGCCTTCAGGAGAGTGTGAGCATCCAATACCTTGTCAATCAAACTCAGAACTTTGGATGACAGAATCCTGCAGTTCTGGCTTGTGAAAAGGGCAACATGGCCTTTGTCACACAATTGACTGACACTCAAGAGGTTATACTTGAGATTTTCCACATGGTTGACATCATCAAACCTTATTTCCCCATTGGAAACAAAGCCCTTCCCGATGATGTAACCTCTTGCATCATTGCCAAAGGAAACAAAACCCTTCCTTCCTGGAGAGTAGTCATTAAGAAGTGAGTTGTTCCAGTCATATGCATAGATCCCCACTGTCTACATACCAGATGCTACTTTGGCATGTTGAAGAAACCTGCATTAATAAACAATCAGTTAGTTTTGGAGACCCAAACCTTTTTGGTTTTGGGCCTGGTCTCATCAATAGATGGTAAACTAACAGGTTTATTGGGCACAATAGCTTGAGGTGAAGGAGATGGTGTAGAAGAGGAATCCTTTGGCTTGGATCTCCTTTTCTGGGGTTTCAACACAGGGCCATCAAGTTGGTTAACTCTTCCCAACAGATGTTGAACCATCATTACAGCTGTGTCTGATTCTGGGAAAGAGCTTTCAGCTCTTCAGACACATTGGTATTGGTGTTTGATGATGAGTTCTTGTGTTGCACCATCTTCTTTTGAGCAACCTCAGCTGTTGCCTGTTGCACTCCTTCCCTTTTAGATTTCTTTTTGGACATAGGAGTAACAGGATTTGATGCTGCTGGTACAAACTTGGACTCAAACTCAGTTTTCATTTTAGCCAAGTTTTCTTTAATTTCTCCTTTTGTTTGAGTTTGGATCCCTTTTTGTACCAACAATCATCTGTGAGATGATTGAATAGACCACATATTTCACATGGTTTCTTCTTCTCTTCTGTTGATCATCAACTGAAGAAGATGAAACTACTGAAGACTTGCTCTTCAGCAGTTTAGAAGCACTTTTTGCCTTCTTGTCAACTCCCTAGTAGGCTTCAAATCCTTCCTACTGACAGTTTTTCTCTCTTTAGTGCTGTCAGTTATTGGGATTTGAACTCCAGATGTTATCCCTGCTCTCTGCAGTACCTCAGTACTTCTAGGATAACACTTGGGTTGATCAACTCATTGATCATGTGAGTGTCAGCAGTTGAACCATCAATATCAGCTGATAGGTTCACAGAGGGATTACTACTGACTTCAACTACTGATGGTGCTTTATCAAGTAGTGAATCACATGATGAGGTGGATTGGTCATTACTTCTCCATCAGATTCTACTCCTGCTCTTGAAGCAAAATCTGTAGGAGGAGCAGTGTGATTATAACCAATTCCAAACTTCACATTGGAAGCTGTTTGCTTACTAAGAAGCATTTCAAAGCCCTTGCAAGATTGTACCCATCGATCACACTCTACTTGGGTGACAGCAAGAGTATCTTTGAGGTCTTTGTACTTCTCTAAGAGTACATCCTCCCTAGCCTTATCATCAGAGATTTGGCATTTTAATTTATAAATCTCATCAGTTTTCTCTTTCAGCACAGACTCAAACTCAGCTTTATTTTTGGAAATTATTTGTTCTAGCTCTACATTTTTATTGATTAAAGCCATATTTGCTTCTCTAATAGAGGCAAATGCTGCTATGCAAGTTTCAGAACATAATTTGGCCTTAGCCTCAGAGGATACCTGTGATACCTGTGTTGAAGAGGTACTTGAGGATGATCCATCAGAGGATTCCAAAGTCATGAGAGCTAGATTTCCAAAAGGATGCTCACCACCATGTTGACCAGCACCTGAGAACAGTTGTTCATTACCAGACACATCATCTGGTAACCTGCTCCAGTCAACAACTCCTGGTGTGAAGAAGCTGTGTTGTTGAAGTTGATTAGGTTGATGAGATTGGGATGGTTGAGGCTCAGGGAGTGCATGTGGTTGCTGAGCAGTGGGTGCTTGAACCTGGCCTGGTTGTGGCATGTAATAGCAGGGGTATGGATATGGCATGGCCCCTGTGGAACAAAATATGCAGGAGATTGTGGTTGATGATGATAACCAGAATTGACAGGTTGTTGCCCTCTGTTTTGTTGACTATTGCCAGGGAAAGTCACAAAAGGTGCAGGACAGTTAGATCCAGATGATCTACATTCTCTTGCAAAGTGTCCAAGCCTGTTTGTGATGTCCTGTGGGACTTAGAGGTTTCTCTGATCAGGCTCATTGGTTCTTTTGGTCCAACAAGTCTTCATCAACCTCTGATTTACTAAAACTCTATTTTGCACATAGCAAGCTGTGTGATAGCTTCAGCCCAAAAGGTTAGTGGCAAACCTGAGTCAGCCAGCATGGACCTTGCAGCTTCAATGAGGGTCCTGTTCTTTCTCTCCACTACTCCATTTTGTTCTGGAGTCCTTGAATGCTGAACTGCCTTTTGATACCTTTGAAAGATAGAAGTCATCAAGTGAATTATTTTGAACTCAGTTCCATTGTCACGCCTAATACACTTGACTGGAAGGGAATACTGTTTCTCAATATACAGCACACAGTGAATAATCTTCTGTGCAGCCTCATCCTTTGAATGTAGAAAGAAAGTCCATACGAATCTGGAGTAATCATCCACAATTACCAGACAGTATTTCTTCTTTGCCATGCTCATTACTCTCACAGGACCAAATAGATCCATATGCAGTAATTGCAAGCAGGCAGTGGACTTGGACACTTCAATAGGAGGAAATGAGACCTTGTGCTGTTTTCCTTTTAAACAAGCAGTGCAGGTTTCATCACAGTGGAACTCCTTTATTGGTAAGCCTCTGACTAAACTATTGTGGCTAAGCTGATTCATGTTTTTGAGATTAACATGACCCAGCCTCCTGTGCCACAGTTTAGATTCTTGAGAAGAGGTTTGGAAAATAGTCAAGGATTTCCTTTGTGATCTATCTTCTTAGAAAGATCTAAGGCATACACTCTTCCTGTCCTGTTGGCTGTCAGGAGAGTGTGATCATCCAACACCTTGTCAATCAAGTGTTAAACTTTGGATGACAGAATCCTACAGTTTTGACTGGTGAAAAGGGCAACATGGCCTTATCACACATTTGACTGACACTCAAGAGATTGTACTTGAGATTTTCCACATGATTAACATCATCAAATTTGATTCCTCCATTGGAGACAAAGCCCTTACCGATGATGTAACCCCTAGCATCATTGCCAAAAGAGACAAATCCCTTCTTTCCTTGAGAGTAGTCATGAAGAAGAGAGCTGTTCCCAGTCATGTGCATAGATCCCCCACTGTCTACATACCAGATGCTACTTTGGCATGTTGAAGAACCCTGCAATAATAAACAATTAGTTAGTTTTAGAGACCCAAACCTTTTTGGTTTTGGGCCTGGTCTCATCAATAGATGGTAAACTAACAGGTTTATTTGAAACAACAGCCTGAGAGGAAGAAGATGGTGTAGAAGAGGAGTCCTTTGGCTTGGACCTCCTTTTCTGTGGTTTCAACATAGGAGCATCTAGTTGGTTAACTCTACCCAACAGATGTTGAACCATCATAACCAGCTGTGTCTGATTTTGTGATAAAGCTTTCAGCTCATCAGACACATTGCTAGTGGAGTTTGATAAGTTCCTATGTTGCACCTTCTTCTTCTGAGCACCCTCAGCTGTCACCTGTTTAACCCCTTCCTTTTTGGATTTCTTTGAAGACTTAAGGATTACAGGTTTTGATGTTGCTCATACAAATGTGGTCTCAAACTCAGTTTTCATTTTTACCATTTTCTCATTAATTTCTTCTTTTAGTTTGAGTTTGGAACCTCTTTTGTACCAACAATCATCTGTAAGATGATTGAACAAACCACATACTTCACATGGTTTCTTCTTCATCTTAGGTTGATCATCAACTAAAGAGGATGAAGCAACAGAAGACTTGTTCTTCAATGCTTTGGAAGCATTGTTTGCTTTCTTGACAGCCTCTTTAGTAGTCTTCAAACTCTTTCTACTGCCAATTTTCTTCTCTTCAGTACTGACAGCAGCTGAAGTTTGAACTTCAGGTGTTAAATCCTGCTCTCTAGTCCTTTCAGGACCTTCAGAATTTACTCCTGAGTTGATCAAATCATTAATCATGTGAATGTCAGCATTTGAACCATCAACATCAGCTGATAGGTTCAAAGAGGGCTTGATGCTGACTGCAACTTCTGATTGTGCTGTATCAGAAGGTAGATCACATGATGTGATGGATTGGTTATCACTCTCACCATCAGATTCTACCTCTGCTCTTGGAGTAAAATCTGTAGGTGGAGCAGTGTGATTGTAACCAATTCCAAACTTCACATTTGAAGCAGATTGCTTACTAAGAAGCATTTCAAAACCTTTGCATGATTGTACCCATCTATCACACTCTACCTGGGTAACTGCAAGAGTTTCTTTGAGATCTTTGTACTTCTCTAGAAGTACTTCTTCTCTAGCCTTATCATCAATTATTTGGCAATTCAGTTTATAAATCTCATCATCTTTATCTTTAAGCACAGACTCAAACTCAGCTTTATTTTTGGAAATTGTTTGTTCTAGCTCAATGTTCTTATTAATTAGAGCTACATTTGCTTCTCTAATGGAGGCAAATGCTGCTATGCATGGTTCAGAACATAATTGGCTTTTGCCTCAGAGGATACCTGTGATACCTGAGATGTAGAGGCATTAGAACATGAAGTATCAGCAAACTCCAAAGCCATAAGAGCTAGATTCCCAAAAGGACTGTCACCACCATGTTGACCAGCACCTGAGAACAGTTGATCATGACCAGACATGTCATCTGGTAAACTGCTCCAGTCAACAACTCCTGGGGTGAAGAAGCTGTGTTGTTGAGGTTGAGTTTGTTGATGAGATTGGGAAGGCTGAGGTTCAGGTAGTGCATGAGGTGTGGTGCCATAGGAACTTGAACTTGATTTGACTGTGGCATGTAATAACAAGGGTAGGATATGGCATTCGACCCTGAGGAACAAAATATGCTGGAGATTGTTGTTGAGGATGATGAATAGAGGTGACAGGATGTTGCCCTCTGTGTTGTTGACTATTGCCAGGAAAAGTCACAAAGGGTGCAGTGGAGTTAGATCCAGTTGATCTACACTCTCTTGCAAAGTGTCCAAGCCTTTGGCATTTGTGACACCTCAATTTGCTCTTGTCAAAACCAACTTTGGTTTTGCCAGAGAGTCCTGGGAATTTTCTTCCAGTTCTTTTATAGAACTTCTGAGATCTGATATTTATCAAGGCCATTTGGCTCAAAATATCCATCTCTTCTAAGTCATCATCGGCAATCCCCTTGAGATCATCCATAATGAATCATAGATTGTCATTATTACACCCAGTAAATTGACTATCAACGCTCACAAATGCAGAATCAGAATTGCTTGAAGAGAAATTAATATGCTCATCATACTGGCATTCAGATGAAGCATATTCTGACTCATGACCCACCAAGGCAGTGTTGCCTGGTACAAAGTCTTCAGTGAGCTTTCCAGATGAAGACAGCTTTCTCTTCTGTTCTATCTCTCTCTCAAAAGTGAGCAGTTTCCCATGGAGTTGGGTGAGAGATAGTTTGTCCAAACTTGCACTGGAGCGTAGGACAATAGTATATGTGTCCCATCTCTCAGGCAGTGATCTGAGAAATCTGTTATTCATCTGAATATTTGTGTACTCAAGTTTGACCATTTTTAGTTCAGAGATCAAACAAGAGAACCGCTCATATTGTTGAGTCAGTGTCTCACCCTTTCTATGAGAGAATGTCTCATATTGTTGGGCAAGAATTTCTCTATATTTGCCAAGACCTCATCTGTTCCTCCAAATTGTTCTTTCAAGGCATTCCAGAGGTCATGGGCAGTTTCATGATGCATTAGCCCAGAATATATTTCATTTGGCAGTGCCATGGCCAGGATTCCATGGGCTTTTGCATCAATTTCAAGCAACTTCTTATCCTCATTTGAGTATTGCTCCCTCCTCTTCGGAACCATTTGATTGGTTTCGGGTTATTCACCATAGGCTTGTGTGGACCATGTACCACTGATGTCCAACACCCTGGGCTATTAACAGACAGGTGATGGAGCATACGTCTTTGCCATATGTTGTACTCATTCCTAACCAGCATCGGTGGCTTGGTTGAGGAACCAGTATTGTGAGGATCATTGGAGGGAGTAGTCATTTTCAGTTCAAAAACAATTTAGTTTAAGCTTTTAAAAGTTTTAAACAGACCACAACAAACTCAATGAAAACCAAGAGAAGATCTCAGGATGAATGATCAGAAATACAGACAATTCAATCTCTATAACCGTTTCTTGCAATGACAAAAGCTAATTCAATCAAACTTAGATCTTGAATAGCAGTTTCAATGATCAATTATTAGATCGATCAATGATTAACCTGCTCTGATACCATTTGACAGGATCAGCGATCACACGTTTGACGTATTAGGATTCAAAGCAGCGGAATATGAACAAGAATTAGACAAATGTAGCAAGCAATCGACACTTGTATTCATAAGAGCGCATACGGTTATAGGGAGAGAATATATATTCTGATTACAAGTAATGTTATAGATGTAGAATATTTCCAATCAAATCATTCATTACATTCCATTCATTCATCCTAATATTACAATAGGTTGTCACTCCTTATATAGAGTGCAACAATCACTGCTGTTATCACGGAAAGTGACAACTGGCAGATCAAATACAAAAATAACTAACTCTTAACAAACTACTGAAATGTTCACAACTACTGAGAACATATCAGAGTGTTAAGTACAAAATATAAAACTACTGAAACTACAACGACTGAAGAACAAGCTCTTCAATCGTTTTACAAAACTACTGAAACATAAAAATATAAAACTACTGATATCACAACTACTGAAGAAGTACTCTTCAGCAGTTGTGACAAACTACTGAGGCTTCAGTACTTGATCTTCAGACTTTGACCTTCAGGTGTTTCATCAGCTGATGACTTCAGTAGATACCATCAGCTGATGTCTTCAGTCTTTGTCTTCAGACTTTGTACATCAGTTGTTGATATTCAGTACTTGTAAACTCTTCAGCTGTTGTACTTCAGTACTTTGGTTCTTCACCTGTTGAAGTCTTCAGCACTTGATCTTCAGCTGTTGAGGTCTTCAGCACTTGTCAAACTGCTGATGAGTCTTTTAGCAGTTGTTGTGATACCATGTGGGACTTAGAGGTTTTCTGATCTTGGCTCATTAGTTCTTTTGGTCCAACAATTTGAAATGGCTTTGATTTAATAGATGGGTTTTTAATGGGTTTAATTTAGTAGATGGGTTTTTCCCATAGATTTGAAGACGATAGATCTGTATTTAATAGAATGGATTTTTGTTTCTTAGATTTCATGGTTTTGTGTTGTTCATAATTAGATCTGCATATGTGTTGTAAGAGTTATCTTAAAGGCTGATGCTAACCAAAGATCTCTCAGCATGCATTCTGAAGTACACGAAAGTTACTTCGAAAGATTTGACAATGCATAAAGAAATTATCTAAGTGTCAAATCTTTCGAAGCCAAAGAATCACCAAAACTAAAGTCATTCGAAGCTTTAAGACAAAGTCTTCCAAAGCCTAAAGACTAATTTTTTCGAAGATAGAGAAGACATGCTTTCTCTGACTCACTTTTGATAAAAGTTGAACCAGTTTTTGCTATCATCTCTCAAGACTCACCAACTTATAGATGTTGGTGATTATCTCCATTCTTTTGTCAACTATAGATTATAATCTTTGAGTCTGTAACTTTCCACTCTTGTACTTTTATCCTTTTTGTGATAGATTAGGATGTGAGCTATGACATCTTATAGTCAATAGTCAAAAAACAATCTACCTTTTGACTTTACATTGATCTTGTTGTCTAGATTAGTGTTTTAGTTGGCCTTCAAAGTATGGTTGGATGTAGGATGTAGTATAAAGTGCCTCATGTAATCCGTCCTTAGGACTAAGCCTTGTAAAAATTGAAAAACACTTGAGAGCAACATACATCAACTTTGAAAACCAATACTTGTTTTGTTCTTGTGTTTTTACTCTTGTTTTTTTTTCATTTGCTTGGTTTTCTATTTGATATGTTAAGTGTTATACTCTCCACCTTATGAAACTGATGCATAACCCTTTACAAGTCTTGCAATTTGGTATCAAAGAATTTTTGTCTCTTATTTGTAAGATCTCACCATCTTAAATCTTTTCAGTTTCAGAAAACACTTACAAGCTCAAATGGCAGTTCTATTTAAGTCTGACATGGAAACCAACACCATGATTGAATCTTCACTGATCACTCTTAATGACTTTGATACTTGATGTAATAAGATGGAAGGCTTCATCAAGTCAGAAGATAGCATAATATGGAGATCTATAGTCTTAGGACCTCATATTCCAAGTACTACTTTAGCAACTATTGGAGGTGGGATGATACCAAAGGACGTGGCTGACTACTCTAAGGAAGATTAAATAAGATTGATACAGATTAGAAGGTCACGACCACTCTTGAAATTCCTATACCAAACTCTATCTACAGAGGTTTCAAAAAGTGCAACACTGCTAAAGAACTATGGGATGCACTGAAGCTGATGTATGAGAGGTGTAATAAAGCCAAGGAAAACATGAAAGATCTCATGAAGCAGCAGTTTGAGAACATCACCTTCAAAACAAGTGAAAGTAGATACTCTGATTTATATTGGAGTTAAACTTAAGAATAGGGAGATTGTGAGGAATTTCATGTTCTCTCTTCATAGAGAATGGACACACTACTATGTGGTATCCAAAGCGGTTACTAGAGGGAGATGAACATGTAAAATCCATCCAATAGCTTTTTCAGCAATCAATAGAGTTTAGTTATTCATGTGGTTGAAAGGGATGGCAAAGAACCCAAACATCATCTTATTTGCTACCTTGAAAATCACCAAAGGCCCTTTCATCACCTTCCTAGAGACACCAAGGGAGAGCTACACTCAAGAAAGCCCATTCTAAGAACCTAGCTCATCTCAAGCCCTTGTGTCTTCAGATGAAAGTTGTCGCAACTTTCTCTTCAATCTTAAAGACTTGGATTGCCTATATCAAGATGACTAGAGTATATAGTGATAGTCTAGTAGATCGTTCTTCTCACTCATAGAGCCAGGAAGTTATACAAGAGAACACAAAGAAAGTTCCCAAGCAATGTAACTAGTGGAAAGTTTGGAGTGGATAAAAGCAAAGTGAAGTGTTACAACTATAACCAAATGGGGCACTTTTCTAGGGAGTGTAAGGAACCAAGGAGTAATGTTGGCCAACATAATCAAGGCCAAATACACTAATGCAACTCCCATAACTAAGAAGCCAAGCCAACCAAAGCAACAAGCTATTGTTGCTATTGAAGAAGGAGGCTTTGACTAGAGCTTTCACATTGAGGATGTCTATCTAAATTAAGCACTAATAGCTGACCATGATGAAGCCAAGGTATTGGAACATATTTGTAATCCTGAATGCATTGCTAAAGTAAACATGTATAGGTCATATAACTTGGAAGTGAAATCTGATCTTGAGTCTATGAATATTTTTAAAAGCTAATTTCAAAAGTGTATAAAATGAATATAAACTTAAAATAGAATATTTAAAGAAAACAATTTCTACTCTTAAGCATGAGCATAGAAATTACAGGACTCAAATCAAAGATCCCATTACCAAGTTAACTAAATGCAAGGCTGAGCTTGTGATCAACAAAGCTAGTGCAAAACATGTGTTCATGAAGAGGAAACCTTCAAGAAAATCATATCTTCATCCATACAAGAAAAGATTTGTAATCAAAATAGGCATAGGTTGGGGTCAAGTGAGATAGCTCCTTTACACATATTATCTGTCAGATCTACAAGGTGTAGAACTAGTAAAGATGATGTTGGATCAAGAAAGGCTGGTGCAACCAAAACCAAACACTTCAAGAATTTGGTGCTACTAATAAAGGACTTCCGCAGCTAAGCGTGGAACTTCGAAGGCAAATAGAGATCTTCCGAAGACAAATTTCAAGAACAACTTCTGAAGAAAAACTCCAACTTCCAAAGACAAAGTCTTCTATTCCGAAGTTCAAGACTTAGAATATTTCAAGATGATGACTTCCGAAGTAGAGATCCCCAAGCCTCAGAAGAAGTAAGTCTCTTCCCAAGTATAATTGGCATGGGAAGAACTTGTTCTTTCGAAGTCAATTAACCTTCGGAAAAACACTGCTATGAACCGGTGGACATAAGTATGGTCCTTCTAACACTCTGCTGCAGACCTCTGATTGGCACTTTCTCAAAAGGACATGTAGTTGACCATACTTTATTCCATTGTTCACCTTTATCAGTTAGTATAGTTACTAACTTTAGTTGGTGACAAAAGGTAAGTCATAAGACATTATCTAAGATACCTTAACTTTAGCTTTGTAGTATTTGCTTTAGTTATAGGTTTTCAATTGGTATCAAAGTATATCTGGCTGTAGGTGATAGTATATATAGTTTCTCATTGTAACTCTTGTAGTATGCTTGTAAGAGTCTTGTAATACTTTGAGTTGAGAAGTAGTATATGCAAATACCTTAAAAAGTATTTCCTTGTGTTCTTTGTTACTTACTATATTATTATCAACTCTTAGAAGAAATTTAGCTTCCTCTAAAATGTGTGTGTGATTAAGTGAGTTTGAGAGAAAACTCAAGTGTTAAGTGACAAACATCGATGCTGCAATTGGTATCAGAGCGTTTTAGGCTCTTAATTGTGAGATCTTACCATCCAAATCAACTTGTTTTCATTCCTCCTTTTACGATACTAAAAAATGGCCCTCAACCAAAAGTCTGAAGTTGAGATGAGGACGATGAATAAAGCATCTATCATCACCACTAAAAACTTTAGATCATAGAGCAAACGCATAGAAGGCTTCATCAGGTATCAAGATGGGAAAATGTTGCAATCTATTGTTAATGGTCCTTACAAACCAAAGGTGGCTGCACCAAGCGGAAATGATGCCATGATAGAAAAGGACATTTAAGATTAATTTGATGAAGATCAGAAGAAGATGGACATTGATGGTAATGCGATGATTGTTCTTATGACTACTATACCCAACTCCATTATGGTGGGGTTTGAGCACTGCAAGTCAACAAAAGAACTGTTTGATGCATTATCTCAATTGTACTCTAGCTCTAATGACTCAAAGAAAGATTCACTGAAACAATAGTTTGAGAACTTCACTTACATTGCTGGAGAGACCCTCAGCGAGCAATACTTCAGGTACATGGATCTTATATCTTCCCTTTAGTTTGTGGGAATTGCTCTTGAATTGAGAGATCTCACTCGAAAATTCATGAGTGCACTCCCAAATGAGTGGATGTTCTAATGTGTCTCTATCAAGAGGATAGAAAACTTGAACTCCCTAACTATGACTGAACTATATGACATCCTTAATGGATACCATGTTGAGATGGACAACAAAAAGGGCATTCAGATGAGCAGACCTTCAAGCCTTCCTGCTAGCAACACTTTAATGGTTGCTGAAGACTTAGGACCCCCCAACCTTAGGAGTAGCTGACATATTTTCCATAGCCATCATGTTCTTCAGGGTCTTACATCACATTCCCTGAAACTCCAAGGTCTCAACAGGCTCAATGAGGTTCTTTTCAGGATAATTGTGCATTTGTCTCAATAAGTGGGAACTCTGGTGATTATTAGTATTGCTTTGATGATCTAGAGTGCTTTAGTCCAAATGATGTAGACTATGTGGACATAGTCCACAAATGGCTTTGCTAACTTACCGGGCAAAGAAGTTCTTCAAAAGAACTAGAAGGCAGTTCCCTCAAAACAAACAGACAACAAGTTTGGGTGAAAAAACAAAAAAGGACAAATATTACAACTGTAACCAACTTGGTCACTTTGCAAGGGAATGTAAGGATCCCAAGTCAAATCCGGGAACCTCACAAGCCTCATCACATCACTCTACACCTAAAGCACTAGGAAGTCAACTAAAACAACAATTGTAGCTCAAGAAGTTGACTGGAGCTTCATGGTACAAGATGTGACTCTTGCTCAAGCACTCATGGCTAGAACAGATAAGACCAAGGTATATAACATCTTTATGCTCTACCTTGTATTGCTAAGGTGAAGCTATATTAGGACTACAATATGGAAATTAAATCTGATAGTGAGTCTATAAATATCTTAAAATCTAATTTTAAAAAGGCTGAAACTGACTATCAAAAGAAAATTGATGAGTTAGAGAAAACTGTGTCCTTGTTATAACATGAACATACACACTACAAGACTCAAATCAAGGATTTAATATCCAAATTGTTTGAGGCTCAAGTCCAGCTTGTCATAGCTGAGGCTCAAGCCAAGAAGCATGCTATCTCAGAGCAAAAATTTTAAGCCATTCTTGCATCATCCTCTTACTCCAAACTTTGTTATCAAAACAAAGGTTGGTTGGGAACCAATGAAATTGCTCCACCACACTTTTATGAGTCTATTAGACAACTAAGATATGGTACTGAAGAGCAAGAGGTTCCATCTGTTAACCCACCTTCCCATGAGTTAAAGAGTGATGCAATTTTGGAGACCATCACAGGGAAGAATCAGGTAAACAAACCCCTCTTACCAGTGATGACCAACCCTTAACCACCAAAGCCAGAAGAAGCCAAGTTAAGGTAGCCAAAAAAACTGCTAAGAAAGTGGCTGAATCTAAGTTGATGATTGACCCAAAACAAAAAGGTGTTTTCCTCTAAGCTGCATTCCAGGTGGTGGGAACTTCTAATACTGGAAAAGTGTGTAGTACCAGCACACTATCCAAGAACAGGATCAGAAGACAAAGGGAAAGACTGCTGATGAAGATAAGAAGAACAAGAAACAACATTCCTTAAGTTCCCAGAAGACTAACACTGCCTGCATAATGTTTAGTCTACAAAACCACATGGCAAAAGCTTGTTACTACAATCCTGCTAGCACAAATTATGCAAACAATGTTAAAAGAGAAGGAGTTAGGGAAGGTTTCTCATTTGGACCTTATCATATGGTTCAAGTGATCAAAAAGGGAAAGCTTGTGTCCAAAGCAAGGTTGATTGTGGAAGAAAGTCCTTCTTCCAAAGGGAAAATGGCTTCGGAAGTGAATGTTGTTAAGACTCAAAAGAACAAAACAGTCCCCTTGAAGCCATCCTAGAAGAAGACTTCTTTGGAAAAAAAAGTTGGTGAAGACATTTTCTAAAAACAAAGAAGCTTTGAAAGAATGTCATGCTGCTCAATTTTCATCAAGCTCATCCTTAATGATCAACCAAGGGATGGAATGGATGATCAAAGAAGATGTAGCAGCCCAAGCATCTTCTTCACAAACACCTAATGAACCCCATGCATAAATTTTGGTTCAATATCATCCTCATCATGGAAACTCCCATGACCATCAAGGCTGGGGTTTTCAATAAAAAACTAACTTTTTCACGTTATGTGCAGGGACATCCATATGACAAGAACAATAATGTGTGGATTGTAGATAGTGGATGCGCTAGGCACATGACATGTAACATATCACCCCTTCAACAATTTCAACATTTTGATGGAGGTCCTATTCAATTTGGAGGTGAAGCTGGAGGATACATTTTTGGTAAAGGAAGTGTATCCAACAACAAGTTAAAAGTAGACACTTTGTCAAATAGCTTGAACACAACATGTTAAGTGTTTCTCAATTACGTGATCAAAAGCATCAAATGCTTTCATAGAACATGAATGCATTATCCTCGGACCAGGGATGACCATTCCTCAGGAATTGGTGCTTCTTAGATCTCCTAGGAAAGGGGATATGTACAAGCTAGATATGAACAATGCTTCCCCATTGGGTGAAGTATCATGCTTTCTTTTCAAAGTTGATGGTGATGAGTCAACACTATGGCATAAACATATGTGTCATGTAAATTTTAAAACCATGAACAAACTAGTTAAAATAACTTGGTACATTGTTTGCCTAAAAAGGAATTTTCCTGCAAAGATAACTGTGCTGCACGCCTGAAAGGGAAGCAAATAGAGCATCTCATAAATCCAAAGTTGTTAACCCTATCACCACTCAATTACACTTATTTCACATGGATCTATTTGTTCCCACAATTATAATGAGCATTAGAAGGAAATCATACTGCCTTATGATTGTTGATGATTTTACAAGATTTACATGTTGTTGAAATGTTAAAATTTTGTATTCTTAAAATTAAAAATCAAACTGATCACAAGGTTAAGATAGTTATAAGCGATCAAAGGACTGAGTGTAAGAATCACATTCTTGACTCATTCTGTAACTCAAAAGGGATTGCTAGACAATATAGTACTCCCAAAACTCCTCAACAAAATGGTGTTGCTAAGAGGAGGAACAAGACACTAATTAAGGTTACTCGAACCATGTTAGTTGATTCAAAGTTTCCTCTAACATTTTGTGCAGAGACAATCAGCACTACATGCTATGTGCAAAACATGGTTCTTGTAGTTAAGCCACATAAAAACACCCCTTATGAGCTATGGAACAAGAGGCCACCGTTCATTGGCTTTCTAAGGTCCTTTGGCTGCGGGTGTACATAGTTAATACAAAGGAAAATTTGGAAAAATTTGTTGAGAAGTCGCATCATGCTATCTTTGTTGGATATTCCTCTAACTCTATTGCTTATAGAGTTTATAACATCAAAAATCAACAATTTAAGAAATCATCTAACATTGTTGTCAATGAGCACACTCCTTATGTAGGGGGAATGTCCCTGATCCTATTTTTGATTTAGAATTGTTTCCCAACTATTCTGATCCTCTTGTGAGAATGTTTTAGCTGGAATGATACTCAAAGTGACTCTGATGATGATCAACTGTTTGAGTTACCCAGACCTTGTTTAGACTCTAAGAGTAGCTCAAGATCAAGGTCCCACTATCTTAAGATCTAATAGCATAACTATTTCATGAGATAGTGGAGCTTCAACCAGTGGTCCACCTAGTGAGCTTCAAAACTCATCTGGTGACACTACACAACACCAAACTGATGGAAGTAGCATCTTGAAGGAACAGGAAACCGTAGTGCTATTTCACAGCCCACAGATGTTGATGGTGTTTCCCATTCATTCAATCAGTCCTCATTGAATGGGTTTGAAACAACAGCTGGTCCAAGTGTTCAATCTCTTGAGCAAAATATGTTTAACTTGGATATATCTTTATAACTGGAGGTGATTCCTAGGCTCAAGATTCACAACACTCATCTAGCTGAGAACATCATAGAAGTCTCTAAAGGTGTGAGAACAAAAGGACAAACTCATAATGGGAATGTCTGTTTGTACTTATGCTTTCTGTCTCAGATGGAAACCAAGAAAGTAAAAGAAGCCTTAAATGATAGTAGCTGGTTTGAATCAATACAAGAAGAATTGCTTCAATTCAAAAGGAAAAATGTATGGAACCTATGTCCACTACCATCTGGTCAAGTACCAATAGGCACCAAATAGGTCTTCAGAAACAAGAGAGATGATAGAGGCTTGATAATCAAGAATATGGCAAGGCTGATAGTACAAGGATACACCCAAGAGGAAGGAATTGATTACAGTGATGTCTTTGCCCTAGTTGCAAGACTTGAGGCAGTGAGGATCTTTCTTGCTTATGTTACATCCAAGAATTTTACTATTTACTAACTTAATGTCAAGTGTGCCTTTCTATATAAGGATATCGATAGGGAAGTCTATGTGTGTCAACCTCCAGGATATGAAGATCCACAACAGCACAACTATGTGTGCAACTTGGATAAAGCTCTATATGGGCTGCACCAAGCACCTAGGTTGTGGTATGAGACTTTGTCTCAATTTCTCTTGAAAAATGGCTACACTAGAGGCACTATTAACAAGACTTTATTAATAAAGAAGTGTGAGAAAGATATATTGCTCGTCTAAGTCTATATTGATGACATCATATTTGGTTCCTCAAATGACCAAATCTATAGAGACTTTGAGAGCATTATGAAGAAGAAATTTGAGATGAGTTCCATGGGAAAGATGGATTTCTTCCTTGGAAATCAGGTAAAAAAAAGAAGGAATGGTTCTTTATAAATCAATCTAAGTATGTATTTGTGAATCCAATGATCACAATCAGGAATTATCAGTGTTGATTGAAGTCAAGTCAATGTTTACGGAATCAACGTTAACTTGGTTTAATTGTTTGTATTAATTTCAATATCAATAATGATTAAAGAATAAGATGAACACAATGAATGAAACACAATTAATGATCAGACAAATATTCAATTCAAATGTATTTCATTAAAAACATGTTAATGATTACCATTGAATAAACAATAAATGAATGAATGATATAGATTTTAGTGTTTGATGATGTGATGGCTGTTAGGGCTTTGATTTGTGTGATTGATGTGATGTTTGGTAATTGTAATGTTGTTGCTTGGATATTTGTCATCAAAGCCGTCTCTTTGATTTGAAACCTAAGATCCATATTTATGGACAATAATGTTTCTGTTAAAGAAACACGTGATCTATTGGGATTTGGAATTATTTATGTTAAGGAATCACCGGATCTCTTGGGATTTGCATAACTGCCTTGTTGACTTGTTGACTTGTAACACTTGTTTTATTATTGAATACAAGTGTTTGGACTCCGCAGGAAAATTGTCTTCCATAGATAATTGTTCTTCCGTAGGAATCTACTTCTTCCGAAGGTAAACTTGTTCTTCCGGAGGTAAACTTGTTCTTCCGAAGGTATCTTGTCTTCCGAAGGTATATTGTTCTTTAATCCTCAGAGCTGGTTGTTCATCCGTAGAAGAACTTCAGATGTATTTACTTGTAAGAAACATATCTATGGAAGAACAAAATGTTCATCCGTAGATGTTTCTTACACTTGGTCAATTTCGGAAATTCACCAATTATAATGTTTTTATCTACAAACATACATAAATCAACACAATATATATGGGTTAACCTATACGTTTAGTGAATACATAATAATGAATTACAAGCATTCACTACATATATTAATTCAAGTTCAAAGCCTATACAAATGGACTAGATCTATTGATCCTATACCTAACAATACTCCCCCTTAGGCTTAGACACTTGTAATCAGCTCTTCAAAACTGAATGTTCTTTCAATCTTGTCACCATCCGTTTTTTGAAGTAAGATACTGCATCCTTTTGATCATAATACTTGTATTTTATCTCCATTCTACATATCTTTTTAAGAGTATCAAAGTACAATCCCTGAATGTCTTGATCTGTAGTCAGAGTTTCTACCACACATTGGTTATTAACTATTTCCAACTTATCTTCAACTAAGATTCTAGTTCTCAAACATCTTCAATGTTAGCTCCTTTCAGCATCCCAATATTATATCTTCTTCTCTTGTATGCTTTAGCATGTAGCTTATCCACAACTTGAGCCATGTGCACATATAGACATAAGTCATACTAAGCCTATAAGGCCCCGTTCCCAGGATGCTCACAGCTGGTCAATCATTGCACATAAACATATATTTACATTTATTCTTCATGAAACATCATAGCGGAACATTAAAATAACTTTTTCATAATAAATGCTTTTGCAAAATAATTCAACATTCGTTACACAATTTCATTTGTTCACATTACAATGCAAAAACATTAACAAAAGAATGCCATCCAAATGCCTAGTAGCTGCCCCGCGCCATCCTCAGCAATGCTCACCTGCCAACTGGAAAATGCATAAAAAGTCAGCGTTGTTCAGTGAGTTCTAGTTTTAAAGTAAAACACACTTTACTTCCTTTTAAAACCGTTCTTTACTTTCATTCAATCATAACATGTTTTAAAATGTGATCACACATCGTACGTACACATAGATAATATTTATTATCTTCATCATTGTTTGTTTCGTACATTTATTATCTTTCATTTTTGTCTAGGTCCTGTCATGTGCTTAACCCCCCTCTAGAGCACCAAGAAATTCATCTAGGGTTAAGCGACAAGGACCCCATACACATGGTCAATCACAAAGATTGAACCCCTGTGTGCATCCTCATGGGGTATTTAACCCGCACACAGTTGAGCTGAAACCCCCCATTGGGTGTGAACCTCCATACATTTGCTTAATCACACAGATTAAGCCTAGTGTGCATCCTCATGGGGTAGCTAACCCACACACGGTTAAGCTAACACTCCTCATTGAGTGTGAACCTCCATACATTTGCTTGCAAGCCTTTCTTTCCTTCGTTCATTCATTAATGCATGCATTATTTCATTTCATTCCTCTTTTCATTATCTTCCACTTTACATTACATAATACTTTTCATTTCATTCACATTAACATTCAACGTAAAGCTACAGGAAAATAATCATACATAACAAGGAACACAAACATAAACAGTCAACATCATCATACAGGGCATCATACATACATAACATACATCATACATACCATCATGCATACGCATCAATCCTACAATATAACCTGCCCATCATAACAACAATGACCTCAAAAAGGTCAACTTACATAGCCCACGGAAACCTCCCAAGTCAAAGCCTACATTTCACCTTTCCCCAAAAAGTAAGAAAATATTCTAAGTGTTCATCCGCATTTCCTTTTTTGTTCTTCCGCATTGGTTTTAGTTCATCCGCATTTCTCTTACTTAGTGGTGAATGCTCATCCGCGTTAACTGTTCATCCGCATTTCCCTAATACTCATCCTCATTGACTTACTTAGTGGTCAATGCTCATTCGTACTAACTATTCATCCGCTTTTCCCAATATTCATCCGCATTGACGTACTTAGTGGTCAATGCTCATCCGCATTAACTGTTCATCTGGGTTGACTTTGTTCATCTGCAGTTGTTCAACACTTAGGTAGTTTTTCTAAACTTAGGCGTATTAACTACTGTTTGGGTGCATAAGCAGCCTAGGGCGCACTTATCATCATGAATCGGTCCCCAAACATCATCTATCATGTTCTAAGCTTAAATATTACATTCTAAGCCTTAGAAACATGACCATAACATCAACAAGCATGAACATACACCAAAATCACACCATACCCGCAACATACACACATTCAAACATACGGGCCTGAAACCCTAGTTTTATAAAAAGTTCATACATGCAATTCTAGCCCCAATATTAGTTAAAACATGTAAAAAGAGGGGTTCTAGAACTCACCTTTGCAGCTCTTGAGTATGGCTTCTTCTAAACCTGGTTTCAATTGAGTTCAACCACCCCTAAAAACATACAACTGAACACACACAACACACATAAGCATACACCCGAGGACATAACTGGTTAAGAACACCATAAAACCATGAATTCTTACATTGAATTCAAATTCTTAGCTTGTTCTTCTTCAAGACCCAAGACTTCTGGTGCACTTTTTCTTTCTCTCCCTCTTAAAACGCAGATCTGGATGTTGTAAGAGTAGAGTGGGCTGCCATGCCCACTTTACACCCACTTTCAAACCTTTTGCCTTTTTGACACTTTTTACCCCTTGACTAGGGTAAAACATCTTTCTTTCTTTTTCTTCACTTTATTCTTTATTTCTCTGACTTTTAAAAAAAATAACCGAGTGTTATAGAGCCATTTCATAAGTAAGCTTGGGAAGAATTTGTCATGAAGATATGATGTATAGCTTGGTGAAGCAATTTGATCTCCACTGGGTCAACAATTCTTACCTTCTCAGCTTTCTTCCCTTCAACATTCCTCAATAGCACTAGCTCTTTTGTTTTCTCAACATAACCCCATTCTGTTATAGGAGATGTATATTGATTTCCATTAAAGCTTTTGATAGATGTTGCATTTCTGTTGTTGTATTCAACCCTTTTTAAAATTTCTTCATCTACAAGTGAAGAAGGCTTAGATGTTTTTCTTTTGATTCCTTTAATTCTCTTTATGTGCTCAGCATCATCTCTCTTAGCCTCCTTGATCACATCATTTATGAATTTCGTCTTTATCTTTCCCACAGACATAGAAAAATCTCTTCCCCTTGAATGGATTGGATAGTTAGACATGGTTAGGCTTTGCAGATCTTTAATATCTCTCTCAGGAAGACATAGTAATGCTTTTACATCATGGAAGTATTGGATTATTCCAGATTTTCTTTTAATGATTCCACAATCCCAGTCTAGATCATATTTCCAGGCCATAATCATGTTTTCCTCCACTGAATTGGGAGTTGTAATATGGTCATATAGCTCTATCAGTGTAGATTTTTTTATTAGTAATTTCTCTAACTGTTGTGCCTAGAAGCCACACTTTTCAGGGGTTAACTTCCCTAGGCTCTCTTATTAGCTTATCTTTCCCTTTGTGTTGATCTTTAGATATCACGGGTTATAGGAGTTGTAGGGAGTTTGAATTGTTGCTCAGAAACAAAATTTGGAGCTTCAGTTCTAAATCTCAGCCCTATGTCAAGCTCAACAGCCATGACATGCTCCATCATTCTCCTTAGCTCACCAACTGATCTTTCCTTGAGTTCGTAGCTTTTGTAGTTGTGACCTTGTAACCAACATATCATATTGTATTGTGAGAGCTTAGCTATATCATAGTGACCTGAATACTTCTTGATTTTTTGAATTGATTGATAAGTTGTGAATGTATCATCGTTGCAGTTCGGAATCATTAAACAAGTCACTTCAAACTCTTTCAGCACATCTTTCATTTCACCCATGCTCATCCTTTGACTGGGTTGTGGATTGAGATTCTCACTTAGGATTGAATATAACGATTGAGTTAATGATTGAATGGCGGAATCATACAATCAAGAAACATTCAATGCAGAAGAAATACTCATAAATGCTTTGTATATATTAATAAAGGTGATTGATTACAATGACTGCTAAGGTTTAGCAAGAAAAGTAATAATGCACCTAGAGAATACAAAATATTCTAATTGTCTATTGTCAGTCACCTCATGTACGAGGTTTTCTATTCTAATTATAGGCAGACAAGATGCCTTTTACAAAATAACTAAACTACCCCTGACCTATTACATCAGAACTAGTCTAAGTCTTGATCCGCATCTCTGATTGTTCATCCGCATTGGAAAATGCGGATGAGTTGACTTGATCAGCATTTCTTTACTTGATCTTCTGCATTAGTATGTTGGTCATCCGCATTGGTTAATGAAGATGAACAAATACTTCTGCGCATTTGTCTGGTCATCCACATTGGCAAATGCGGATGAACAAAATCTTGTCCGCATTACTTTTTGGTCTTCGGCATTTTTTAATGCAGAAGAACAAATACTTGTCAGCATTTGTTATTTGCCTTTCGCATTGACAAATGTGGTTAGCCATACTTGATTTTTTCTTCCGTGCAGGATCTTCATCTGCATTACTTCTTGGACTTGTCGGAATCCAGCAGAGCAACCATCAACTCACCCATTGAATTGGCATGTATAATCCTTTCAGGGTCTAACATTACTCCCCCTAAGGATAATACAGCCTATGTTCTTCAATGTTTGGGTAGTGATTGAAGTTGTGATGATTCTGCTGGGTCTTCTGATGGTGTAAAAGGTGTTTCTTGAGCTGGATTCAAAATTGCCTTTATCATGTTGACAAAGTCTTGAGGTTCTGGCATTTTATCCCTGATTAGTACATGGATCTTCATTTTGCTCATATTGTGAATGGCTTCTAGTGGTAGTTTCTTAAGTGAATCTGGTTCCCAAATTGACACTATAGATAGCCCATCCCTATGAATTAAAAGAGCACCATCTATATCAACTTCTAGTTTGACAAGGTTGCCCAACTATAGAGGTGTCTTCTTCTTCTTTCTTTTCTCCCTCTTGGCACTGATCTGATCAAATGTCATCTTTAATATTTTGATGCACTTTAGAAAGAAATGCAGATCTTCTTGACCCAATTTGTTTGATATCTCTTTGAAGTGCCTTGTGTATATGTAGTGAATATAGGATTGATCCAATAGTCCCACTTCATAACCACTGAATAATCTGATTTTTGCACCTTCTTTACCTCCCCACTTCCTCCCAATCCCCAATTCATAGGTCTTCTCATCATAATAAACATTTGAGATTGGTATCGAGGAATGAGTGCCAACCACCATTTTTCTTTTCAATGATTCTGTAGGTTTCACCTTTAGTTCTGGAAACACTACTTCTTCTACTGTTTTTGGTTGTTTCATCTCTAGAGGGTTCTTGAATGATTTGTATTTTCTCATGCATATGGATTTCAATGAATTGAAGTTATTGGTTCTCTTGAACATTTTAAGTATACCTTCAAATTCATACCCTATAAACATGACATTATGGTTGATCAGTTCTAGATTAGCCAGTTCTTTCAGGTCATGAATCTCAAGGGCATTTACTAGAGCAGAGTACTCTGTAACCATGAACATATTCCATGAACTATCATACTTCCGGGCAATGATTTTCTAGTCAATTTTGCCTTTTGGAGTAGATACACCTCTAATCATCTTAGTAGTGGTTAACCCTTCCTGAAGTTTTAGTTAGGATAATTTAGCAAACCACTATGGATATTTATGAAGAACAAGGGCCAGATAGTCTTGATCTTTATGTGTAAGTTGCATGTCTTGTGCAGAGACTCTTGTTCTTGGCCTTTTGTTGAGGATTTCTTCTTGTAACCTCGTTAGCTTTTCTTTCTTTTCATTGATTAATCTGAGTGTGGCAGCTCTTAGTGAGTTAGTTTTCATGTTTCTCAATTTCCTTTTAGTGAAGCCTTGACTAGTGAGGTAATCCTTCATTTCCCTATTACTCATTTTATAGGGATCAGGATGTAGAGGTTCATGAGTTGGAGATTGCTTCTTCATAACAAACAGCTTTGGCTTTTGAACTTTGGGTGCAATAGGCTTTTCATAATGTGTTTCAACTGTGGGGTTAGTAGTTTGATCAAGAACATGGCTTTTATCATAAGGTCATCTATTTGTGCCTTTACCACCATTTCATCCATAGATTTTTCTTTTGCACAGGACTATCCACATCTACATCCTTTTTAGCATCATATCCTCCTTCTATTTCTCCTTCTTCCAGATCAATAAAAGTAGCTTGTTTCTTTAATTGAGCCTCAGCTTGCTCATATTCTTCTAGGAATTCAGCTATAGCTGCCAAGCTTCTTGGATCATCTCTTTTACTTTTCTTCACAATTGCCTTCGGGAAGATCTACCAATTGCCATAATTCTTGCTTCTTGAATTGGAGCAATTCTTCCAACATTGCTTTAATCCAGCTATTGTCTTGAAGAGCCTCTTTGATGTTCTTGGGTACTGTTTGACATAGAAAGCATGAGAACAAATAGATGTTTACAATACTGGACTTGCTCCTTGTCACCCTCTCCTTAAGTTCACCAATAATGATTTCAACTGGATGATTCTTGTGTATTCTGGTGGTCGGAATGGAATCACCAGTAATGGTTACATCAAGATTGGAGACATTTAGTTCATTATGGTTAGAGGCACCTTCATCTTCTACTGTTGGGGAATTATGAAGATCATCAGACCCCATTTTAGTTCTTGCTTCAGCTTCGGCAACATTATGATTGCTTCCATCATTTGATGTTCTTTGTGTTTCAGCTGGAGGAGTAGCTTGTTTTTTTATTTCTGATCTCAGTTGACAAATCATCTATGTGTGATGGTAACAAGCTTGGACCTCCTTCAGTTGAAACACTCTGGTTTTGTGATGGTTGTCTGATATGATTAGCTTGGAGAGGAACATCTTCATTCATGTATTCAACAGATGTAGGAGGAATCAATGGAAAGTCATCTCTTCTTTCTACACCTAAAGAAGTGTCACCTCAATGGAGATTTCCTGCATCAGACAAGTGAAATTGATCAAATGATTTTTTAAATGAGTCAATATCAAACAACCAGTCGGGACCATTTGTAGATTTAGGAAATGAATGTTCCTTGAGTTGAACGTTTGTTGATTCATCAATAATGTTTAATCTCGGATTAAACACTCTGTAAGCCTTTGAAATAGAAGAATAACCTATAAAGAGTCCTTCATCAAACTTGGATGAAAATTTTCCAAATAGTCTCGGGTGTTTAATATTGAGACAGGACTACCAAATGACTTAAAAAAATCAAATAAATGGTTTTCTGTGAAACAACAGTTCATATGGAGTCATGTTACTTTTTTTACAACTAGAGTTCGATTTTGTAGAAAGCATGATGTGTTAACTGCCTCTGCCCAAAAGGTAATAGGTAGTTTAGCATCAGCTAGCATTCTTCTTGCTGCTTCAATTAGTGTTCTATTTCTCCTTTCAGCTACCACATTTTGTTCAGGAGTTCTAGCTGCACTGAATTGTTGAGCAATGCCTTTAGTTGCACAAAATGAACTCATGTCTTCATTTTTAAATTCGGTTCCATTATCACTTCTGATTGTTTTGACCTTAAGATCAAGTTGATTTTCAATTTGTGTGATAAAATTTTGAAATATTTGGGATGCCTCATTTTTATGAAGTAAGAAGAACACCCATATGAATCGTAAAAAGTCATCAATGATCACCAAACAATACTGTTTCTTTCCAATACTCATGACATGAGTTGGTCCAAACAGATCCATATGAAGTAGCTTCAATGGAGTATTGTTTGTGTTCACCAGCTTGGATTTATGAGAAGATTTGTGTTGTTTTCTTTGAGGCACGCTGAACAGTGATCAACAAAGTGAAATTCCTTTTGTGGAAGACCAATGACATGGTTTCCTTTGACCAATCTGTTCATGTTTTTAAAGTTTGTGTGCCCCAAATGCCTGTGCCAAAGCTGTGACTCATCAAATGATGCTTTTGACAAAAGACATGTTTCTTCTTTAGGTGATCCAGAACACAGGTTTAAAACATAAGTATTATTCTTCCACGGGGTCTTTAGGACAACCCATTCTTTTGAGATCTGAAATCCAGGTTTCAGAATGTACCAATGAGTGTCTGTAAAGTGAGTTGAATATTTCTTGTCACAGATCTGAGACACGCTTAGCAGATTAAAATTTAGTTGTTCATAGTAGTTCACTCTGTCAAAGCTTAGCATCCCATTTGTCACAAATCCTTCACCTGTAATTCTACCACCTTGTGAATTTCCACCAAATGCCATCGTAGTTCCTTGTATATGCTTGAATTCATGAAGGAGGGAAAGATCTCCAGTCATGTCTAGGGAGCGTCCACTGTCCATATACCATAAGCTATTGGACCTATATGGATGACCCTGTAAGCATAAAAGAACTAATTAGAATGTGGAACCCAAGCCATGATGGTCTTGGGTTTCCCGTTCCTATCTATTATGATGACTTCTTGATACTTTCCTCTAAATTGTGATTTATTTAGAGGTGACATGGGAGATTGCTTATGATATCTTGCTGGGGTCTTCTCATCAACATCAACAGAAGAGTCAGATGAGTAGTGAAATCTTTTATCTCTATTCTTTTGAAGAAATTTAAACCGTTTTTGATTTTCAAAGATCATTCCGGGTTTTGAAAAGTCAGACTTTTGATTAATAAAATGGTTGCTTCTTTGACTTTTCCATATTTCTTTTGTTTTACTCATGTCATTGAGTGATCTAGATGTTCTAGATTGATTGTTGTGCAAATGACTCTTGACTTGTGTTTTGCTTGATGATGTTGTTGACATGGGTTTGTTTTGGGAAATTCTCAATCCCTTCTGATTGAAGTAAGAATCAGATGTAAATCAGATGTATTGTGATTGTTCATATCACAGACTAAATAATATGTTAAAATAATAGTTTTTGGTTGAGTGGTTGTTCATGTCACATATAGAGCAATATTGATTGTAAAAGCACTTTTCTGTTTTGTGATTGAACTTATCCCAAATGTCATAATACATTTTTTTGTTTCTTGAATAAGATTTTGATTTGTGGGACTCAACTGATTTTCTCATTTGTTGCTAAGCCACTTTCTTTTGCTTAGGGGATGAATCAAAATCAGCCTTTTTGTTAGACTTTCTTGGTTGTTTTTGTTTCTTCAACCCTTTTGAACCTCTTTCTCAAATTGATCAATGTGTTCCTTATTACATATATCAAAACCAACACCTTGTCTTGATTTTGAGGATTGAGGGTCTGACAGAGTTTTACACGTTGATATCAGAGATCTCTTTTGTTTCTTTTATAGTGAAACCTTGTCTGATTTGCTTGATTTGTTTGGAGATATAATCTCATTATCAGAACTGCTTTCAGCAGTGGGTTTCACTAACTTCACATACTTTTTTTTACCTTTTAAAATAAAAGGTATGAATTTTATAAATGGAACAATTGCCTTTACGGGGCTTGTGGGTTTGATGATACTTACCGCCTTGTCTGAACACTCTTTAATGTTGATTACGTGTCCTATTTTGGTTTATCCTCATTTGTTTCAATATAAACATCAAGTTTGTTTTGAGGATTGGTTACTTGTTTTACTATAGATTTTGGTTCCATAGTTTTAGTTTCAATTTCCTCATTGAGTGTGATAGATTCAGGTATGACAGTGTAATTGTCATTGTATGGTGGAGGACATGAATTATACCCAATCCCCGACATGTCCTTTGGGTCCTTTTGAGAATCGATCATCTGTTACAGCTTGACTGAAGGCAGTTGAAACATTTCAAGTTTCACTTCAGTAAGTGTATGTTCGGCCTTAGATTGAGCTAACTTTTATGTCAGCAGCTCATTCTCAGCTGCAAGAGTGTACTTTTCACTATGCAGTTTTTCAATGTCAAAGATGAGATATTTTATATTGATGTCAAAGCCTTTTATCTCTCTTTTCATCATCTCTAACTTCACCTTTTCTTCTTTTATTTTATCTGCCAGTTTATGGTTATGCTCTCTATAACCTTGCAACTCAGTAATACATTTTTCATTACAAAGGTTAGATTTTACCTCAGTAGGCATTGGAGATAGACCATCGTTGATGTGAGCCATAAGTGCATAATTTTAAAATTGAGGCTTGACTTCGTCTACATACATGCTCCAATCACACACCCCATCTTGCTTTATCACGAGAGCATTAGCAGATGACTGACTGCTTCTATGAGCTCGGTTTCTCAGTTGAGGTAGATTTTGATATGATTGATGTTGTTGCGGATGATGATACTGTAGCTGATGATTGTTGGAGTGAAAGCTTGAGTTAGACTATGAGGATGACTGGCTTTGAGAATTCCTTTGAAAGTTGTTTCTTTTGGGGGCATTGCATTCTCTGGAGAAGTGGCCAGCCATGCCACACTTGAAGCATTTCACTATGGATTTATCATATCCAAGCTTTGTATTTTCATTAAGGCTGAGCTTTCTACCTTTTTCTAAAAAAAATCTTTGCTCTCATAGCAATCATGGCCATTCGCCATTGCAGATCCATTTCTTCCACAACATCTGGATCCATTTCCTCCAGATCTTCCTAGATCAGATGAGTAGATGTGAGCCTTCCTCCTAAATATCCTTCAAAGCTTGCAACAAAAGCATTGTAAGTTTCCTTTTGTTCTTCAGATCTTAGGTCTTCAGGAGTGGTTGTAAGAGCAGCAGTGACTCTGGATGATTGGGATGATGTTGATGGATGATTAGTTGATGGTGTTGCAATGAACCCTGTGGTATTCAGTTGATCTCTTGATGAGATGAAATCATCCTCCTTGGTAATGAAGGCATTTTCCACAGAACGAGATTGTGATGGAAATTTGTATGCCTCAATCACTCTTGGTCCACCTAGATTCCTGCTTCTTTCATCAAGTTCTAATGCTTCTATTTTGGCTATCATGATGTCCAAAGTAGTACTTCTAAGATCAAGAGTATTTTTCAGCATTGTTACATTCTGTTTCCAGCTTTCAAGAAGGTTGTGCAGCATTTACTTGTTTAATTCCTTAACCTTGTAAGTGACTCCCATGATTTCCAAGTTATTTACCAACCGTAAAAATCTGTGCAGCTTTTAGGAAGGCTGTGAAGCATTTACTTGTTTAATTCCGTAACCTTGTAAGTGACTACCATGATTTCCAAGTCATTTACCAACCGTAAAAATCTGTGCAACTGTTTGGATATTGACTCCCACTTGGAGTGATGAAATGTTTCATACTGATTAACAAGCTTGTCCTTGTTAATTTCTGCAACTTCACTACTTCCCTCACACATGATTTGCAGTGCATCCCATATAGCTTTTACAATATAATGCTTCCCTAATCTTTTTAGCATATCCATCTTGAGTGCTTGAGTTAGGATAGAGTAAGCATTTTCATCAATCTTGATTTTCTTGGAATCTTCATCATCAAGAGTTAAATCTTCAATGGGTATCCTTGCAGTTTTGTAGATAACAACTTGATATGCAGATAGAGTGATAGGGATGTGTGGCCCCTTGCATATTGAGATCCAAAAATCAGGATCTACACGTGTAATGTACTTCCTGAACCTGATTTTCCATTGTTTAAACTCAGATTTGTGTTTAAGCATAGGAGGTTTAGGTGTATGGCCAAGTTTTGAGAAACTATGAGAATACATTTTTAACAGGTGGTTTTAACTTGTTTAATTACTGATTAGATGAATTTTAGGTTCAATTAGTCCAACTTGTCCAAATCGTCCAAATAGATTTTAGAATCAGATATGTTACTTTTTTGAGTTTCTTGTTGTTAGTTTTTGCTATTTCAACTGTTCATAGCTCCGAGATTCTCACTTAGGACCGAATATAATGATTGAGTTAATGATTGAATGGTGGAACCATACAATCAAGAAACATTCAATGCAGAAGATATACTCATAAATGCTTTGTATATATTAATAAAGGTGATTTACAATGACTGCTAGGGTTTAGCAAGAAAAGTAATAATGCACCTAGAGAATACAAAATATTCTAATCGTTTATTATCTGTCACCTCATGTACGAGTTTTTCTATTCTATTCATAGGCAGAAAAGATGCCTTTTACAAAATGACTAAACTACCCCTGACCTATTACATTAGAACTAGTCTAAGTCTTGATCCGCATCTCTGCTTGTTCATCCGCATTGGCAAATGTTGATGGGTTGACTTGATCAGGATTTCTTTACTTGATCTTCCACATTAGTAGGTTGGTCATCCACATTGGTTAATGTGGATGAACAAATACTTCTGCGCATTTGTGTGGTCATCCGTATTGCCAAATGCGGATAAACAAAATCTTGTCCGCGTTACTTTTTGGTCTTCCGCGTTTGTTAATGCGGAAGAACAAATACTTGTCAGCATTTGTTATTTGCCTTCCACATTGAAAAATGTGGATAACCATACTTGGTTTTTTCTTCTGTGTAAGATCTTCATCCGCATTACTTCTTGGACTTGTGGGAATCCAGCAGAGCAACCATCAGCTCACCCATGCAATTGCCATGTATAATCCTTTCAGGGTCCAACATCCTTTCCACCATATCATATGGAAAGCCATGATTTATAAGTGATAAAAATTATGGATTTTGGCCTTTCTTCAAGTATGTCTCTAGTGGTGAGCATCACATCAGACATTTCTTCTTTCTGATCTTTGGTAGATTCGAACTTTGTGAGCTCATTTCATTCATCATCATTTATTGTTTCAACGGGAGACATGGGCTTTAAAGATGAAGATTCAATAAATTTAGTCATTTTTGGAGAATCTTGTATCTGAGCCACTTCCTTCATCACAACACCTAAGTACTTCCTTTTTCTTCTGTATTGAATGATTTGTTTTGTGATCTCAGAAGCTTCTTTTGTTTGATTTGCTGCAGGAGCAGCATTTGATTCCAGTGCACATATTTTCGTCTTCAGCTCCTCAACCTCTTCTTCTTTTCTTTTCAGTAAAGCTGATTGAGCAGAGAGAGTGTCAGTTACTTGATCAATTTTCAACATCAACTTCTCATTCTCATCTCTCTTAAACTTTATTGATTCTTTGAGCACAGATTCTTGTTGAATAAGAGCTTCAATCACTTCATTATATAAAGCATCTTCTCTTAAACTTTTGATCCTTGACTCTAGCTGCATCAGTAGCGCATCCTTTTCTTTGATTATCCCTTTCAACACTTTAATTCTTTGCTTTCTGTAGTAAGACTTCACCACAAGCTTATTGTATTCAACCACCAGATAGCTTTTGCTCACTCGGATGTCATTATCACTTAGATCATTTTCATGGTAAGCAATTACATCCACATACTTTACTTCTTCTTCTTCTTTCGGATGTTGAGCAGCAATCTCACCATCATGTGCCACACTTGTTCATCTAGCGCATGTCTGTATAGCTTGAATGGGTTTATCTTGATCAGGTTGTTGTTCAAGATTTATGCTGAGCACGAAAGGTTCAGTTTGAATCAGTAGATGAGCACTCTTGAACTTAATCCCATATTAATTCTTGAGGGATGTTTCATTTGCATCTACCACATGAGAAAACATGGGCATGTCTCCTCCTTCATATTTCCTGGATATTTTATTCAAAACAGATCTACCTAGGTGTGCTTGAGCAAACACATCACCATCTATAGCAGTCCCAGGCAGATCAACATTGATGATTAGTTGCAAAAACCTAGGAAACATGTACATCTTGTTAGCCTTCTGTACTTAGATGGAATCAGATAAGCAGTTGAAGATGTACTTTGTTTACACAAAGCGAAGGGAGTATGATTTGCAAAGATGAATATTATAAAGTGTTGGTACATAGTGTGCTTAGATGAGTGATTGATCACATCAGAATAAAACTCACTTTTTGTATCCTAAAAATGAATTTTCTCGCAAACAATCACTTTGCATTATGTTTGGCATGCACTAAGTGTAGTTTCCACTCATGATGAACCTACTCACATATCAAAAACTAGCTCAAATTTTAATGATATTTAAGAATTCAGGAATAAGCAAAGATATAGTGTACTATCATTTCCCATGCATATGTCATGCTGAACCATCATTACATGCGTCGATAGATACTTCAAAAGTTTCATCCGAAGGTAATCTATTTATAACAAGTTACAGACACATGATTTTCTTTGTTTGTTCAAAATGATTAATCTAAGTTAATCATGCCCAGAGACTCAATTAGAAAATTAAATACTAAATCAAAGGCTTTAAAGAATAAATAGCAAGCTGATTTGTTGTATCAATTTTGACTAACTTAATCAAACCCTTTTTTGAGCAATCTCTCAGAAAGTGGTATCTTATTTCTATATGTTTTGTTTTACTATGTTGCACAGGATTAGAAGTTACAAACATAGCAACAGAATTGTCTATGTAAATTTAAGTTTGAAGGAAATTGTAACCATAGTCAAGCAATTGGTTTTGAAACCAAAGGACTTGAGAGCAACCAGCTGAAGCAGCTATGTACTCAGCCTCAGCTGTGAATACAGATACATTGGTTTGCTTCTTGCACTGTCATGATACTAGTCATGGTCTGATGAATTGACATCCACCAGTTGTGGATTTTCTGTTGTTATTGCATCCACCATAGTCACTATCTGAATATGAGTAGAGTGTGAAGTCACCATCTTTTGGATACCAAAGACCAAGTCTTGGTTTTCCTTTGAGATATTTGAAGATCCTTTTCACAGCATTCAGATGAGATTCTTTTGGATCAAATTGGTACCTAGCACAAACACACACAACAAACATAATGTCAGGTCTACAGACAGTTAAATACATAAGGGATCCTATCATTGATCTATATAATTTTTGATCAATAGATTTTCCTGGAGGATCAGGTACAATCTTTTCAATTGTTGAGGCTAGTGTTTTGCATGAAGATGCATCAGCAAGATTGTACTTCTTTCATATTTGATGTATGTATTTTTCTTGCTTGATGAATATCCCATCTGTCTTTTGATGAAGTTGAAGTCCAAGAAAGAAAGTTAATTCTCCCATTCAGCTCATCTGAAATTATGATTTCATCAATTCTTCAAAACTTACACACAATCTCTTATTAGTTGATCCAAATATAATGTTGCCAACATATATTTGATCAACCAAGAGATCTTGATGTTCTTGTTTTGTTGCACCCTGAAAGGATTATACATGCCAATTCAATGGGTGATTTGATGGTTGCATTGCTGGAATACCACAAGTCCAAGAACAAATGCGGATGAAGATCCTGCGCAGAAAAACCAAGTGTTGTCTTCCGCCTTTTTCAATATGGAAGACATAAAACAAATTCGAACAAGTATTTGTTCTTCCGCATTGACAAATGCGGAAGACCCAGAAACAATGCGGACAAGACTTTGCTCATCCGCATTTGACAAATGCAGATGACCGAACAAATGCGCATAAGTATTTGTTCATTCGCATTAACCAATGCGGATGACCAACATACTAATGCCGGTGATCAAGTGAAGAAATGCTGATCAAGTTAACTCATTCGCATTTGTCAATGCGGATGAACAAGCAAAGATGCGGATGAAGACTTAGACTAGTTTTGATGTAATAGTTCATGGGTAGTTTAGTCATTTTGTAAAAGGCATCTTGTCTGCCTATAAATAGAATAGATAACCTCGTACATGAGATGATGGTGAACACATAAAGAATTTTTGTTGTCATTTATTCTCTGTAATCAATCAACTTTCATATATAATACAAAAGAATTTATGAGTATATTTCTTGCATTGAATGTTCTTTGATTGTTTGTTTCCGTCACTCAATCATTGACTTGATTATCATATTTGATTCACAGTAAGAATCTCAATCTTATTTACCTAGTCAATTGGTATCAGAGCTTTGGCTCTCGGTTCTCTTTCAGATTTGCGTAAGAACTGCATAGAACTCCATTGATCTGGTAATCAAGTATCTAGTAGAGTATATCATCATCTCTACTTAGTAAGCGGTAGAAAATCTTCTGTCAACACTCTCTCACCAAAATATTCACAACAGCAAGAAACACAATACAACTACAGATTTGGTTTTGAAATCTGTTTGAACTGTTGGACAAGTTAGACAAATCAATCCTAAAAATCATCTAAATCTACATTTATACAAGTTAAACACTTAGTTAAAATGGATTCTAACAGTTACTCAAAACTTGGTCATACACCTAAACCTCCTATGCTTAAACATAAATATGAGCTTAAACAGTGGAAAATCAGGTTTAGGAATTACCTCACACGTGTAGATCCTGATTTCTGGATCTCAATATGCAAGTGGCCACACATCCCTATCACTTTGTCTGCAGATCAAGCTGCAATTTACAGAACTGCTAGAATACCTATTGAAGATCTAACTCTAGATGATGAAGACTACCAGAAAATCAAGATTGACCTCAAAGCCTACTCCATTCTAACTCAAGCACTCAAGATGGATGTGCTGAAAAGATTAGAGAAGTATGGTACTGCAAAAGCTATATGGGATGCATTGAAAATCATATGTGAAGGAAGCAGTGAGGTAGCTGAAATTAACAAGGATAAGCTTGTTAATCAGTATGAAACATTCCACCACACTAAGGGAGAGTCCATATCCAAACAACTGCATAGATTTGTATAGTTGGTAAATGATTTGGAAATCATGGGAGTCACCTACAAGATCAAAGAACTAAACAAAAAAAATGCTTCATAGCCTCCCTGAAAGCTGGAAACAGAATTTAACTATGCTGAAAAATACTCTTAATCTTGAGAGTACTACTTTGGCTATCATGATAGCCAAAATAGAAAAATTAGAACTTGATGAAAGAAACTTAAATCTTGGGGGACCAAGAGTGATTGAGGCCTAGAAATTTCCATCAGGATCTCATTCTATGGAAAATGCCTTCATTACTGAGGAGGATGACTTCATCTCATCAAGAGATCAAAGGAACAACACTGGATTCATTACAACTCCACCAATCAATCATCCATCAACATCTTCTCAAATATCCAGAGTAACTGTTGCTCCTCAAACTTCTAGAGTCACTGCTGCTCCCCGAACCGCTCCTGAAGATACAAGATCGGAAGAAAAAAGGCAACTTATAATGCCTTTGTTGCAAGCTTTGAAGCATACTTAGGAGGAAGACTCAGTTCTGCTTATCTTATTCATGAAGATCCGGAGGAAATGGATCCAGATGATATGGAAGAAATGGATCTACAATGGCAAATGGCCATGATTGCCATGAGAGCCAAGAAGTTCTTTAGAAAAGGCAGAAAGCTGAGCCTAAATGAAAATACAAAACTTGGATATGATAAATCCAAGGTGAAATGCTTTAACTATGGCATGGCCGGTCACTTCTCCAGAGAGTGCAATGCTCCCAAGAGAAACAACTATCGAAGGAACTCTCAAGGCTAGTCATCCTCACAGTCTAACTCAAGTTTTCACTCTAACAAACCAACAACAGCAGTATCATCAACACCAATCATATCAGAATCCACCCCAACTGACAAATCAAGCTCATGGAAGCAGTCAGTCTTCTGCCAGTGCTCTCGTGATAAAGCAAGATGGAGTATGTGATTGGAGTGTGTATGCTGAGAAAGTCAAGCCACAATTTCAAAATCATGCTCTTATGGCTCATACAATGATGGTCCATCTCCCATGCTACTGAGGTAAAATCTAACCTTTGTAGTGAAAAATGTATTAATGAATTGCAAGGTTATATGGAGCATAACCACAAACTGGCAGAAAAAATTAAGGGAGAAAAAGTAAAGTCAAAGATGATGAAGAGAGAAATAAAAAACTTTGAAATCAAAATCAAATCTCTATCTCTGACAGAAAAACTACATGGTGAAAAGTACACTCTTGCAGCTGTGAATGAGCTCTTACTAAAAAGTTAGCTCAATTTAGGGCTGAACATTCACTGACTAAAATGAAACTTGAAAAGTTTCAATTGTCTTTAGTCAAGCTGCAAGAGATGCTTGATTCTCATAAGGATCCAAATGACATGTCGAGGATTGGGTATAATTCATGTCCTCCACCATACAATGACAACTATACTGTCATGCCTGAATTTGTCTCACTCGTTGAATAAATGGACACTAAAACTATGGAACCTAAATCTATAGTAAAACACGTGACCAATCTTCAAAATAAACCTGATGTTTTTATTGAAACCAATGAGGATAAAATCAAGTTAGGTCACCCAATCAAAATTAAAGAGTGTTCAGACAAGACAGTGAGTGTCATGAAAGCATCAAGCCCTGTAAAAGCAATTGTCCCTTAATAAAATTCATACCATCTATGTTACAAAGTAAAGAGAAATATATGAAAATAGTGAAACCCACTACTGAGAGTAATGAGATCATATCTCCAAAAAATTCATGCAAATCAGAAAAGGTTTCACTGCAAAAGAAACAAACAATAACATGAGTTCAACACCTAAAACATTATCAGACCCTCAGTCTTCAAGATTAAGGCAGGGAGTTGGGTTTGATATTTGCAACAAGGAACATGTTGACTAGTTTGAGAAAGAAGTAAGAAATGGGTTGAAGAAACAGAAACAACCCAAACAATTAAACAAAGGTATGTTGTGAAGCAAACTACTAAAAGGACTGATTCTGATTCATCACCTAAAGAAAAGAAAGTAATTCAACAAAAGAAAATATCAGCTGAGTCACACAAGGCCAAAACTGATTCAAGAAACAAACAAATGTATTGTGACATTTATGAAATGTTCAATCACAAGATAGATAAATGCTTTTTTTAATCATATTGCTCTATCTGTGATATGAACAATCACTCAACCAAAAACTGCTATTTCAACAAGTATTGTTCAATCTGTGACATGAACAATCATAATACATCTGATTGTTACTTCAATCAAAACGGTTTGAGAATTCCCCAACTCAAGCCATCTCAAAAACATCCACTGTGATGCATTCTGTCATACCTCATTTTCACAATACTCAATCTAGGACACCTAGATCAACAAATGACAAGAATAATTTGAAGGAATTAAGGAAGGGTCAAAGAAATCATCTCATAATGAAACACCAACTTGACCTTCCATAACAAAAACCTACTTTTGATAATGAAAAACGGGATAAATTTCTACAAAGAAACAGAGACCAACGATTTCATTACTCATTTGAATCCTCAGTAGATATTGATGAGATGACTCAACTCATTCATTACCAAAAATCTCCGGGGACACCTCCATCTAAACCACAATTTAGAGGAATCAGGAGGTCACCATCATGAATAGGAACAGGAAACCTAAAACCATCATGCCTTGGGTTCCTTATTCTAATTAGCTTCTTTTACTTACAGGTTAATCCACACAGGTCCAATAGCTTATGGTTCGTGGACAGTGGATGCTCCCAACACATAACTAGAGATCGTTCCCTATTTCATGACTTCAAGCATGTACAAGGAACTACTGTGGCATTTGGTGGAGATTCACAAGGTGGTAGAATTACAGGTGAAAGGTCTGTGACAAATGGGATGCTAAGCTTTGATAGAGTGAACTACTGTGAACAGCTGAATTTCAATCTGCTTAGTGTGTCTCAGATCTGCGACAAAAAATATTCCACGCACTTTATAGACACTCATTGCTACATTCTGAAACCTGGATTACAGATCCCTGAGGAATGGGTTGTGTTAAAGACCCCAAGGAAGAACAATACATATGTCTTAAACCTGTGTTTTGCATCAGCTAAAGAAGAAACATGTCTTTTGTCAAAATCATCATTTGATGAGTCATAGCTTTGGCATAGACGTTGGGGACACACAAACTTCAAAAATATGAACAAGTTGGTCAAAGGAAACCATGTCATTGGTCTCCCTTAAAAAGAATTTCATTTTATTGATCACTGTTCTTTGTGCCTCAAAGGAAAACAACACAAATCGTTTCACAAAACCAAGCTGGTGAACACTAACAACACTCTATTGAAGTTACTTCACATGGATCTGTTTGGACCAACTCATGTAATGAGTACCGGAAAGAAACAGTATTGTTTAGTGATCATTGGTGACTTTTCACGATTCACATGAATTTTCTTCTTACTTCATAATAACGAAGCGTCCCAAATCATACAAGAATTTATCACTAAAATTGAAAATCAACTTGATCTTAAGGTCAAAATAATAAGAAGTGATAATGGTACTGAATTCAAAAATGATAGTATGAGTTCTTTTTGTGCAACCAAAGGCATTGCTCATCAATTCAGTGCAGCTAGAACTCCTCAACAATATGGGGTAGCTGAAAGGAGAAATAAAACACTGATTGGAGCAGCAAGAACGATGCTAGCTGATGCTAAAGTACCAATCACCTTCTGGGCAGAAGCAATTAATACATCATGCTTTGTACAAAATCGAACTCTGCTTGTCAAAGAAAACAACATGACTCCTTACGAACTGCTCTTCGTAGAAAACCATTTATTGGATTTCTTAAATAATTTGGTAGTCCTGTCTCAATATAAATACCCGAGACTATGTGGGAAAGTTTTCATCCAAGTCTGATGAACGAGTCTTTCTAGGTTATTCTTCTGTTTCAAAGGCTTACAGAGTGTTTAATCCCAGATTAAACATTATTGATGAATCAACAAATGTTCAATTCAAGGAACATTCATTTCTTAAATCTACAAATGGTCCTGACTCGGTGTTTGATATTGACACATTTACAAAATCATTTGACCAATTTCACTTGTCTGATGCAGGAAATATTCATTCAAGTGATACTTCATCAGTTGTAGAAAGAAGAGATAATTTTCCATTGATTCCTCCTGCGTTTGATGAACACATGAATGAAGATGTTCCTCTTCAAGCTGATCCCATCAAACAACTATCACAAAACCTTAGTGTTTCTTCTGAAGGAGGTCCAAGCCTGGTACCATCTCACTTAGATGACTTGTCATTTGAGATCAGAAATAAAAAATAGGCTACTCCTCCAGTTGAAACACAAGGTACATCAAATAATGCAAGCAATCTCAGTGCTGCTGAAGATGTAGCAGTAACTGAAACAGAAGTTGACAATCTTCATAATTCAAAAATAGTACTAGATGAATGTGCCTCTAACCATAATAAACTTAATGTCTCCAATTGTTAGTACTCTAGAAAGATTAACTTGTTGTCTTTATGTGTCCTTTTACTATTTGTAATAGTATAGGGACTAGTTTTGTAATTTTGTTAGTTCCTTGTGTTTCATTATAAATAGCTTAGGCTTGTAGCAATTAGTAAGAGTGTTGAAGAACAATTGTTTTAGAACAAATTTAGAACTACTTACTTACTTTGTAATTGTCTTTGCTTGATATTAATGAAACTATGAATTTTGTTGATATCTTGCTTGATTTGATTACTTTGTTTGTATTTCTTTGAATTGTGTTCATACATCATCACAGATTGGTACATTTGATCCTAACAAATGGTATCAGAGCTATTGGTTGAGTAAATTTTGAGGTTTGTCGAACTATCAAACTAAAAAAATTCACTGAATCTGTGATTGATAGACAATTCAATTGAAATTTTGTGGATTCAGATGTGTTTCAAGATCTTCAAGATCATTCAAGTAAGAGTGTTGATATTGAAAGAAATTGATGTTAGAAGAATGATTATCGGTATGAAACATGTCTAATTGGAAAGTTTTAATCCAATTCATCAACTTTTGAAGAATTTCAAAAGATTTGAGTTAGTTACATTCATATGAACATGATGAATGCGGCGCATTAGAGTTGAGGTTTGCTGAAAAATTGTCTAAGTGTTAGGTGTTTCACTAATGTTTAGTCGCATTAACACTGTTTAGATGTTTTTAGTTCAGACGTTTGACTACTGTTGAAGAGTAAAAGTCCAGACGTATCATCACTGTTTAGGTGTATTAGAACTGTTTAGACATTTGATAACTGTTGAGGCACATTACCACTGTGTAGGTGCATTATAACTGTTCAGGCATTTTACTACTGTTCAGACGCATCAACTTGAGCGTTTTGGAAAATTTTTCTATGTCATTCCCTTAGACGTCTGTCAACTTAGGCGCATTAATTGTTTGGGAGTTTGATTATTATTCAGGCGCATCACCCTTGATTCTTAGAATTTTTTTTAAAGAAAATTTTTCAAAAATTTTTCATTTCTATTCTTAATTCAAAATCTAAGAAAAGCAACAAAAATATAAGAATGGTGAAATCAGAAGATTCTGAAAATAGAGTTCCAAAACTTAAAAATAGAGCTGATTTCAAAAATTGGTCTCTTAGGTTAAAACATCATTTAAATTCCATTGACACTGATCTTTTGAAATCTATAGAGAAAGGACCATACATTCCTATAATCATTGATGGGCCTGACAGAGGGTTTGTTTATACTAAAGATTCTTAAGAACCCTATCCTGAAGATGGTCTTCAAGGAGATGATTTGAGATGAGTAAAGAATGATATCAAAGCATATTCCTTGATGTGTAAAGGACTACCTCTTGAAGTTCTTGCAAGGCTTGATGGATATCAAATTGGATACACCATGTTTAAAGCCTTAAAGACCATTGTGAATGAGGCAACGAGATTCAAAATCTCAAGAAACAAAAGTTGAAAAGGCAATTAGAATTGTTTTAACATTTTTCTAGAGAAACCATAAATCAAATGATGAACAGATTTGTTCAACTTATAACTGAGATGTCAAAAGCTGGTATTAAGCATGATCTTGAAGATCTAAATCTTAGACTACTCAATGCTTTACCCTCATCATTGAAACAAACAGTAACCGTACTAAAACATACTGAGAAGTTCCCTATGGATCTAGATCTACTCATTACCAAGATAGAGTCAGTAGAGATTGATGAAAGCTCAAGGAATAATGATAGAGCAACATCAATATCCCAGTATCAGTTGTTTCTTCTCCTACAAACACTATTGAAAATACATTCATGGCAAAAAGTGAGAAAATTACAAAAGAAGAGGGAGATTTATTTGTTGAAGCAGGATTTTTCACTAATTCATCGTTCACTAGTGCTCCTGCTTATACAACATAGTCTCATTCTCAATCTCCTCCTAAATCTCAGTGTCAAACATCTAATGTTCACACAGAGACTTGTTCATCTAACTCTACTAAATCTAGCAAAGTTAAAGATGTGATAAACAGTTTATTAGAGGATGAAGAGTCTACAACTGCATTCATTGCATTTATGGCTAGTTTTCAAGCATATCAAGGTAGCCATTTTACTCAATTAGACCTTGTTTTGTAGGATTTGTTTGAAATGGATCCTGAAGATGTTGAAGAGATGGACTTAAACTGGCAGATGGTGATGATTGCTTACAAGACACAAAAACACTCATATGTTAACAGGAAGTACAAGCCAAGTGCTAACAAAACTGTTGGGTTTGATAAGTCAAAATCAAGGTGTTTTAACTGTAACAGTTATGGACATTTCTCCAGAGAATGCAAAGCTCCAAGGAATAATGGAGGAAATGCTCAATCAAGTTCTAGCAATCAATGGTTTCAACCAGCTCAGAAGACTTTTCAAAAGCCTTATCAAAGTCTTCCTATGCCTGAGCTTAAAGATGAAACAAAATCATCTGATTAAACCAAGAAAGCTTTAGTAGTCAGCATTAAAGATGGTTATGATTGGAGTGCATATGCTGAATAGTTTACTAATGATTTAACATCAAGTTTATTTCTTGTTGCAGAAATCCAGGGAGAAGATTGGTTAGAAAATAATGATCCAAAGGTGGAAGGTGAGAATGAAGAAGATGACTATGATTGGAGTGACAAATCTGATCCTAAGGAGGATACAGATGAAGTAGCTCTAATGGCACAATCTGATCAACCTAAGGTTGACATTTCATCTTCAAAATCTGAAACCTTATCTCCAAAATTCCCTGAAATCCCATCTGAAGTGAGAGAAAAACTTTGCACAAAATCATGCTACGAACATGTTGAATACTATAGAAACTACTCATATAAAATCTGTGAGAAACTAAAACAAGAAGAGTCAATGCATAACAAACTAAAATCTAATCATAAAACAACATATCAAAAGATTATTTCTTTTCAAACTTCATGGAACAAAACACTAAAAGAAATAGAAATTGTCTCTAAACAATTGGAAGACATGACCAAAAATCTTGAACAGGAGAAGATAGCACATGCTGCTACTCAAATGGATCTTGCTAAAGTAAAAAGTTCAAAAATGATTGTAGAAAAACTGGTAAGTGAGAGAAAAGATAAACAGAAAGCAGGGTTAGGTTTCACTCATGAACCTATGCCTGAATCTATTGCAAACACTTTACCAGAGAACTTTAATACACATGATCATTCTCCTGAGAATAAAGCTAAACTTAAAGCTTTTCAGGTCAAAAAAAAGAATTCAGAAGAAGAAAAGGAAAATGTAAAAGTTTTTCTTGAAAATGATCAAGAAAAGATTAAAAATGGTCATCCAATCAAGATAAAATCTTATGAACCTAAACAAACAAAACAAAACACTTCTCATCAATTTCATTCTGTATTAGAAGAAGTGAAAGTTCAAAGCAAAGATAAAGATAAACAACAAGTAGGAACATTAGAAGATTCAACTCTATTAATCTAAAACAACTTGAATCTAAAAAGGAATCTTCTTCTGACGATGTTCAATCTGGAAGTAAACCAAGTTCTTCTAAGTCAAAGAATCAAAGAAGAAGAAATAAATCATCAAAAACAAAATCTGAACAAAACAAAAGTTTAGAAAAGTTGATCAAAGCAACAAATCAGGCAATAAAACTTAAACCGATAAAATTTATGTCAGCTGGTTTGTTAAATATGAATTCTCTTCAAAACAACAAGGTAAATACTATGAACAAATCTCACTCTGATCTGAAATCAAGTTCAGATTCGAAGACTTCCACTGTAGCAAAAAGATTTGTTTCTAAGGATTGAAGAAGGAAGTTCATGTTAAACAGATGCAAAATAATTTGGCACAAAATCAAAATGTGAAAAATGAAAATCAACAGTTTAACTATTTGACACCAAAATATAAAATGAATCAAATATAGTGTCAAAGTCAAAAGTTAACAAACAGTTGTTTATAACTCCATAAAAGTACTATGAAATATGTTATATGAAAAATCACAATACTGTTGAGTGCTATTTCAACAAGTGTTGTCACATATGTGACATGAGAAATCATTTCACAACACATTGTTATTTTACCAAATATTGTACTTATTGTGATGAGAAGACTCACAATACTGCAAATTGTTATTTTAGAAAGAGAACACATACTAGAGGATTTGCAAATTCAAACTTTAGCAGCAAAGAGATCATATGAGAAATCAAACTGATGGATTTCAAAAATTAACTAATCAACCTTCTTTAGGTTTGAGATATTTTCAAAAGAACAATTATGTGAGATCTAAACAGAATGAAGCAAAACCAAAACAAGGCATTCTTGCTAGCAAATTTAAGTCTACAATTGCTAATGCTTTGAAAGAACAGGAGATGTATACAAAGAAGCCAATGTTCCAGATCAAGGAAGAACCTGAAGATTTCTTTGAGTGCTGAAGATAGAAGATAGAAGATGAAAGCTGAAAGATAAACCTAAAGGAAAGATAAAAAGAAGACAAGATTCAAGATTTTTAAGACCGAAGACCATGTAAATCTTAGGGGGAGTATTGTTAGTACTCTAGAAAGATAAACATATTGTCTTTATGTGTGTTTTTACTATTTGTAATAGTATAGGGACTAGTTTTTTAATTTTGTTAGTTCCTTGTGTTTCATTATAAATAGCTTAGGCTTGTAGCAGTTAGTAAGAGTGGTGAAGAACAACTGTTTTAGAACAGATTTAGAACTGCTTACTTACTTTGTAATTGTCTTTGCTTGATATTAATGAAACTATGAATTTTGTTGATATCTTGCTTGATTTGATTACTTTGTTTGTATTTCTTTGAATTGTGTTCATACATTATCACAGATTGGTACATTTGATCCTATCACCAATCTTGATGTAACTATTGCTGGTGACACCATTCCAACCACAAGAATACACAAGAATCATCCAGTTGAAACCATTATTGGTGATCTTAATGAGAGGGTGACAAGAAACAAATCTAGTATTGCAAACATATGTTTGTTCTCATGTTTTCTGTGTCAAACGGTACCCAAGAACAACAAAGAGGCATTTCAAGACAATAGCTAGATTTACAAGAAGCAAGAAGTATGGAAACTGGTAGATATTCCCGAAGGACAATACCCTATCGATACCAGATGGTTGTACAGCAACAAGACTGATGATAGAGGGATCGTCATCAGAAACAAAGCAAGACTAGTGGCACATGGATACACTCAGGAAGAAGGAATCGACTACGACGAAGTGTTTGCACCTGTTGCCAGACTAGAAGCAATCAGAATCTTTCTTGCATATTCTGCATCCATGAAATTTACTATTTATCAAATGGATGTAAAGTGTGCCTTCTTGTATGGAAAGATTGCTGAAGAGGTCTATGTGAGTCAACCACCTGGCTTTAAAGATCCAGATTTCCCTCACAGAGTTTACAAGCTTGACAAAGCTCTGTATGGTCTTCATCAAGCCCGAAGAAAGTGGTATGACACTCTATCATATTTTCTTCTTGAATATGGGTATGAAAGAGGAAAGATTGATCGGACTCTCTTCAGAAGAAAAAGAGGAAAAGATATGCTGTTAGTCTAGATCTATGTGGATGACATTATATTTGGCTCTACAAACAAGCAACTCTGCAAGGAATTTAAAGACCTTATGCACTCAAAATTTCAAATGAGTGGTATGTGGGAACTCACCTTCTTTCTAGGGGTGCAAGTCCAACAGATAGCATATGGAATATTCATCAATCAATCAAAATACGTGGAAACCATGTTGAAGAAATTCCACTTTGCTAACTGTCAGTCTATCAGAACTCCTGTGGATACTAAAATGAAGATCGGACCTGACCCTGAAGGCAAATAAGTGGATTAGACTCACTATCGATCAATGATGGTTCACTTATGTATCTAACAGCCAATAGGCCTCATATTATGTTTGGTGTTTGTGTGTATGCCATATATCAAGCTGATCCAAAAGAATCACATGTGAATGCAGTGAAGAGTATATTCGGATATCTGAAGGGGAAACCAGCTCTTAGGTTATGGTATACAAAGGAAGGAGAATTTAAACTTTATGCTTTCACAGACAATGATTATGGAGGATGCAACTTCAACAAAAAATCCACCTCAAGCAGTTGTCAATTTCTTGGTCCTAGACTAGTATCTTGGCAATGCAAGAAACAGACTAATGTATTAGTGTCCATAGCAGAACTTGAGTATATTGCAGTATCAACTTGTTGCTCTCAAGTACTCTCGATTCAAAACCAGATGCTTGATTATGGTTTTGTCTTCTTGCACACGCAAATTTACATTGACAACACATCAGCTATTTTCATAACTAATAATCCAGTTCAACACTCAAAAACTAAACATATTGAAATTAGATAGCACTTTTTTAGAGACTATGTTGAAAAGGGTTTAATCAAATTGATTCAAGTACCAACTAAAAATCAATTAGCTGATTTATTTACCAAGGCATTTGAACCTAGTAGGTTTGAGTTCCTAGTTCAGTCAATTGGCATGATTAACCTTGATTAAAACCATGAAAAACATAAAAAACATTAAAAACATGAGAAAATCACAAAAAGAAATCAATTTTGATAAAGAAAAGAATCTTGGGAAATGATATAATTACAGTCATTATATCATTCACTATGCCTAATTTCAAAAATTGCAAGACTGTCATGACTTACCAGATATGTTGGTAGGCTCAACTTGAAGAGAATATACATGCAGTGATGAATTAAAATCTTATTTAATCCTGAAACATTCATCATAGAGTACAGATATGTATTGGCTTATCTGAGTGCTTGTGTATGTAGTAACCTAAACATACTAGGTAATGATACTTTATGAATCTCTTTCACCTACATGAGTTTCATCTTTGTTTTGCTAAGCAAAGACCTGATGAAACATGAACATAGTGCAAATGTCTTGATCCAAAAGATTCCCAATGAGGAACACATCCTAATTGGATAAATCTACAAAAGCAATACATTCCAAGTGAATGAACAAAAGAATCCCATCATGGATCACCTTCCAAAGTGAAGTGAGAAGTTTCCCAGTGAGGATCATCATGAAAATGATCAAAGTAAAAGAATCCCAATGAGGATCAGTGAAAATAAGTTCTCATAACTTAAGTTCTCAAAGTAAGAAAAGTTGTGAAAAAGTTCTATCATGCATTGTATAAGGATGGTTGATCATTCCATGCTCGTGTGTGTGAGGTACACATTAAATGATAAAATCAACCAAAACATGATAAAAATCATTTGCATCAAAATATCAACCTGGTATGAGTTTAAGAGGACAAACATACCTTCAAACTTCAAGTTCATAAGCATGTCCATTTAATCATAAAGGATGCACATGTGTAATGTAAGGCTGATATGATCCCAACAAAAGTGATAATTCTCTACATTATTAATAAGCATAATAAAATTCAAAATTTTTAAATGTTTAAAATTTCTATCCATATGTGGATATAAACTTTAGGGGGAGTAATTTAAAATTTTTGAGTAAGTCCATATTTTTGTTTATTAGCTTAACTTACCTTCAAAACAAAACAAAAAAAAGAATTTTGGTGTTGTTGCAAAAAGTCATACCATTATTTCTCAGCTTATGCAGATTCTTAGAAGCATGATAAGTCCAAAATCAGTCAAAATGGGAAACTTGTATCACTTGTGACATACAAGTCAATCCAAGCAAGAATTGACAACTTCAACAGTCAACTTCATAAGAAAAATCAATCAAGGACAATTCTTCATAAGATGAATAATCAATTCAATCACATTAACTTATGATTAAGTTCAAAAGTTAATGCAGGTAAGGGCATTGGTTAATGCGGGTGAAGCTAACCCATGCATATAACCAATGCGGGTAACAGTATATTTTCAAGTGCAACTAATGCGGACAATGATTTTACTCTACTGAATTAGTGTGTTACAAGTATACATGAAATTTTCAAGTGTTAAAACCTTTGCAGAACAAAAATTGTTCTACCGCATTTGTCAATGCGGATAAACTGTTAAGTGTTCAACCGCATTTGTCAAATACGGATGAAATTTACACTTGCACATTTGTTTTATCTATCCGCATTTGTGGATACACATCTTCAATGCTCATGTATGATCAAGCAGAGATAATTAAGTGATCAATATCTTGTGAATGAATGATGATCAAGTAAATGTGGATTTTATTCTATCGCATTTGCTACAGTTAGCAAATGCTGACAACTTTTATTCAATCGCATTTTGCTATAGTGAGGAATGTTGAATAAGTTTTCTCAACCACATTTGTTACAATGAACAAATGTTGATGAACTTAGTTCTTCTGCATTTAAAATAGTGAACAAATGCGGATAGAATAAATCAAAAGTAACAAAACTTCCACATTTACAACAGTAACCAAATGCGGATAGCCAAAGTCCAAATTTTGTCTTCCGTATTTGCTACAGTTAACAAATGCGGATGAACAAAAGTCAAAAAATTACCCTTCCGCATTTGCTACAGTGGTGACCAAATTTGCTCTTAAACTTGTAAAATCTTTCAAAATGCATTATTTGAATATTTAAAGGAATTTAAATGGGTAATTTAATACTTTTCAAATTTGAGAGACATCATAGTGAGACGAGCGCAAATACACAGTACACCCACATCGATCATCTTCATCATAAACAACCAAAGATTTTTGTGTGATTCCACTCAACCTGTTCTTGTCATTGATTCCTAACCAACAGTTGCATCGAAAAACAAGGTGAAATTTCCCAAAAAAAATTCGTCAAGACCCAACTTTCGGACTACTAAACCTAAATCAAACAATGAACCGAATGATATTGATTTAATATAATACACCTTTTTGACTTCAATGAACATGCAAATCAATAGAAATTTTACTCATCATGAAAATCTTCATAGTCATATTTGGTGTAAAAACAGAGCATGATGAACAAAGAAAATGTGTAAAAAATCAATGAAATAACATCTAATAAATGGTTCAATCATAGAAACTTTGATTGTTGAACAACAAATTCACTATTTTATGTAACAACAATGATACAGTAATGTCAAAAGTTCATCTGTGATCATTTAATGTCAAAGTGATAAATGACACTCATGAGTTTTCATTAAAACTAACACACATGTCTTGTATGCAAATCATATGGCAAATCTTTCATGGAGCAAGCTCCACAACGTCAGTGGTTATTTAAACCCTGATGTACCAGAAGCTGAGGGACTTAGACATATCATCAGATTCATCTCTACTACAAGGGTAGCTTATGCTATCACTGTTAGACCAACCACCTATAAGAACTTCATACAATCTTTCTGGAACTCAGCTGAAGTTATTGAAGAAGATGGTACTAGAACTCTAGTTGGAAGAATTGATAATGATCATACTCTAAGCATCACTGAAGACACTTTTAGAAGATGCTTGCACTTTGGTGATGATGCTAATGCACCTTTAGAGCTGGATGATGATGAAATAACCACATTCTTTGTTGAGATTAGTTATGAAGGAGGATATGAAGCTAAACAAATTGTTAAAGGATTAGTTGATCTACCTTGGAGATTCCTAATTCATATGTTTCAGCACTACCTATCCAAGAGAAAGACAAAATGGAATGATATTCCAGTCACCACATCAGCAGCAATCTGTGCTCTCTGCACTAAGAGGACATTCAATATGTCTGCCTATGTTTTCAATGGTCTGATTTCAAATATTCAAGAAGGGAGAAGATACAAGTTCTTGATGTATCCAAGATTCATTCGGTGCCTAATCAATGAATCATTCCCTGATATTGTTAATGAGGGACCAGTGCTTGATATTCCTCATTATGATTCAAGATCTTATAAGTACATTAAGAAGAGGGATCCAAGAAACTTTTATAGTCGGGCTCACTCACCTCTTCTTCCATGGATGATTCAGCAGATAAATAAAGAAGTTTAAGGATAGGAACAAGCTGTTGCACAACCAACACCACAACCAACACCACAACCATCATCACAACCAGCACCACAACCAACACTACAACCAACACCACAAAAAACCCCCACAACCATCACCAATATCACCACATCATCACTTCCAATATCACCACATCATCACTCTCCAATATCACCACATCATCACTCTCCAATATTACCATCTCATTGATCACCAACATCACCATACCAACCTCTGCCCACCCATGATTACCCTACTGAATTTGGAGGATCAACTAGTGCTTCTAAAGCATCGAAATCATCTTCAGATGAGGAGGATCATCATACTTAAATGCCTACAAAGAGAGCAACTTTTGAGACTGCTCCCTCAGAAAGCTTTGCTGAATCTAACACAAACAAGCCTGATGAAAAGGATAGGTTGATATCTGAGCTCCTATAAAAGGTTGAAAGGATGGAAAGAATATTGAATAGGAGGGCTAGAGTCATTGATGATAGGATTCTAGAGCCTGATGGAAAGAAGCAGGAGTTAAAAGAGCTTAAATAAAAACATGAAGCTGAAAAGAAGGAGAAAGAGAAAGAATCTGAAAACATAAAAGCTGCACTCAATCATTCAAGAGAAGAGTGAGTGGCCATGTTGATACTATTGCCATTCAAACCATAGCTATGGAAGAACAAGAGAGTATTATTGAAGAACAAGCTGAAATCATATCAAATCTCCAAAGTCAAGTTGAAACTCAATCTAAAAGGATCTCTGAACTTGAGTTGTTGATTGAAATTCAACAAAGTGATGTGACTGGAGAAACTAAAAATGATCAAGAAAAGGTTATTGATGATGAGAAACAATATACTTCTAATGATGTTGAACAAGAAGAAGATGAAAGCCAACCAATGAATGAGGAACAAAGGTTAGAAATGGTGCTTTATTCTCGGCAATCAGAGGCCACTCAGACTGAGAAAAATGAATTTGAAGAATTGATCAGTGCTATGGATAGTTTTTCTTCAGAAGATTTCACAATAGATGAAGAGCTTTGGGACTTTGTTGCAGACCAAAAGACCACTTCTGAACCTATTGTAGTCATTCCCAAATCTCCAGTTCCATTGGAGAAAGAGTTGAGCATGCAGATTGTACCTGTTGTGGTTATGTCAGAGGAACAAAAGAAAAGATAAGAGAAATGTGGGAAAAGGAACAAGAAAAGAATGAACAAGAAAAAGAAACAGGGATGACGATCAAGAAAATATACAAGAAGAGGCTGAAAAATTGCCTGAGGAAATGAAACAAGCTGATTCCTCTTTTTGTCCTCCTCTTCAAACATATACTTGAAAGGGGAAATACTTATTAGAAAAAGCTAAAGGAAAAAGGCCAATGAAAGAAGATGAACCAACTAAGAAAGCCAAACCAGATGACCCAAGAAGTCTTGCTGCAATAGCAGAATTCCTGTAGGAACATGAAAAGGCTAAGGCATAATTGAAGAAACCAGCTGTATTCATAGATTTGGAAGAAGGAGAAATAGCTGGAGGACATGATGCTGAAGAGGATGTTCATATGGACAGTCCTATGAAAATAGAACAACCAGTGGAAGAAATGGTGTCAAAAGCCCAAACTGATGACCTAATGATAAAAGAAATGTTTTTGATCAATCAAGGGTATGATCCAGATAAAGTTTTTGGCATGACATATGAAGAAATGAAAGAACAAGAACAAAAAGTGAATAAGCTACTAGATGCAAATGTAGAAACAGAGTACGAAAAATCAATCACCAATGATGTTCTAGTGCATAAAGAGTCTTCTATGAAGAAACCAACCATAACTGTGTATGAAAGACCATTGTCAAGAAAGGTTCCCTTACCTAAACTATCATCAATGAAGAAAGCAACCCCAACTTCTGATCCACTATTTCCTGAACCTTATAGCATGTCAAATAATGAAATAAAGGATTATCTTTCAAGCCAAGGATTCACAAGAAGAAAGATTGGAAATATGAAGACAAATTCATTTAGGACTGCTACTCTTCAAATGATCAATGAAAAGAAAGACATGCTAAAAAGGGTAGAAGAAGAAATCCTGAACAAGAAGCCAAGATTTATACTAACTGCTCAAGACAAGATGCTAAATCAGAAAGATCAAGAACTGTTGGTCTTATGGTTCACAAATACCCAGAATGGTTTACAGAACCCTCTCAATTGAAATTACAAGAAGGATTAACAACTGCAGAGTTAATTAGAGGGGTGTCTACTCCCAAAGGCAAAGTTGATCAGAAAATAATGGCCTGGAAGTATGATAGCATGTGGAACATGTTCATGGTAAAAAGAATCTCAGGGTTGGTGCAATTCTTTACTGAGTACTCAGCTCTAGTAAATGCTCTAGAGATCCATGATTTAAAAGAACTAGCTCACTGGAACTGATCAATCATTTAGCTATGTTTAGAGGATATGAAATTGAAAACATACTTAAAATTCAGAACGACTGACAATTTCAATTTATTAAAGACTGTTTGCATGAGGAAAGATAAGTCTTTTATTAATCCTCTTGCGAAGAAGAAGAATATACAAGCTGAAGAAGTTGTGTTCCCTGAGTTGAAGGTGAAACCAACAGAAGCAATGAAAAGAAAAATGGTGTCTGGTACTCATTCCTCCTACCTATTGAAAATGTGTATTTTGATGAACAAACTTATTAGATGGTGATTGAAAGGAAGTGGGAAGGAAAGGAGGGTGCTGAAATAAGATTATTTAGTGGATATGAAGTAAGACTGCTTGATGAATCTTACATTCACTATATCTATACAAGACACTTCAGGGAAATCAACAACAAGCTGGGTGAACAAGATATGCACTTCTTCCTAAAGTGCATCAAGTTGCTAAAATTAGCCTATGATGGCATCAATACAAAAGGAGACAAAAGAAAGAAAAATAAGACACCTTGCAACTTGGGAATATTGTGAAACTTGAGGTGGATGTGGGTGGAAGCTTGCTGATACACAGAGATGGTCTTCTACTATTTCTATTTGGAAACCTATTTCCTCAAGAAGTTACCAATAGAAGCCATCTACAACATGAGCAAAATGAGGATACATGTGTTGAGTAGGGACAGAATGTTAGAAGCAATAGATTTTGTCAACATAATCTATTCTGGATCCAACAAAAGCTGCATTTGTACTTCCTCCACAAGACCCAGCAGAATCTTCACAACATCATTCACCTCCCAAACATTGAAGAACATAGGCTGTATAATCCTTAGGGGGAGTATTGTTACACCCTGAAAGGATCATACATGCCAATTCAATGGGTGATTTGATGGTTGCTTTGCTGGAATCCCACAAGTCCAACAACAAATGCGGATAAAGATCCTACTCAGAAAAACCAAGTATTATCTTCCACATTTGTCAATGCGGAAGACATAAAACAAATACACACAAGTATTTGTTATTCCACATTAACAAATGCGGAGGACCAAGAAACAATGCGGACAAGACTTTGCTCATCCGCATTTGACAAATGCGGATGACCGAACAAATGCACATAAGTATTTGTTCATCCGCATTATCCAATGCGGATGACCAACATACTAATGCGGATGATCAAGTGAAGAAATGCTGATCAAGTTAACTCATCTGCATTTCTTAGTGCGGATGAACAAGCAAAGATGTGGATGAAGACTTAGACTAGTTCTGATATAATAGTTCAGGGGTAGTTTAGTCATTTTGTAAAAGGCATCTTGTCTGCCTATAAATAGAATAGAGAACCTCGTACATGAGGTGACGGTGAATAGATAGAGAATTTTTGTTGTCATCTATTCTCTGTAATCAATCAACTTTCATATCATTTATTCTCTATAATACAAAAGCATTTATGAGTATATTTCTTGCAGTGAATGTTCTTTGATTGTTTGTTTCCGCCATTCAATCATTGACTGATTATCATATTCGATTCACAGTAAGAATCTCAATCTTTATTTACCCAGTCATGTTTGAGGATGAGAGTCTCATCAATGGTTCCCCTTTTGTATCCATGCTTGAGCAAGAAAAAATGATAATGTTTCATTCCACTTTCTTGGTGCTTGGTGAAGACCATACAAGGCTTTATCAAGTTTGTATACCCTGTGAGGGTAATGAGAATCTTCAAAACCAAGGGGTTATGACACATATACTTCCTCATCAATTTCCCCATATAGGAACGCACACTTGACATCCATTTGATACACAGTGAACTTCTTATATGATGCATAAGCTAGGAACATTCTTATGGATTCAATTCTTGCAACTGGTGCAAAAACTTCATCATAGTCTATTCCTTCTTCTTATATATATCCTTGAGAAATCAACCTTGCTTTATTTCTTACAATAATCCCTCTTTCATCCAGCTTATTTTTGAAGAGCCATGTAGTTCCAATAGGATGTTGGCCTACAGGTAAATCAACTAGAGACCACACTTTTTGCTTTCTAAATTGTTGAAGCTCTTCTTGCATAGCTTCAATCCAGCTATTTTCCTTTAGAGCAGTAGTGATGTTTGGAGGAACCACTTGTGAAAGAAAACAAGTGAAAAGAGAAATGTTGGTAGTACCACTTTAGCTTCTTGTAGTTCTTTTTGCAGGATCTCTAATGATGTTGCTGACTGGATGAGTCTTATGTATTCTTGTTGATGGAGTTGATTCAACAAGAATAGATGATTCCAAGTTAGTCACATCCATTGTGGCAAACTGATCCAAACCAGATTGAGAGTTTAGGAAGTAGTCAAACTATTCAACATTTGGTGTTGAATGATCTTCCGTAGGTTGAATATCAGTAGCATCATGAGTGTCTTCTATAGGAGCTGTAGGGGCTTCTCCAAAATCATTTTGCTCTTCCGTAGGAGTTACAGGAACTTCTCTGGATGATAAGTGAGGACTTGAAACATTTCTAATGTTTGTTGCATTCACTTGAGAGCATGGAGTAGTTTCAAGGACAACATTCACACATTTGGATATACAGTGTATATCTGCATATGCAGTGTCAGCTACAGCTGCTAAAGTGTTTTCATTTGATGATGTGTGAATCCTTGGTGGATTAGAGATAATGTCACTTTATTCATATTAGGTGGAACAAATGGATAACATATGTCATTAGATCCTGCATTGTTCAAATAATCATAGTTAATGACTCTATTAGAGCATCTATATCAAACAACCATGATGATTCTTTAATAGATTTGGTGAATATAGATTCATCAAAAGATACATTCGCAGTTTCTTCCATAATGTTATGTTGTGGAATATAGATCCTATAAGATTTGGATGTTGAAGAATATCCAACAAAGAAATCATCATATGCTTTTTCTGAAAGTTTTCCTAATGATTCTTTTATGTTTAAAACTGATACATGACACCCAAAAACTCTAAGATATCCTATGTACAGTTTTCTTTTAAATAAAAGCTTATAAGGAGTTTTGTTATGTTCTTTAACAGTTAATGTTCTGTTTTGAATATTGCATGCAGTATTCACTGCCTCAACCCAAAAGGTGATAGACAATTGTGACTCAAGTAGCATTGTTCCGGCGGTTTCAATAAGAGTTCTATTTCTTCTTTCAGCAACTCCATTGTGTTGTGGAGTTCTTAGTGCACTGAATTGCCTTGCAATACCTTTTGTCCTGCAAAAGAAATCCAAGTCAAAACTGACAAATTCAGTATCATTGTCACTCCTAAAAATTTTAACTTTTGCATCAAGTTGATTCTCAATCTTGATTACAAAGTCCATTAATGTTTCTAATGTTTCACTCTTTTGTTTTAAGAAAAAGACCCATATAAATCTTGTGAAATCATCAACTATCACCAAACAATATTGTCTCTTTCCAATGCTCATCACATTGGTAGGACTAAAGAGATCCATGTGAAGCAATTTGAGTGGGCTAGTATTTGTATTGATAGTTTTGGATTTATGTGAGACTCTATGTTGTTTTCCTTTGTAAAAAGAAGAGCAATGAGTTGAGCAATGAAACTCTTTCTTTGGAAGTCCAATGACTAAGTCATTTTTCACTAATTTGTTCATGTTCTTCATGATAGAATGGACAAACCTTCTATGCCACAATTGAGATTCATCTTCTGATGACTTATATAGGAGGCATGTTTCATGTCTTGTGAGTGAGGTGTTATTCATGTCCAAAACATAAGTTTTTCATTTTTTTGATGCTTTAAGAAGCACCCAATCTTTTGAAACAGAAAAACTTGGCTTAAGAATGTAACAGTTAGTGTTATCAAACATTGTGGTATAATTTTGATCATAAATTGACACACACTAGTAAATTATACTGTAAATTTTCATAATTGTTTACTTTCTCAAACTTGAGCACACCATTTGTTACCATTCCTTGACCAACAATTTTACCTCCATTCTAATCCCTACCAAATGCCATATTTTTATGTTTAAAGTCATGGCAAAGTGAACAGTTTCCTGTCATATGCCTGGAACAAACACCGTCAAGATACCACTTGTTGTCAACTCTCCAATATTGTTCATGCATTCAGAAATAAATCAGTTAGAATTGACAACCCAAGCCTTGATGATCTTGGGCTTGCCAATAGTGTCTAAAATAGTAACTCCTTTATGAATAAGTCTTGAAGTTTCAATTTTAGTGTTGCTTGATTCATTCTGAGTTGTTTCAGGTGAGGATGATTCTGTTGAAGGAGATGTTGATGAACAAGGTTCTTGTTTCTCAATTTCTTTTTTATTCAACTTATTTTTGTTGGTTTGAGGCTTTGGTTTTGATAATGAATCTTGATTATTAAATGCTTCACTATCTTTTGTTTTCTAATGAGGTATATGAATTCCATTTTCAAAATTATCAAAGAATGCATCATCAGCCTTTGTTTCCTTTTCAGTCAAATCCACCCTTTCATGAGGTGTTATTGATTGCTGGAAAGTTGGTCTTTTATTTAAAGGATGAACACCAGTGGATGTCTTTTCCTTTGATTTCGGCTTTTGTTTTTGGTCAGACTTCTTCAGTTTTGAATCTTTTTCACAATCAGTAGATTGAGTGTTTGATTCAGATTTATCTGATTGTTTCTTCTTTGTGCCTTTTGTCCTGTTCTTTTTGTTGAAATAACATTCCTGAGTTGAATGGTTATTTTTGTTGCAGATAGCATAGTGTTTGTTGAAGTTTAGTCATATATCATGTGATTGTTCATATTGCAAATAGAACAATAACTACTGAAGTAACAATATTCAATATTATGATTTTTCATGTCACGCCATTTGCAATACATCTCATCTGATTCTTTGTCAGGATCATTTAATTTCTTATTATTTGCCAACTTCTGAGGCTTTGCATCCTTTTTCAGCTTTTGAAGTTGATTCTTTCTTTTCCAGTTTATGGAGCTTTGGTTTGTTTACTGCTGAATTCTTCTTCCGTACCTTATCTACTGAATCAGCATTAACTTCTATTGAAGAGGTTTTCTTCTTCTGTAGATCTGGTACTCAAGAAAGGTTCTTCTTTCGTTGATGATTAGCTGAAAGCCTTTTCTTTTCCTTTTCCAAGGATGATTTGTGTCTCTCCTGAGTAGAGACACACTTCTCATTCACTTCATTGGAAGATTTTTGTTGTTGATTTAGTTCTTGAAGTCCTTTATTTAATTGAGCTATTCTTTTGCAGATGGTCTTCAACATGTTTCTTTGTTTAGGAGGGTATGGCAGCTTTGTTTCTTTAAGTACTTTTGGAATATTTGTTTCAAAAAAAATATTATTTCCCTTGTTTAGTAGATCATCATCATGTTCATCAGAATCATCCAAGTCATCACACTCATCAAAGTCAAATTCTGAATCCATTTGATTAATCTTGTCTGATTCAGAAGACTCAGTTTCATTCACCTCAGATACATTGTTAATGTTTTGTTGATTAGAACTTGTTTCTATATTGATGCTTGGCACAAAATGATTTGACAAGTTATTTGTCATTGATTCAGGAAAAGGAACATAATTATTGTTAATAGGAGGTGCCACAATGTTATATCCCAACCCAGACCTGTTCTTTGATTCAATATGAAAATTTAATAATTTCTCGTACTGCTGAGATGAAAGTTGAAACTTCTGATGTTTCACTTCAGTTGATGCATGATCAACCATGGATTTAGTTAAGGAGGTGGTCAGATGCTTAACTTGTTCTTTTAAATTGTAATTTTCAGAAACATTTTTATCTAAATCCTTTTGTAAAGAGTTAATTTTTATTTGATATAATTTATGTTCTCTTACATGAGATTCATTCAAAATCATTGTTTCTTCAACTTTATTAGCCAATTGTTGAGCATGGACTCTATGTCTCTCTACTTCCTCGACACATATTGATGAACATAACCTATCTCTTACCTCACTTGCCATGGGTGGAACTTTGTTTTCCATGTGAGCCATTAAAGCTTGATTTTCTTCCAAGACTTCCTTCTCATACATACTACAGTCACAAGTTCCATCTTGAAGAATGATCAGACCAGATTCTTTCGAGTTGCTTGTTCCTGCTGATATATTTGTGGCTGGTGGGGATGAGTTGGCAAGTTATGGTTGCCTGAAGGATCTTTGTGATGATGAAGCATGTTTAGACTGATATTGCTGATGTTGTGTTGAGTCAAGATTTTGTTGATTGCATTCTCTAGAGAAGTGTCCATAGAGATTGCACTTGAAGCATCTTACCTTTGACTTATCAACACCAATCCGTGATGCTTTACTTGCAGCAGCCAAATTCTTATTTCTTCTTAGATATTGTTTGGCTCAATAGGCAATCATTGCCATTTGCCATTGTAGATCCATCTCCTCCACTACCTCTAGAGGTAGTTCTTCCAAGTCTCGTTGGCACATGTTGGCAGAGGTTAATGAGCTTCCTAGGTAAGCTTGAAAGCTTGAACTGAAAGCTGCAAAAGCTGCTTTTTGTTCTTTAGAGTCCTGAATGACAGTGATGGACTCTGATTGATTATTGATCGATGGCTTTTCTAATGATGTATCTCTTTAAACATCACTTCTTTCTTTCTCTTTTCTTGACTTACTTTGAGAATATTTCTTAGGGGGTTTTGAAGCATTGAAACTTACTTCCTCTTCTTCTTCACTCAAAGTACAAGAGTTATCACCATCAGTGTTGGACATGAAGGCACTTCCAGAACTCCTTTCGTTAAAGTGATATGGTGATATGACTTCTCACACTCTTGTTTCTTGATTTATTGTCCATTTCAAGAGCCTTAACTTTAGCCACTAGAGTGTGTAAACTAACTTCTTTGAGGTCTATGGTGTTCTTGAACATGGATATACTTTGCCTTCAACTTTCTGGTAAAGTATGGAGCATCTTTTTGTTCAGTTCCTCATTTGTGTATTTCACCTCCAAAATATTCATCTCTGTAACAAGTTACATGAACCTATGGATTTGTTGTGGATTTGATTCACCCTCAATATGATGAAAAGTTTCATATTGTGAACGTAGAGTGTCCTTTCTAATGCTTCTGATTACATCACTCCCTTCACAGAGTGTATGAAGAATCTTCCATAAGGAATTTGTTGTTTTGTAATTTACACACATGATTAATATTTCCTTTGGTAAAGCCATACTAAGTAAACTGTATGCTTTAATATCAACTTTAACCTTCTTAATATCATTAGGTGACAATTCTTTTCTACTTATGGGTTGATTATTGTCATTATAATCCGGCCCAAGGGTGGGTGGAATATAAGGAACTTCTTTATTGAGACACATAGTTAAAATCTGTAAAGTTTACATGATTCCCGAACTTGATTTCCCAGGATTTAAAGTCTGCTTTTGTTTCCAACTATGGAGGTTGGTAAGATGATCCACCAAAGTGGTTCTTGATTAGTTAAGATCTTAGACTTTAACTAATGAATTTGTTCAATAGATATGAACAATTTATTGATTTTGATCAATAACTAAGATCTGTTATTCAATTGATTTGAATATAGATCCAAGTTAATCGAACTATGTAATGTTGAAAATCAAATCAAATATCACACAAACTCTTTGCTCAAAAGAACAAATAATATATCTAATCAATAAAAACTGACAAATCTAAAGAATTCTGAAAACAATTAAACACAACTAACACTGATAAATCAATCGATCTAAATCAATGAGCACTTGGCTCTGATTGACCCTGTGAATCCAAGGATCGCAATGATGAATTATCAGTGTTATTTGAAGTAAAAGTCAACATTTGCGTAATCAACATTAACATGGTTTAATTGTTGGTATTAATTTCAATATCAATAATGATTAAAGAATAAGATGAACACAATGAATGAAACACAATTATTGATGAGACAAATATTCAATTCAAACTTATTTCATTAAAAACATGTTAATGATTACAGTTGATTAAACAATGAATGAATGAATGATATTGATTTTTGTGTTTGATGATATGACGGCTGCTAGGGTTTTGATTTGTGTGATTTGATGTGATGTTTGGTGATTGTAATGTTGTTGCTTGGATGTTGTTGTTGAAGCTGTCTCTTTGATTTGAAACCTAAGATCCATATTTATAGAGAATAATGTTTCTGTTAAAGAAACACCGGATCTCTTGGGATTTGGAATTGTTTCTGATAAGGAATCACCAGATCTCTTGGGATTCGCATAACTGCCTTGTTGACCTGTTGACTTGTAACACTTGTATTATTTGAATACAAGTGTTTGGACTCCGCATGAAAATTGTCTTCCATAGATAGTTGTTCTTCCACAGGAATCTAGTTCTTCCGAAGGTAAACTTGATCTTCCGAAGGTATATCGTTCTTTTATCCTCAGAGCTGATTGTTCATCCACAGGAGTTCTTCGGATGTATTTTACTTGTAAGAAACATATCTACGGAAGAACAAAAATGTTCTTCCGTAGATGTTTCTTACACTTGGTCAATTTGAGAAATTCACCAATTATAATGTTTTTACCTACAAACATACATAAATCAACACATATATATATGGGTTAACCTATACTTTAATGCATATATAATAATGAATTACAAGCATTCATTACATATATTAATTCAAGTTCTAAGCCTATACAAAATAGACTACATCTATTGATCCTAGACCAAATAGTATCTAACATCTTAGAAAGATTTGATTTGAACGATTGTAAGTCAACCAAGACACCCATAACGAGGAACCACAATCTTTTTGTCCTGAATCTGAGGGGGAGGATACTGATCAATATCAGTATAGGGAAATCATCGGGTCTCTGATGTATCTCACTACAAGTAGACCTGATATCATGTTTCCTACATGCATTTGTGCAAGATATCAGGTTGCTGCAAAGGTGTCTCACCTAGTTGCTGCCAAGACAAACAAAAATGTGTGGATCATTAACAGTAGTTGTTCCAGGCTCATGACAGGTAGTAGGTCACTACTCCAAACCTTTGAGAAAAATAATGGAGGGTCAGTTGCTTTTGGAGGAGATGAGGGTGGTTACATATCTGGAACGGGCATGGTCACAAATGGTAAGCCCAGTATTGAGAACGTAAAATTTGTCAAGGAGCTTGGATACAATCTTTTAAGTGTATCTCAATTTTGTGATCACAGTCATAACATGCTCTTTAGTAAGTACGAGTGCATTATTCTCAAGCCCGGGGTGGTCATTCCTCATGAGCATATCCTGCTCAGAGAACCCATGAAAGGGAATATGTACAAGATGGATTTGCAAGAAACATCTCCCTCAGGAGAAGTTTCATGCTTTCTTTCCAAAGCAAATAGTGATGAGTCTTTTCTCCGGCATAAAAGAATGTGTCATGTAAACTTTAAGAACATGAATAAGTTAATTAAGAATGATTTGGTAACTGGAATGCCAAAGAAAGAGTTTACAAGTGATGACCATTGTGTTGCATGCCTGAAAGGGAAGCAACACAAGGTATCTCACAAGCCAAAGGAAAGAAACTCCATCACTACCGTAACACCCGGCTATCTTTAGACAAGAAAGAAGAATAAAGTGAAGAAAAAGAAAGAAGAGGAATAAAACCCAAGTCTAGGGGTAAAACGTGTCCAAAAGGACAAAAATTTTGAAAACTGGGTGTAAAAGGTGGTATGACCGCCCATATGTCACATACACCACTGATCTTTGGGTTTAGAGAGAGAGAGAGTAGCTGGGATCAGCAAATTCTAGGTTTTGTAGGAAGAACTAGAAAGAATTCGAATTCTGGTAAGAATTCATGTTTTTATAGTGTTCTTAACCGGTTATGTCCTCAGGTTTATGCTTATGTGTGTTTATAAGTGTTCGGGTATGTTTTTAGTGGGTTTCTAGGCGGTTGAATTCTATTTGCAAACGAGTTTGGAAGAAGCCATACTCAAAACCTGCAAAGGTGAGTTCTAGGACCCCTCTTTTACCTGTTTTAACTGATTTTGGGGCTCGAACGCATGAATGTATGTTTTCACTAAACTGGGTTTCGGACCCGTATGTTTGAATGTGTGTATGATGATGTTAAGTTATGACATGTGATTATGTTCACGCTTGATGAAGTATGATGATGTTTTTAAGACTTAGGATGTATGATTTAAGCTTTGAACATGATGAACGGTGAGTTGAAATTGAAATCTGATGATTAAGGCTCAAATGTTAAGTTTTAGAATCTGCATAAGTGTTGAAAAGTCAATGCGGATGAGTAATGGGAAGAAATGCGGATGAACAGTTAATGCAGATGTGGTCAATGCGGATGAGCATTGACTAAGTATGGAAATGCGGATGAAGTAAGTCAATGTGGATGAAATGAGTCAACAGGGATGAAGTAAGTCAATGCGGATGAAGTAAGTCAATGCGGATTAAGTGAGTCAATGCGGATGAAGTAAGTCTGCGGAAGAACTAAGTCAATGCGGATGGGGTAAGTCAATGCGGATGAAAGTCTATGCGGATGAACATTGACTAAGTCTGAGAAGTGCGGATGAATATTGACAAAGTAAAGGGAAATGCGGATGAGTAAGGCCAATGCATAGGAACAAATGCGGATGATGTAAGGCCAATGCAGATGAACTATAGCGAATGCGGATGAACTATAAGAAATGCGGATGAACACTTAGACTTTTTCTAACTTTCTAAGAAAAAGACGAATGTAGGCTTTGACTTGAGATGTTCCTTAGGATTTATGTAGGTTGACTTTTGAGGTCATAGATGGTATGATGGCCATGTAATGATGTGTGATTGATGCATATGCATAATGTTTATGTATGATGTTGTATGATTATACATGATGTATGTTATGAATATATGATGATGCCCTGTATGATGATGATGACTGAATGTTATGTTCCTTGTGATGTATGTTTATCTTTCCGTGACTTTACATGTTATGTTAATGAATGAACCGAAAGTATTAGGTAACATAAAGTGAAAGATAATGAAAGAGGAACATGATGAATGAATGCATGCATTAATGAACGAATGAATGTAAGAAGTCTTGCAAGAAAATGTATGAAGGTGTTAGCTTAACGGTGTGCGGGTTAGCTACCCCGACGGATGCATATTGGGGTCCAATCTTTATGATTGACCATATGAATGGGATCCTTGCCGCCTGCCCTAGGTACTGGAGTGAGCTTCATGCATAATGTTCGAGGTCTATGAAAGACCTCAGGCCCAGTTACCCGCTTCGTGCATAATGTTCGGGGTATAGCATATGGCAATGATCGGGAATGAAAGAGAAAAGATAAATGGTGAATGTACTTTCCCTAGGTACTGGAGTCAGCTTTGTGCATAAGGTTCGAGGTATATGAAAGATCTTAGGCACAGTTACCTGCTTCATGCATAATTTCTGGGGTAATGTACATGTCATCGGAAGTAAAGAATGAACGAATGAAAGTAAGAACGTATGGAAGAATGAAAGTTAATGAATGAACGATGAAGATAATATTGATATTATCTGTGTATACGTATGATGTATGAATGCATGAAAGTAAAGAAATGTTTTAATGAAAGTAAAGTATTGTCTTATTATAAAACTAGAACTCACTTAGCAACCCTGACTTTTATGCATTTTCCAGTGGGCAGGTGAGCATTGCTAAGGATGGCACGGAGCAGCTACTTGGCATTTTGAATGGCATTCTTTTGTTAATTTTTTTGCATTATAATGCGAACAAATGATGTTTTGAAATGAACGCTTGTGTTAACTTGCAAAAGCATTTGTAATGATATGAAAAGTTAGTTTTATGTTTCCGCTGCAATGTTTTATGAATGATTAAATGTAAACTATATGTTTTATGTGAGATGATTTACCAGCTGTAAGCGTCCCGGGAATGGGGCCTTAGAAGTTGGCATCAGAGCCAAAGTTTAAGTGAAATGGGTAAATTTTCAAATTAACCCTTAACTTAAACTGAGAATGGGACGAAAAGGGAAGGGATGCCAATCTGAGTAGCTGTGTGCCATCAGGTATTTTTGTAAAGTTAGCCGGTATTACATGCGTGTGTTATGTGGTTATGTGTTGCCGGTAGGATTAGGTACTGATGTAGTCAGGATAGGTAATGCTTGGGGTATGAAGAGTAAAGTAAGTGGCTAATCACAACTGGCCACTATAACTAGGGACTTGCTATACTTGATGTAAACAAAGATGTTTCCTTGAATGAACGTGTTGGTGTTTGAATCTTTCAGCGTGTGTGTGTGAGGATGGCCGGTGGTAGATCATCTAAAGCTTCGCGTGGTGGTGGATGTGGTGCTCAACCACGGGTTATGAGAGGAAGGCTTAGGGTCGAAAAGGTGGTTCATTAAGAACCAGAAACCCTTCATCTGGAGGGCGGAGATGAGAGTGCTAACTTGAGAGCCTCAGTGAAGGAGGCGGTGGTGGAGGAAGTGCATCAAGTCATGTAGACGATCCTACCGTCTGTGGTGACCGAACTGATAAAGGCAGTTAGAGAGGGGGAGAGAAGGGAAAGGAGTAGACCTATGGGCGAAAGAAGACAGCCCGAGACTGAGATGGTTCCGTCTGATGACGAAGAAGAAGAGGAAGAAGCAGAGCCTATGCAAGAAGTGGTAGAGGCTGTAACTACGGGGTGTTTATGAGATGCAAGCCCCCAACTTTTGATGGAAACAACACTGCTACTGCTGCTCATCGGTGGGTGAGGGAAATGGAGGCTGTACTTGATATCAGCGAGTGCCGAGAGGACCAAAAAGTTAAGTTCGCTTCCCACTCTTTTGTGGACTTGGCTCTATGATGGTGGGACAATATAGTCCAAGCAGAGGGTACCAGGGCCATTGGAAGAATGAGATGGTCTGAAATGAAAAACTGGGTGATTGAGGATTTTTGTCCACACCGGGAAATGGACAAGGTTGAGAGGGAGTTTTTGCAATTAGAGGCGGGAACGATGACATACCAAGAGTACAGCACAAGGTTCAATAAAATGTCACGTCCGGTGACGGATCAAGTGACGCCTCTATCACGGAAGATTAAAAGGTACATCCAGGGATTCGCAGGCACCTGATCGCCGCCCGACCGAGCATGTTTAGGTCAGCGGTGGATTTAGCAGGGAGATTGTATGATGAGAAGACTGTGGTGGTGGTGGCTGAAGGTAGTCGGAAGGATGGAGTTGATAGAAACTGGGATGGGAAGAGGTTTGGTCGGTGTTGTGCCTCGACGGGTAATAAGAAGGCATGAGTGGATAACTGCCGTGTGGTCACATTTAGCGTGAGGTCGAAAAAGTGTGGTAAGTGTGGGAAAGTGTACGGTGGTGAGTGTAGATGGGGGTTGAATGTTTGTTTCAAGTATGGGAAGCCTGGTCATATGGCTAGAGACTGTGGAGGTATGAAGTGTTTCAACTGTGGGGAGAGTGGTCATATGAGTAGAGATTGTAAAAAGCCAAGAGCTGAGGGTTGTGGGATGAAGAAAACTGGAGGTGAAGGACCAACGGCGAGCGCCAAGGCATTCACGATGACATAGGAGGAAGCTAGGATGGACCCTGATGTCGTGTCTAGTACTATTCTCGTGAACCAAACTTTAGCTTCTATGTTATTTGATTCGGGTGCCGGTAAAAGTTTTGTTTCTGCTACTTTCTGTGCTAAGCTGCCTGTTAGTAGTAAACGTGTTGGTGCGCCCTTCGATCTAGAAACTACCATAGGTAAGTCTACTAGGATCTCTGAGATGACAGAGAACTGTGATGTGGAGCTAGAAGGTCATAAGTTTCCTATTAGCTCGTTTGTGATGACCTTTGGTGGTTTTGATTTGGTTCTTGGGATGGATTGGTTGGCGAACTCCGAGGCGAACATTGTGTGTCGCAAGAAGATGATTCGTTTGACAGCGCATGACAGGAGTTTGGTAACTGTTTATGGGGATTGGGTTACTACGATCCCGAAGGTAATCTCAATGGCAGTGGCGGGAAAGTGTATGAGCCGTGGATGTAGTGCCTACTTGGCCTATGTAAAGGATGTGGATACGCCCATGCCACAACTGTCTGATGTATCGGTTGTGTGTGACTTTCCAGACGTGTTCCCAGAAGACTTACCAGGAGTGCCTCTTGACAGAGAGATTGAGTTTCAGATTGATCTGATACCGGGTGCCCAACCTGTTGCCAAAGCATCGTATCGGTTGGCTCCAACTGTGATGAAGGAGTTGATGGAGCAGTTGCAAGAACTGCTGGATAAGGGGTTCATCAGACCGAGTATCTCTCCTTGGGGTGCTCCGGTCCTGTTCGTGAAGAAGAAAGACGGTACTATGAGGATGTGTATTGACTACCGTGAGCTGAACAAGTTGACGGTCAAGAACCGATATCCCTTACCGAGAATCGATGATTTGTTTGATCAGCTTCAAGGTGCCAGTTGGTTCTCAAGAATAGACCTTAGATCTGGCTATCATCAACTGAAGGTGAAAGAGCAGGATGTTCCTAAAACAGCTTTTCGCACGCGCTACGGTCACTATTAATTTCTTGTCATGTCTTTTGGTTTGACCAATGCGCCAGCTGCTTTTATGGATTTGATGAACCGTGTGTGTTGGCCTATGTTGGATAAATTAGTGGTTGTGTTTATTGATGATATCCTGATCTATTCGAAGAGCGAGATTGAGCATGCCGGTCATATTCGGGAGGTTTTGGAGACGTTGAGAAGGGAGAAATTGTATGCCTAATTCTCCAAGTGCGTATTTTGGTTGCGTGAAGTTTAGTTCTTGGGCCATGTGGTAAATCTTGAGGGGATCTTGGTGGACCCGGCTAAGGTGGAGGCAGTGATGCAATGGAAATCTCCAAAGACGCCATCCGAGATTCGTAGTTTCTTGGGTTTGGCGGGTTACTACAGGAGATTCATTCAAGACCTCTCCAAGATCGCTTATCCACTAACTAAGTTGACCCGGAAGGATGTGAAGTTTTTATGGGGTCAAGCTCAAGAGAAGGCATTCGTGGAATTAAAGGAGAGGTTGACCCAAGCTCCGGTTTTGTCATTACCCGATGGGAGTGAAGATCTGGTGGTTTATTCTGATGCTTCTTACTCGGGGTTGGGGTGTGTACTAATGTAGAGAGGAAAGGTTATAGCTTATGCATCTCGACAGTTGAAGGTTCATGAGGTCAACTACCCTACTCATGACTTGGAGCTGGCAGCCGTGGTCTTTGCACTAAAGATTTGGAGGCACTATCTGTACGGGACGAAGTGCACCATTTTCACTGACCACAAAAGCTTGAAGTACGTCTTTGAGCAGAAGGACCTGAACATGAGACAAAGAAGATGGTTGGAGCTCATAAAAGACTATGATTGCGAGATCCACTACCATCCAGGCAAAGCCAATGTGGTGGCGGATGCCCTTAGCCGAAAGGAGAGGTCCGAACTGATTCGTGTGAAAGCATATCAGCTGATCATGACCTCTGATCTAATGAAGCAAATCAACGAGTTTCAAGATGAGGCACTGAAATAAGATCATCTTAACTCTGAGAAAATGAGAGGGCTTGTCGCAGAATTGGGTGAAAACACGCTTCGTGGTAGAACTCAATTCGGGAGAACGTGGGTTCCATGTTTTGGGGATCTACGGGTGAAGATTTTAGATGAAGCCACAAGACCTGATACTCCATCCAGGTGCCACGAAAATGTATCAAGATATGAAGAAAGATTATTGGTGGCCGGGTATGAAGCGCGACGTGGTGGAGTATGTGAGTAAGTGCCTTACTTGCTTACATGTGAAGGCTGAGAATCAAAAGCCGTATGGGAAAATACAACCTTTGGATATACTGGAATAGAAGTGGGAGCACATCACCATTGATTTCATTACGAAGCTGCCACGTACTCCGAAAGGGTACGATGCCATATGGGTGATTGTGGACCGTTTGATGAAGAGTGCTCACTTCCTACCGATTCGTGAGACATATCATCCAAAAGGTTGGCTGATTTGTTCATCAAGGAGATTGTAACTCGGCATGGTGTTTCGGTGTCCATTGTGTTTGATCGTGACACCCGGTTTACATCTAAATTCTGGAAGAAATTCCACGATGCCATGGGGACGAGGTTACATATTAGCACGGCTTATCATCCTTACACTTATGGTCAGTCAGAAAGGACCATTTAGACCTTGGAGGACATGCTCGGGCATGTGTTATTGATTTGGGGGAAGTTGGGATGACCACTTACCGTTAGCTAAATTCTCATACAACAACAGCTATCATGCCAGCATTGGTATGCCACCATATGAGATGCTATACAGTAGGAGATGCAGAACACCCGTTTGTTAGGGTGATATTGGTCAGAAGAAATTGGGGAGCGTCGAGGAAATCGAGGCTACAACTGAGAAGCTTGAGAAGATCAATGCCTTCATGAAGACAACCAAAGATAGACTGAAGTCGTATGCCGATAAACGATGCAGACCGATTGAGTTCCAGGTGGGTGACCGGGTTACGTTGAAGGTCTCACCTTGGAAGGGTATCATTCATTTCCAAAAGTGGGACAAGTTGAGCCCGAGATACATAGGCCCTTTCCGAATCTTTGCTCGAGTAGGAGAGGTGGCCTATAGACTGGAGTTACCAGAAGAGTTAAGTGAAATTCACCCGACATTCCATGTATCTTATCTGAGAAAGTCCTTAGCTGATGAAGACATGATTGTTCCACTAGAGGATATCGAAGTAGACGAACGGCTTAGTTACATGGAGCAACCGGTGGAAATCATAGATCGAAAAAAAAAGAGGCTGAGAAATAAAGTGGTTCCCGTTGTGCGTGTACAGTGGAAGCACAGGAAGGGATTCGAGTCAACGTGGGAGACTGAAGAAGAAATGAAGTAGCATTACCCGCATTTGTTCGAGGAATAACAGGTTTCAAGGACGAAACCTATTTATGGGGGGTGGACTTGTAACACCTGGCTATCTTTAGACAAGAAAGAAGAGTAAAGTGAAGAAAAAGAAAGAAGAGGAATAAAACCCAAGTCTAGGGGTAAAAAGTGTCCAAAAGGACAAAAATTTTGAAAAGTGGGTGTAAAAGGTGGTATGGCCGCCCATATGTCACATACACCACTGATCTTTGGGTTTTAGAGAGAGAGAGAGTAGCTGGGAGCAGCAAATTTTCAGTTTTGAAGGAAGAACTAGAAAGAATTCGAATTCAAGGTAAGAATTCATGTTTTTATGGTGTTCTTAACTAGTTATGTCCTTGGGTTTATGCTTATGTGTGTTTATATGTGTTCAGGTATGTTTTTAGTGAGTTTCTAGGCAGTTGAATTCTATTTGCAAATGAGTTTGGAAGAAGCCATACTCAAGAGCTGCAAAGGTGAGTTCTAGGACCCCTCTTTTACCTGTTTTAACTGATTTTGGGGCTGGAAATGCATGAATGTATGTTTTCATTAAACTGGGTTTCGGACCCGTATGTTTGAATGTGTGTATGATGATGTTAAGTTATGACGTGTGATTATGTTCATGCTTGATGAAGTATGATGATGTTTTTAAGACTTAGGATGTATGATTTAAGCTTTGAACATGATGAATGGTGAGTTGAAATTGAGATCTGATGATTAAGGCTCATATGTTAAGTTTTAGAATCTGCATAAGTGTTGAAAAGTCAATGCCGATGAGTAATGGGAAGAAATGTAGATGAACAGTTAATGCGGATGAACAGTTAATGCGGATGAACAGTTAATGCGGATGAGGTCAATGTGGATGAGCATTAACAAAGTATGGAAATGCAGATGAAGTAAGTCAATGCGGATGAAATAAGTCAATGCAGATGAAGTAAGTTAATGCGGATGAAGTGAGTCAATGCGGATGAAGTGAGTCAATGCGGATGAAGTAAGTCAATGCGGATGAAGTAAGTCAATGCGGATGGGGTAAGTCAATGTGGATGAAAGTCTATGCGGATGAACATTGACTAAGTCTAAGAAATGCGGATGAATATTGACTAAGTAAAGGGAAATGCGGATGAGTAAGGCCAATGCGGAGGAACAAATGCGGATGAAGTAAGGCCAATGCGGATGAACTATAGCAAATGTGGATGAACTATAAGAAATGCGGATGAACACTTAGACTTTTTTTGACTTTCTGAGAAAAAGATGAATGTAGGCTTTGACTTGAGATGCTCCTGGGGATTTATGTAGGTTGACTTTTGAGGTCATAGATGGTATGATGGGCATGTAATGATGTGTGATTGATGCATATGCATAATGTTGATGTATGATGTTGTATGATTATACATGATGTATGTTATGAATGTATGATGATGCCATGTATGATGATGATGACTAAATGTTATGTTCCTTGCGATGTATGTTTATCTTTCCGTGGCTTTACGTGTTATGTAATGAATGAACCGAAAGTATTATGTAACGTAAAGTGAAAGATAATGAAAGAAGAACATGATGAATGAATGCATGCGTTAATGAACGAATGAATGTGAGAAGGATTGCAAGCAAATGTATGGAGGTGCACATCCAATGAAGGTGTTAGCTGAACGGTGTGCGGGTTAGCTACCCCGAAGGATGCACATTGGGGTTCAATCTTTGTGATTGACCATATGAATGGGATCCCTGACGCGTGCCCTAGGTATTGGAGTCAGCTTTGTGCATAATGTTCGAGGTCTATGAAAGACCTCAGGCCCTAGGTACTAGAGTCAGCTTCGTGCATAATGTTCGAGGTCTATGAAAAACCTCATGGCGCTTCGTGCACAATGTTCGGGGTATAGCATATGGCAATGATCCGGAATGAAAGAGAAAAGATAAATGGTGAATGTACTTGCCCTAGGTATTGGAGTCAGCTTCGTGCACAATGTTCGAGGTATATGAAAGATCTTAGGCCCAGTTACCCGCTTCGTGCATAATTTCTGGGGTAATGTACATGTCATCGGAAGTAAAGAATGAACGAATGAAAGTAAGAACGTATGGAAGAATGAAAGTTAATGAATGAACGATGAATATAATATTGATATTATCTGTGTATACGTATGATGTATGAACACATGAAAGTAAAGAAATGTTTTAATGAAAGTAAAGTATTGTTTTATTATAAAACTAGAACTCACTCAGCAACCCTGACTTTTATGCATTTTCTAGTGGGCAGGTGAGCATTGCTGAGGATGGCATGGAGCAGCTACTTGGCATTTTGAATGGCATTCTTTTGTTAATTCTTTTGCATTATAATGCGAACGAATGATATTTTGAAATGAACGCTTGTATTAACTTGCAAAAGCATTTGTAATGATATGAAAAGTTAGTTTTATGTTTCCGCTGCAATGTTTTATGAATGATTAAATGTAAAGTATATGTTTTATGTGCGATGATTTACCAGCTGTAAGCGTCCCGGGAACGGGGCCTTACAACTACTCCCCTACTCTTGTTACATATGGATTTGTTTGGCCTTACCAGTGTAAAGAGTTTAGGAAGGACCCCTTACTCTTTAGTGATCACAGATGATTTTACAAGATTCACTTAGATCTTCTTCCTTAGAACTAAGGATGAGACTCCTGAGATTCTAAAGAATTTCATTTTAAAGATTTAGAATCAATTTGATCACTAGGTCAAAATCATTAGATGTGATCAAGGAACTGAATTCAAGAACCAAATCTTTGATACATTTTGTGATGAAAAGGGTATTACAAAACAATATAGTGCTCATAGGACTCCTCAGCAAAATGGTGTTGCTGAGAGGGGAAACATGACACTTATTGAAGCTACAAGAACTATGTTGTCTGGCTCCAAACTACCCATCAACGTCTTCAAACGAAATCAGCATCAAGGAGTCAACAGTAGAAAGATCTTCAATTTGAATCTTTCTGAATCTGATTAGCAAGATTATTCATCACATATGCTCCCCCTATTATATGCTCCCCTTTTTCGAGTGCAATCTTTTCAAGGATATTGGAATAGCTTTCCCAAATCTCTAATCTTGAGTGCTTCAAAAGATGTAGGAGGAGGATTCCTAGCTCGATATTTTCTGCAAACTTGATGAACAGGTTCTTTGATCGGGTACACTGCTCAACTAATGATCGGTCATCACTTAAAGTAAAAATTTGAAACACATTCTCAAACACAATCTCGATATTTCTAATTAGATCATTTCATTTTAACAAAATAAACCCGTGTTTGTCTATGTGTGAAAAACAAGCGAACCCGTGTTCGTTTGTACGCAATTTCTGTGAAATGCATGAAAAATGATAAAATTGTAACAACATAATATGGAAGACCTAAAAGAATTTAAAATGAAATTTTATTATAATTTTTTTATATTATATACATTTATTATGTCAATTTTTTATCTATTAATTTTTTATATAACCGAGAACTGAGTCGATCATGAGATCACATCCTCAAGATATACTTTAGCACAAAGATGAATTGAATCATCGTCAAGCAATGATCACACTGATAACTGAATCTAATCACAGTCTTTTAATGAATCTTGAAATCCTCAAACAGATCAATAACGATTGCTGATATGTTTGTCCACTTAACCCATGCCTTATCTTTTTCAACAAGCAGCAAATGATTCGTTAAGGTTCGATTAAATACTTTAGAATGCTAGGACCCCACAATCATTTGGCAAAAACCCTCACACAACCTTAGGATTTCTTGAATTTTGTTATGATCTTTATAGAGCAAGGCTTGTGTATTAGTGCGCAAGTAATTATCAAAAGAACATTTAATTTTATGATGAATTTATCATTTAGATGATTTGACATTACTTAGACCAAAATTATGACAGCTCCAGGTCTATACTCATGTATAACAAAGGAGATGACCATTTAATCATGTGCTGATGAGAGCTCCAGGTCAGTACTATCGTATAGCAAAGGACATCATCATTCCAGGTTAGTACTTCCGTACAGTAGAGGAGATTAGCATAAACACCAGACATATAAATATACCAAACATGGCTTAAAGATATGGCTTATATGATTTGTATCATGGTGGGTGAAAGATCAATTCTCAATCCAATTTTTGTCAGACTCAGTTTTTGTGCAGGCCAAAATGATTGCGTAAATCCAGACATCCTTAAGCATATATTTAAATTTAAATCATTATGTTGTTGTCTACTTTATTCTTCAAGCTGAGTCTACCAAACATATCATTAAAGAATCTGCTTGATTTTCTTTCACTTGCAAATAAAAAATAAGATATTAATCAAATAACAACATCAGTTACTATCATTTCTTATTTTATAAACGCAAGTCATGCAAAAACAAGCATTTCAAGAAGATATATAAGCATTTCTCATCATCTCGAATCAAGTTCCCAGTTCTTTTTTCATTTTTATTTACTATACACTCCCCCTAAATTTTTATTATTGTAAAACTTTTTTTTGTTTTTTTATTTTTTTATATTTTTTTGTTTTGTTTTTTTTAATTTTTTTAAATTTTTAATTTTGTTTTTGTAAAACTATACAGAAATAGAAATTTACCAAAAAAGGTCTTCCAACTACACTAATTATCAAGATAAGAAATGAATTATCAAGAAATATGTAGTGATTGGGAAGTGAGAATTGTGATTGTGCATATAAAAATCCAGATTGTGGATATAATGCCATGACCTTAACTTGTTTATTCCGCCTCAAATTTGAATTAGAAACAATCTCTGTCAGTAAACCGAATTACTAACAGTCCTCCTGAATTGTTCCTGCACTCATTAACAGATTAGTTTGAAAGGGGAACCCAAACCATCGTAATCCTGGGTGCTCCTTTTGCATCAATATAAGAAACCTATTTCGGCACACAACCATTTATACAATCAGGGATATCTGTATCCTTCTTTTTAATTTGCCAAATTTATTTTGGTTCAATTAATTTGGATTTGAATGAATTAAATTCGGAAATCATTTTCTGTTTAAGATCGGAAGGAAAAGAATTTGGTTTTCAATCTTTGGTCATTTTCAACTTTGAATCATGTGAAACCGGCTTCACATGAAAAGGTTTGGATAGAGAGTTTTTCATCCAACCATTCAAAGATGTGTGATTTTTACCTCTTGATCCAGAAAAGCAACCCATGTTGCCTTTACCATCTGGAACATTCTTTGTAGACTTACAGCTAGAGAAGCAATTCATTTTGCCTTTACCATCCGTAGCAAGCCTTTGAGGACATTTCTTTACCACATGACCTTCATTTCCACACTCAAAACAAGCTTTGAAGGCTTTTGATGCTTGACTGACCCGTGTGAAGCATTTGGAATTGAAGATTGCTTTGAGGTTGTTGTAGAATCTTGCTTGTTTTAGCGTTTGCTATGCTGAACAGGGTATGAGATCTTTACTGACTAACTGGGTTATTTTGCAGTTGGAGAAGAGATCTGTATTGGTCTTTATTCAGCTTTTGGAAGCTTTTGATACTTGACAATGTTAGGAGACATCTTGATCTGTGAGGAACCAACATGAACCTCTGTGATTGATTGTTGATACATATGCACCTAGTTTAGGAGCTTAATGTAAAATGTCTATCATGTCTTACATATATGTAATTGAATGGGTATGAATGAAATACAATGTGTGTTTGATGCTTATAATGTTTAAAATTTCATTGTTTATTATGTGATAACTTATATTGAACTAATTATATAGGTTTGAGGTTATTGTACATAGTTCTTAGTCAATAATGATTGAGAAACATGTTCAAACTTAATCGTGTGAAGTTTTCATACGAATGGACCATGCCAATGGACCATACACATGAATACTTCATGTTAATGGACTAGTCGCACGACTAAACCAGTAGACTGGATCAGTCACCCGATTGAGACGTAAGAGTTACTCAGTCGCACGACTGGACCATTAGTCATGTGGATGGACCAATCGCGTGCTTCAGTCGCACGACTAAACCATGCTAATGGTTCAGTCGTACGATTGACAAACCCTAACCTATAAATACCACCTAATTCATGGAAAAACGTAATAATTCGAATACCTACGCACATAATCGTACCCTAGCCGTCCAGAGACTCAAGAAAACCTGTTCCAAGTTCATAGATCATAGTTGATCGTGTTCTAATCATTCGTAACGTCTCATTAATCGTTAGATTGATCTGAACTGTGTTCTCCCTGATTGGATGGCCAATCAAATAGGATCTGCACTATTTGAGTTGGTATACACGCAGAATCAGTTAGTACTCCATACGTACACGGTCCTAACAAATGGTATCAGAGCTTTGGCTCTTGATTTTGCGTTTGATTCGATCGTTTTGGTGCAAAAATCACGTTTTTCATTCAAAAACACCATCTTTTTGGGTAAAACAATATTTTTTCAATGTCTCCAGGTCTACAAGTTCACGTATTTTGGCTTACGGCAGATTAGGGTTTGTGAAAAATCGTATTTTTGTGTCAAAGTACCAAAAATATTTGAATTTTCAAATCCAGCAGCCTCAGTCGCACGATTGGCTCAATCGCACGACTTACCTCAATCGCACCTCCGATACGCACGATTGAACTCTGTCGCCCATCCATTCGTAGGACTGAACACCCCATTCGCATTGTTCATCCACACTTGCTCAATCGCACGATTAAGTCATCCACATTGGTTCAATCGCACAATTGACTCATCCGCATTAGTCCATTTGAACGATTGACCCAATCGCATCTCTCCATTCACACCAGTGAAACAGTTTTGTTCTAACTCTCAAAGTATATAGAAATGGAAGATCAGTACTCAATGTTTACTACAGGTAGGGACTCGCATATCCAGAACCTGTTACTTATGGAAATTGAGATTGGGAATCACAATAAGTCACCTAAACTTATCACATTAGACGATTACCCACAATGGAAGCAAAGGTTCGAAATTTATCTAAATGGCATTGGTCCTAATTTGTGGGAATCAATCGAGACTGGTTATAGTATGCCAGTTGGTGCTAATGGCATCAAACTTACTCTAGGCGACATGACTGATAGCCAGAAGGTGAAGTACAATGCTGAGAAAAAGGTGTATGCTATGTTAACTCAGTCTATACCTAAGGATATATTCCACCAATTTTCTGAGAATAAACAAGCAAAGAAATTATGGGAGGCTCTGGAAAAACAATACGACGGGAATGCATCGTTAAAAGCTCTAAAGGAGAAAGCTTTAAAGAAGGAGTTTGATAACTTTTCATTGATGGGTAAGGAGATCTTGGATGATGTCATAGATAGATTCTACCATTTAATGAGTGAGTTGCATACTCATGGGGTTACAACGTCAATGGAAGATAAGGTATCAAGCTTTGCCGATGGTCTAGTAGAGAAGTGGGACTCGATTGTCTCTAATTTGGGACAGAACAATCTACTAGCAAAATTAGGCATAAACGACTTTATCCTGAAACTAAGGGAGGAAGAACTGAGGATGAAGTATAGGTCTCAGAAAGGAACATACGATCAGAACCTGTCTCTGTATAATTCAACTTCCACCTCAAAAAGCTCAGGAGCACCACTTCAAATTGCATTTGTGTCAAGTTCACCAGCTCCCCGCAAGCCTCTACTTCAAGGTCTGAAATGTCAGGGTCTTCTAGCACCTAATATATAGAACCTGAATCAAACGCTACGAAGTTGAAGACCGAGAATCTCGGGAATATCATTGTCGAGGTTGCAAAGGAGCATACGGACTTGTTAGCTGCAGTTGTTCATTCTTATGATGGTCTACTTGCAAGAAAGATCGGAAATTTCCATCTGGCTGATGAGGTTTACGAGCAGGTGGACGAGAATGAATTGGAAAGAATGGACATTATGTGGGCGTTGGCAAGTGCTGTTCGTAGAGCCAAGAAGTTTGTGAAGAAGACTGGACAAAACTTGATAGCTACGAAGGATACAACTTTTGGTTTTGACAAAACCAAAGTTACATGTTTCAACTGTGGAGAAAAGGGGCACTGCAAACATTAATGTGTGAAGCCAAAGAAGAAAGGTAACGGTAATCCTTTCTCAGTATTCAACTGTAAAGACAACCCACAAGTGACGCTGCATCATCAAGCAAAGATCCTAAGGCTTTGAATGCACATGATGATGAAGGTCAAGATTGGACCTTTCGTTTTGTATCCCCAGGTGAGTCAAACACTGCAAATGTTGAGGTTTTGGATGATGACACTGCAAGTGAAGGTGATATAGCAGTTGAACTAGTAATGTCAGATCATGAAGATACTGCTAATGTGGTCACTCACCTGAATGAAGAGGATCTCAGAACTACAGGTTCAGAGTCTCCAGCATCTGAGAAGTCAAACTCTGCACTGATGGTTGATTCAACCGAGTCTTCACAGGTAAGTACCACAGACCAACTTTATGATAATCATGCTTGTAATGAATGTAGTAAATTTAGAGACAGCATAGATTCAAAATTTGCTAGGTTATTAGATTACAATAATAGTTTAGTAAATAACTTACAACTGTGCACAGAGGCTAACCGGATTTTAAAACAAAATGAGCACAGTTATAAAGAGAAAATAGAACTGTTAAATAAACAACTAAGGGAAACCGAAGTTGTTGCTTTTAACCAAGAAAATGACATAAAGTTCTATATAAACTCCCTAGAAGAAACTAAGAAAGAAAAAGCAGTTTTGGAAGTCGAAGTAAACTCATGAAAACAAAAACTGCACAATTGGACAAGTTCTTGCCAATTAGTCCAACACTTAGTGAGAAAACGAAACAATGGGGAGGGTTTGGGATATTAAGTGGTTCCACCACCACATGAGACAATGTTAAATGCTAAATGTAGACCAGTAAATAACAACCCTAGTATGGATCATGTGGTGTCCACTCCTCTAGTTAGTGATCTAGATTTCACGAGTAAACCGGTAGAATCTGTCACTAAACAGAAGGAGGAAACTTTAAAGTTTCAATGTAAAATAGCAATTGTTAATTTGGATGACAAATTTGAGAAGGTTAAAGTAAAGTCAGGTTCTAAGATGTCTAATTCTGAACTTAAAAAGACCAAAAAAGTTAATCAACCTCGTGCACCATGTATTAGTCCAAATAAACAAAAGGGTAAAGATGTTTAAAATGTTCAAACAATGAATTGTGTTATAGAAACTAAAACATCTAAACAAGAAGTGGCAAAACCCAAACAGATTAAAGTCACACTGTTGCACACACCTCCCCACAGAAATAGTTCCACCAACGTATAGAAAGTAGATCATGCTAAAATTATGGAAAGTATGGACACATTACTTCTAATTGTCCTTATTATCAGACACCAAGAAACAAAATTGAACTTCATCATCCTAAACCAAGGTCTTCTAAAAGGAGTTCTATCACTCCACCAAAAGAGATTAGTGAACATAAAGTTCAAACTGTAAGCCAGTCATTTGTTTATCACAAATAGGCTTTACACAAAATTGACCTATGGAAAAAAAATCAAGTACAGTGTCTGATAATGAGAACAAAAAGAAAACAGATCTGCCCTCACCCTCAAAGGTACAGTTGGTAGAATTTATGATGTGTGATGCCTCTGGGTCACCCAACCCAGTTAAGGCTTGGGTCCCTAACCTAAAATAATCATTTTCTTTAAATGTGCAGGGTATCCGTTATAGTGCTTCTACAAATACCTGGATTGTTGATAGCGGAGCATCAAGGCATATGACTGGAAACCTGTCTTTCCTTTCAAACATCAAACAAATAAAGGAGGACAAGTTTCATTTGGTGGAAATAAAGGAGGTTACATCACAGCTCAAGGGGAAGTGGGAAACTAGAAAGTGAAGTTTAATAAGGTAAACTATGTTCAAAAACATCAAAATAACTTACTTTCAGTCATAAGTGACTCTTCCTTTGATGATGAATACTTGGAAACAATCAAGTGGATCAGGAGGAACAGGTTCCTACTACTGCAGGTACATAAGCATTTGATGTTGATGCATTTGACACTTCGGAACCTCACACTCCTACTGCCTCAGATACTGAACCGCGGGTTCACAACCTAGATAATGAGGTAGTTGTTCCCACCACTCCTGGATCACGCCTAAACGTGTATCATCCTTGGACAATGCCATTGGAGATGTTCGATCAGGAGTACTGATAAGAACTCTACTATACTCAGCTGATTCTCAATGATGGAAAAGGGGTACCTTCACGATGGTGCGTATCAATGTTTTATGTCTTAATTTGAGCCAAAATATGCCAGTGAAGCCCTAAATGACGAGGCATGGGTGAGTTCCATGCAAGAAGAACGTCTTCACTTCAAGAAGTTAGGTGTATGGAAACCCGTGGATAGACCTAAAGGTGCTAAGGTCATTGGCACCAAATGGGTCTTGAAATGCAAGAAAGATGACCAAGGGGTCATAATTAGAAACAAGGCTCAACTTGTAGTTCAAGGATTTTGACAAGTTAAAGGGATTGATTACAATGAAGTCCTTGCACCTGTGGCGAGAATGGAAGCAATCCGTATCTTCCTAGCCTATGCCTCTTACATGAAAACTAATGTTTATCAATGGGATGTAAAGAGTTAATTTCTTCATGGTGAAATCAGGGAGACAGTGTATGTCAGTCATCCCAAAGGATTTAAGAATCCGTATCATCAGGACAGAGATTACAAACTAGACAAGGCTCTCTACGGGCTCCACCAAGCCCTAAGAGCATGGTATAAAAACTCTCGACTCATCTTGTGAAACACGGCTTTCGTAGAAGAGTAATTGATTGTACACTATTCATCAAAGAAAAGGATGGTGACTTACTGCTTGTTCAAATTTATGTTGATGACATAATCTTCGGTTCCAAGAATGAAGAACTATGTAAAGAATTTGAAGCAGTAATGAAAGATGAATTTGAGATGAGTGCCATGGGAGAGATGAAGTTCTTTCTCGGGTTACAGGTGGATCAGACACCAAAGGGCATTTTTCTACATTAGACCAAGTATTTAGGTGATATCCTAAGTCTGTTTGATATGGAGAATGCTTCAGCAGCTCGGACTCCACTTGCTACAAACCACGACATAGCACCCAATGAAAATGGTGATCTGGTTGATGCCACCATATACTGAGGAATGATTGGATCCCTCATGGACCTCACTGCCTCAAGACCTGATATCATGTACGCGACGTGTCTCTGCTCCAGATATCAGGCGAAACCGAAAGTCAACCATCTCATAGGAGTCAAAATGATATTTCATTATCTGAAGGGTATGCCAACACTTGGGTTGTGGTATCCTCATGATGATGACTTTGAGCTTACAGCGTATAGTGACTCAGGATTATGGCGGCTGCAAAATGAACTATAAGTCAACATCAGTAGGATGTCAATTCTTTGGGAGAAGATTAGTCACATGGCAGTGTAAGAAGCAGACATCAGTTGTTATGTCAACTTGTGAAGCTGAATACGTTACTGCTGCAAGCTGCTGTTCACAAATCATCTGGATTCAACAGCAAAAATGCAAGACTACGGTTTGAAATTCTCTAACACTCCGATATTTGTTGATAATTTTGCTGCTATAGCCATAACTAAAAATCCGGTCCAACATCCTAAGACCAAACACATCAGAATTAAATATCACTTTATACGTGATTATTTTGAAAAGAATTTAATCGATTTTACAATTAATACGGATTTTCAATGCACTGACCTCTACACAAAAGCTTTTGACAAACCAAGATTTTTATATTTGTTAGAGGTCAACGGCATTAAAAAGAAAAGTGAAGTGATTCCAGACTGTGACAGTACTTAGTCCGACGAGTAGACTTATTTTTATTTTTTATTTTATATTATTTCTTCGCCTATTAAAATTCTAAACGCAAAAACATTTTCGGTTTTAGAATTTTAGGTGGAGAATAGGTTAATATAGTATTAAATTAGTTGTTTTAATTTGAGTACCAAAAAAACGAGGGAGGAGGACAGTCTAGCTAATAGAAATGAGATCATATCTGTGATACTAATTCAGTGTTTATGGAAAATGATAGTACACAGGAACAAAGAGTTTGGGAATTTAAAAGAAGGTAATTGTTTAAGATGAAAAATTCAAAGTATACGTCTGAGAAGTCTAAGCAAAATAAAATGAAAAATGATAGTAAAACTAGCTGCTACTAAGGGAACACGGAGAAAGTAGACCTAGAGGTTCTTAGACCACTACATGATGTGTCGGTAGATTTAACATAATAGATGATTAGACCTAATTGGTGATTTTAAGCTCATACTAAGTTGTTCAACAAGCTAGGGGTTACCATCTTATCCCTGGTTAACACAATCAACGAAGTTCCGATAAGGGATGACAAGCAAAATAAACGCCACAAATGTGTGTGGATGACCGTAAAATAAGCAAAGCACATGAAAAATGCAAAAACCAATCAAGCTAATAACCTATGTTGTTGGTGCGATCTGTGCAAAAAGAATATAATTGCTCAAACAAGAAGATATGTTGTGTGCCTCTCTGCTGTGCGGTGGCACTGACCTGAGCATAAGCATAACCGAAATATTCTAGAATTCATTATTGTTCGCGCCTCTCTGTGGTGCAGTGGCACTGACTAGAGGCTTAACATCTCTTTGAAAGCTCTAGAATAATTTCTTCTTGTCTAATACACGTAGACCGCTTAAATATCTCCTGAGGAACGTTGATTATCATATAAGCGTGGGATCCACAAATGCTTGTTGAAATAATTAAACCTTAAATCATGAGCAATTTTTTTAAAAATCTGTGTATGGATTTAAGAGGACAAGTATACTGACAATCATCATGAGCTGCAACTCTTGAAAGCCAAAATCACTATGTGCATCTTGTAGCTCTAGTATGATTTCCTAAACTTGCTAATAACTCTCGTTGAAACATGAATCTAGCATCAAAAGGCTTTGGTAAAATGTCCCAAATGATTTGATAAACCTGTATGATTCCATAATGAATCGTTCCAGCTATGATCAAAGTAACTTGATGCTATACTGTCCAGGAAGAAAAATCTGGTAGATACTTATCTTAGGATTTCAACCTCACACAAAATACAAAAATATGTTTTAGCTTTGTTTTATGTCTAGTTGTTTAATTTAGTTAATATCAGTTAATTTAGTAGTTAAATATCTGACTACGCATCGAAAGTCAATCTAGGATTCACTCACTAAAAGAGTCACGTCTGAGGTGACAAATTGTTTTGTTGTTAAAAGGATCACGTATGAGGTGATCAACAGTTTTCTAAGTTAAAATGGTCATGTCTGAGATGATCAATGGTCAAAATGACTTATCAATAAGTAAAAGGGCTAAGTGTATGAATGTCGTAAGGTCAAACCCATAAGTATGATCCATTCGCACGACTGGGCCATGAGTATGGACCAGTCGTACGATTGGACCATACGTATGAGCCCAATCGCACGACTAACCAACACGTATGGACCAGACGTACAATTGGACCATAAGCATGGGTAAATCCATACGATTGGATCATCAAAATGAACCAATCGCACGAATGGAGGTGACCGAATGAGACGGTCGCACGACTGAAACCTAGTCGCACGACTGAAGGTGACCGACTGTGCCAGTCTCACGACTGAGCCTCAGTCGCACGAGTCAAGAGTGCGAAGAGGTTCAGTCACACAATTGGAGGAAACCATAGTATAAATAGAGGGGGAGTCGGTCACAGTCACTCATCACCCCCAAATCACCCCTAAATCGCACGATTGTTCCGTTACGCTGCCAAAATCATGATTGAGTGTTATAGACTGATTACTGTTGCTTCTAACAATCTCGCTTGATTATACAGGTAATGTGCGGCGTTATCCACTCAAAGGCTTATCAAATCGTGCCCTAGATCATCGCAATTGAGCCCTAATAAGAACCAACACTTAGTACACAAAATAAACCTTTAAAACTAAGTAAATCACTAACTTAAAATGTCTTACATGTTAATTGGAACGATTGTGAGTCTAATGAGCCAAACCACAATGTCTAACATCAAGTTTTTCTCAAAATTTGAATTTGAATGGAAGCACTGACTGTCATGCGAATAGACGTACTGATGAACTTCAATCGCATGACTGAGCTGGACGAATGGCACAATCGCACGACTATACCATGCATTTGAGTTTAGTCGCACGACTGTGTGAACCGCATGGGAAAGCATACAACTAAGCCCAGTCGCTTGCTCAATCGAACGAATGAGGTCAATCGCACTACTCAGACTCAGTCGCATTCTCCATTCACACGACAGAAAAGAAGGATTCAAGTCCAATAAATTCAAATTCCATTTAGCTACGCACACTCTGTAGTGAGGATGACGATAGTGATGATGATGAGGCCAGTGAAGATGAGGGGACAAGGGGAAAGCAGAATGATGATGATGATGATGATGATGATGGAGATGCAGCTACATCTGTCTCAGCTCAGGTTCAAGAGAGACGTTCAAAGATAAATCACGACCAAGGAGCCTCATCTTCTGCCCCATCTGCTGAGAAGCCAGCTATTCAGGGCAAAAGTAATGATTAGATATTTATATATTTGAAAGCTTTTGTACTTGAATCATGTATTAAAATTATGTACTTAATGTTTATGTGTCTTTATCAAATACTTGATTGTCTTGATAAATTACTAATTGTTGATGTATTTATATGTTTAAATCAAGCACATCAATCATCTCAGCAAGATGAGTATGATGTTACTCCCCATTAGCAAATCAAGTCTCAACTTACAATGATTCTTGATTTGCAAGGGATAGTCAGAAGGTCTGTAAGCTATACTCCTGAAGAAGGAGAAATCATTCAAGACCTTACTGATGAACAGCTTGCTGAGATGTTCCGGCTTAACCTGGACGAGATTGTGAAGGACGCTCCTACTTTTGAAGTTACAAGTGACGATGAGCTCAATGACATAGATGAAATCGAGAGTATGCTGACCGAGAGGGAAATGTAGTCCCCAACTTGGGTGATACTCTCGTCAGTGATACATTTGACAAGCTGGATCAGATGGAGAAAGAGTCTGAGAAGAATGAGGGTCAAGCTCAAGCCGCAAACGCCGATGTTGACATCAAAAAGGATGAATGGGTGGCTTGTTTTGCTGAGATCGGAGCCATGCCCACTGCACAAAAGCCAAATGTCTACACCAACCTATACAAAGTCAAGAAACACTTAAAGGTGTTAGGCAAGATCATCGCATGGGCTTATTTTGAGGATCTGAATGTGTATGCCGTGAAAAGAGAAAAGGGCATAGAGTACTTTAGATTCCCACACGATCTAAAGACTGTCCTTGGTTTTGAGCTCAACCACCTAGCACGCCTAAAGTTGCTATATCTTAATTCGAAGAAAAGGTCAGGCTGGTTTTAGGCTGCATTGAGGAAAGAGTACCACACCAGGTGGGTTAACTTCAGACCTCAACAACCGAAGAGGTACATCAGAAGGTCTGAAGTTGATCCCATTACTAGAAAGCCTAAGGTAGTGCTGAAGTGGAGTCCTCCGCGCACAATGTCTAGAATCCCTCTAAGGGAAATGCCATAGGACTTCACTCCACACTTCCAGTGGTGGTACTACAATTGGAGAACAGGTGAAGCGGTCATAGTCTTTCAAAAGGAGAGCCAAATGGATACTATCCGGGTATTTGACCCTATGTGGTTGACTAACTTGTCTGCTAATGATGCTTATACTTTATACAAGTGGCCACTATTCTATGATTCGCAAGACATTGTACAAGCCCTCCAGTTTTAGAATGTGATAAGGCTTTGTTTTGCTTTTGAGATACATGCCGGAGCTACAAGAGAGGGAAAGTACAACAAATTTGAAGAGCTGATGAAGAATGTTAGACAATGATGTAAACTAGGTCCAAGGGGGACTTTCTTGATACATATGTACCTAGTTTAGGAGCTTAATGTAAAATGTCTATCATGTCTTACATATATATAATTGAATGGGAATGAATGAAATACAATGTGTATTTGATGCTTATAATTTTTAATATTTCATTGTTTATTATGTGATACGTCACACCCCAACCTTGACGACGGAAACGTCGAGATGTGAGGGTTAAGATTGTTCACAACCATATAACGCTGTATTTAAATGTAAATATTAAAATTATAAGTTTCAAAAGGAAATACAAACATAAGTCTCAAATATGAAATAAGTTCCAAACAAAACAAACATAACATAAACATTTTATTTAGTTAACTAGGTCCAAGTCCTAGTTTTATTGCAAGCTTCAAAAGACCACTTTAAACTTGAGGGTTACCTGAAACATGATAAAAATAAAAGGTCAACTATAAATAGTTGGTGAGTTTCCGAGGTTTTCATACATAATATGATAAAATTACAAGTAGCAATTCATGTCATAGGTCATAAGTTAGTAAGGTTATAGAACACATATTGTTACAACCAAACCTCGACTTGATTACAAGTATATAAGATTGGCAAAGTGTATTTGGTTCCCATGACGAACAAGCATACGTCATCAGGAGCCGGCAATACCTCGACTTTAGCACCAAATAGGCTTGTCAGGCCCAAAGATCTAAGACATCGCCAGGCTAGCAATAGTTAATGATTGCAAACAAAAATATGTATCTCATATAAACACTTACAACACACAAATAACCATGACAAAAATATGAATTGCAAGTGCTTACAAGTTTAAATGTTTACAAGTGTATGAGAATAAGTATCATGTTTCACCCCAAATTAATGTGAAAATATAAAAAAGGGGCAAGGAAAACACACATTTCAAATAAGTATATGATGAAGATAATAAGATTAATATGCGTCATTCTAAGATAAAATGTCACAAGCCACCTAAATATATCAATATTAAAATATTTAGATTAATAATAAGTTTAACAATTTAATACGAACTAAGGTATTAGAATTTGGAGGATTTTTTTATAAAGTTAATAAATTCTTATATAAAAATGTACTATTTTATGAACTTTACAAAACCTATTTTAGAGAAACTAAATCCTTTATAATTAACTTGTGATTTTTATTCATAACATATATATTATTATCGTCATGAAAAATCTCTAATTAAAGATGACATAAGGTCCAAAATAAATTTATTCATCTTAAGGTATCATACAATTTATAAAATATTCAATTATAAGATTTATAAAATTTTTATAATACAATGTTAAAATGCTTTACAATAATAAATAAAAAAACATTTAAATGACTCTAAAAATATTTGAAGTTCATGAAAGTCATTTTTACATTAATTATAAAATTTTCATAATTAATTTAAGGCCAAAAAGGCTTTAAAATGTTGGGTTTGTTGGACCATATCAAAGTAGTTTAACCATTTTAAACTATGAAAGCGCAGCGGATTAATACCTTAACATTAACATTAGTAATCTGAAAAATTAATGCATATATCATAATAAAAACAAACCCAAGAACATAAGGATCATTTATATGTGTATGAACTAGTTATCAACAAGAAATAACAACCCAAAAACAAACCATTGAACTACCTTCCAAAACCTGCTGAAAAACAGGATTATGATGAAGAAAATGATGTTGTTGAATAGCCAAAACACCAAGGAAAGATGTCCTCAAGCATCCATACCCACAAGCATCAAGCAAACACCATTCTTGCTAGAAATTGTGCACCAAAACGGATCACGAAGACTGCTGGAATCTCATTCCAGCCGTGAACATGAAATCTTTCTTCCAAAAGAAGAGTTTTATTCTTGTGACCCTTTTTGCATTAGAGAGAGATAGCTAGATCAAGTGTATGTGTTCAAAAGGAGGGTTTTCTAAGTTCCAAGACATCCAAAAGAAAGCAAAAGAGGAGCCAAACCCTACGGGGCGACCGAAACCCAAAATAAAATTGGGTTTTCCCCCCAAAACACCCCTTTTTATTTTGTTAAACTAATTGTTTAAAATTAGATGTATAATTAACCTTTTAATTATATAACATACACACACTTTTATTATTTGATGTTATTTAACTAAATTCAACAACATTACAAATAATATCCATGAACAATATATCCATTAAGTTGTTCAATCTCATATGCAACTTATTTAGAAAACCCATTTTCTAAATTGATGTATTTATTTAATTGCATGATCATATCATCAATTAAATAATATTTGTTGTTTGCTAAGCTTGTTATTGGGTATGACCCGACTTGGATCATAATGTACTAACCACATCAATATTCTATGTGTCTTGGGCATAAAGAATCCAACAATCTCCCACTTGCACAAGATTCATAGAACATTGATGCAAGTAGTAAATACCGCCTAACAACGGTTTACTACCCTTAATACGCATGACTGGAAGCCATTCAATAACATCATCCCCTTCAAGTATCCAACTTGAAACGATTTAGGTGAATCAATCATTTATCCTTTTGTTACAGATGTCATGTTAAATACAAGGACATAGAATGATCATTCCTTGTTAATTTAACTTAATCAGGCCTTAGACATCTTGCTCTCAACGAATAAGAGGAACAAATTCCATCTTGACTACATACATTTTTCACAATCACCTCGTGTCACACCTGAACATAGCCTTATGTACTGCCCATTATTTTAGAGCAGCGAAGAACTAGCTCAAGGTATAACATTTGGTGAATATCAAAACCCAATATGTATCTCAGGTCAGAGGATACCAAATGATATTCGCCTTTACTTAAATTTACTTATGATCAATCTAGAAGATTCCATTTAGTAAAATTGAGATGCGGGTCAGTCCAATATTTGTATCCCATAAATATCTATGAACCTTGGTAGCAACCAATTGTTCTATATTCATTCCTTATGAATATCCACCAATCCATGTTCATAATAGTCTTACGTTCATATTTGTTCCCACAAACATGACCGACTATGGACATTTAGAATAATAAACATATTCATGGATGTATACATGCTAAAATGAATATAACTCAAAATATCACAATTATATAAAGAGTTAAATATTACATTGTTTCAAAATTTTAATACTAAACATATCAATTCCAGTCACTAGAATATCGAAGTCCTAAGGCACAAGTATGACTTTCATGCTTTGCCCTTTCAAGGAGCTTCGTGAGTGGATCCGCAATGTATTGATCGGTGTGAACTTTACGTATACATATTTTTCACTTTTCAACTTCATCCCGTATGTAGTTGAATTTCCGCTCAATGTGCCTAGCCTTTTGAAGTGCACAGGGTACCTAGATTTATGCAATCGTACCCTCATTATCACAAAAGGATTTCTAGGGGTCTTGAATGGTAGAGACCACCCAAGGTAGGTGATAAATTTCTTTATCCATGCAGCTTCCTGAGCTGCTGATGATGCGGCTATGTATTTGGACTTTGTAGTGGACAATTCTACTCCATTCATAATGAAGACATACCCCGATTTTGATCGAGAATCATCTCGAACAGTTTGGAAACTCGCATCCGTGTAACCCTTTACAACGAGTTCCTGTTCATCAGATCTGTATATTATAAACATTTCCTTAGTCCTATTAAGGTATTTCCATATACTTTTAATAGCCATTCAATGGATTTTACCTAGATTCTACTGATATCTGATCATCATGATTAATGCGCATGACACGTCTGATCTAGTGCATATCATCGCATGATGGATCCTATAGCTGATGCATATGGGATGTCCTTCATTCGATCTTGCTCATCCTTTGAGCTTGGACATTGAGATGTACTCAATATTGTCCCTCTTTGAATAGGTACCATACCTTTCTCAGATTTTTTCCATCTTGAACCTTTTCAAGACTTTATTAATATATGCACTTTGATTTAAACCTATCAACTGCCTCGATCTATCCCTATAGATCTACATTCCCAAAATATAGGCGGCTTCACCGAGATTTTATGGAAGAACAACTTCCAAGCTAGGTTTTGACACCTTCCATGGTTGGAATATCATTTCCAAAAGGTAGTATGTCATCAACATACAATACTAAGAATGTTATTATGCTCCCACTAACCTTCGTATATACACAAGCCTCGTCAGCGTTCTTGATGAAACCAAATTTCTTGATCTCTTTATCAAAACATTGATTCCAACTTCTCGATGCTTGATTCAATCCATAGATTGACTTCTTTAACTTGCGTACTTTTAGGATGTTGTGGATCAACAAAACCATCTGGCTGAACCATATGGATAGTCTCTTCGAGATGTCCATTAAGACAAGCGGTTTTGACATCCATTTGCCAAATCTCATAGTCATAATATGCAGCTATGGCAAATAATATCCTAATTGACTTTAGCAATGCCACAGGCGAGAAGGTTTCATCATAATCAACCCTTTGAGTTTGATTGAAACCTTTTGCTACAAGTCTTGCTTTTTAAGTATCCAAGTTTCCATGTAAATATATATTTTCTTCTTGAAACCCATTTGCATCCAACTGGTTTGGAGTTAAGTGGAGGGTCAACCAATTCCTAAACTTGATTGTCATACATGGATTGCATCTCAACGTTCATGGCATCCAGCCATTTGTCACAATCCAAATTGGACATTGCTTCATGCTATGTAGTTGACTCATCGGAGTCAACCACATAGCATCAATTCATGAAAGATCTATATCTTTCAGGTGGAATGCTAAATCTACCAGATCTGTGAACGTTTTGTGTGTATTGATCAACCTCTTGATCATCATCAACAACCACTTGTTGATTCTTGTGTCAACTAAACGTGTATCGGCTTGTGGATCTTGATCCTCATCAAATTCCACTATTCTATACGTTATTCCTCCATAAGGAACTTAGTTTCCAAGAACACAGCCTTTCAAGCAATAATTACTCTTGCTCTATTAGATCAAAGAAGTAGTATCATATACGATCTTTGGGATATCCAACAAATATACACTTAGTGAAATGACTATCTTGGTCAGGGCCATATTCAACATACGAGCCTCCGAGAGCATTCGAAACCCCAAAATGATAGAGGTAGTGAGCTTATAGCCATCATAGATTGAACCATATCCAATAGGGTTCGATTTCTCTTTTCAGACGCACCATTATGATGTGGTGATCCAGGTGGAGTAAGTTGTGAGATGATCCTACAACTTCTTAGATGGTACTAAAAGCATCACTAAGGTATTCACCTCCTCTATCTGAATGAAGAACTTTGATAGTTTTATTGAGTTGATTTTCTACTTCATTCTTGAAGGTTTTGAACATTTCAAAAGCTTCATGTTTATGTGTCATCATGTACACATAACCATAGCGACTATAATCGTCGGTAAAGGTAATGAAGTATCTTTCACCATTTCTAGTCATTGTCTTTAAAGGGCCACATACATCCGAATGTATAATACCCAATAAGTCTTTTGCCCTCTCGTTAGTGCCACTAAAGGGCGACTTGGTCATCTAGCTTGTAAACAAGATTCACACTTGTCAAATGAAACATTTTTATTTGATTTTCAAAAGACCATTCTTTTGAGGTGTTTGAATCTGATTCTTGTTTATGTGACCAAGACGACAATGCCAAAGATAAGAATCACTTAAACTCATTTTAAGTTTCTTGGTACTTGTTTGGTATAATGAGCTATTATAAGATGAATCATCATGAACCAATTCATAGATTCCATTAAAAGGCATAGCCTTGAAATAAAATACATCATCCATACAAACATAAATACCATTGTTAACAAACTTTAATTCATAACCACATTGTTCTAAAAGGGAAATCAAAATTATGTTCCTAGTCAAACTAGGAGCATACAAAATGTTCTTAATGACAACTTCCAAACTATTTAAAAGTTTCAAAATATTGTCTCTTTGGGCTTCGACGTCAACTTTTGCTCCGTTGCCCATGTAAAGACTTGTGTCTCCCTTCTTGAAGTGCTTATTTCCTATGAACCCCTGTAACAAATTGCAAAAAAGAGTTCCACATCTGGTATCCAATACGCATGTGTTTAAAGAAATAACATTTCAACCAATGTGAATTATGAAAGTTGTACATGAGGTTTGCCCAACATCCCTCTTGTTTCTCAACTCTTTGAGATAGGTTAGACAATTCCTTTTCCAATGTCCTATCTCTCCACACTCAAAGCATGGATCGTTCTCCGTTACCTTAGGCTTCTTAAGCTTAGGCTTTGGAGGTTCCGCTTTAGTCTTTCCTTTCCCCTTTCCTTTGATGTACCCCTTTCCTTTGGCAACATTTGCCTGGGGATCAGGGAATGGCCTTTTCTTATTGCCTCCCTCATTGATCGAGAGAACAGGTAGAACCTTTCTACCCATCCCTGCCTCGGCTGTTTTGAGCATTGCGTGAAGCTCACCAATACTCTTGTCCCACCTGTTCATATTGTAATTCATTATGAATGTCTCAAACCTTTTCGTTAGGCCATTAAGGATCAAATTCGTGGCTAGCTCTTTTAAGACGGGACAATTAAGCCTCTCGAGGTGATCAACGTGGCATTTCATCTTAAGAACATAAGATGATACCGATTGGGTTTCTTCCATATGATACACATGAAGCGCTCGAACCGTTTCGTAGCGCTCTACCCTAGCTTGTTGAAGGAACATTTCTTTCAAGTGGGTTATTATGTCATATGCCCCAAGTTGTTCCATGTCCATTTGGAGTTTGGGAATCATAGTTCCCAACATGAGGCAGGAAACCTGCATGGAATCCTCAATGTATTGAAGCCAATCGATGTAGGCCTCCACATCCTCGGGGTCGAGTTGGTCAGGAATAGGATCATCAAGGACATAGGCCTTTTTCTCTTACTTGAGAACAATTCTCAAGTTTTGATACTGGTCCATAAAGTTATTATGGTTAAGACGATCCCTTTCTAAGATTGTTCTCAGTGATAGGGTAGGGACGGTCAGGGTGGGCATTATTGTTTGCGGCCATTTCTACAAAATTACAAAGTTCATTTTAGTATTTCTGAAAAATTGCATTTTAATTATTAATACCCTTTACACGTCTCATAGACAACTAATAATTAAAATCTAGAATCCAATGTTATATTTAAATGATGGTTAGGTGACCTTTATCCCATTATTTAAATTAACAAGGTAGTCAACATTTGACAATTGCAACCTATTGCAACTTCTAGCTTTATGGGATCGGTTAAACATCTTATGTTTAGTCGGCATGTAAAATCCCATCAACACCATTATACACCATGCTTCGGTGATCCTATGCACATGGTTTCCAATTCAAGTCGTCCTACTTACACACACGTGTGAGTTTACACATACAAGTGGTTAGGTGACCTTTATCCCACAAATATGTTAAGCTCACGTCAAACATACAAGTTCCCTAAAACTGGTTAGGTGACCTTTATCCCACAAGTAGTTCTCAAGTGATTCGAGTGTCGTGTAAAAGGATGGTGTTTAACTTGTTTCCAAAGGGATTTAAGTTTCCATTAATTCTAGTTATGAAAATTCTATGTACCTTGTATTTGCATGCTTTCAAATACATGGTACACTATGGTTCTCTTTTAAGAAAAGCTCTTTTATTTTGAAATCATTAATCCTTTTAATAACCTTTTATTAGTCACTTAATGATTAGGAACCAAAAAATTCAGCTTGTTGTGATAATTTATTTAGATTGTTAAGCATATCCGTATATCAAACAATCAACATAAAATGGATAATCAAACAAGCATATATCAAACAACCACATGTGCATAACCATAGCCACTATGTTGACAACACTTGTTTTCCGTCACAAGTGTTGTCATTTAGTCTTTCCTAAGGGTTGAACACAACACAAAGATGAGATCTCCAAAGACCCCCCATTTGAACTTGCATCCAAATGCTTCAAGTCCTTCTCTTGTGTCTTCCTTTTGTGCTTCCATCTTGTGCATCTTCTTTTACAAAATTATATCCTAATACAAATTTTCTAATAAAGGAAAACATACTTAATCTATCTATTACATCACAATAAATGAATAAATAAATTACATCCAAATACAAGCACAAAGGAATAATTATTACAACCCATAAGAATGAATACAACCAAAACAAAACATCCATTCAAAACCAAACCAACACAAGGTCAAGGCTAGGTTATGCACCAATATGAAACATCATATACAACATACAAGAACCAAATAAATCCCCATATGAGCCTAAATTTTCAGCCAACACAAACCAAAAATTTAGGGTCCTTTTGTCCAAACAAAACAAAATCAACCATTTGATATCTTTCTTTCAAGGTTTAATCACAAGCATGTTAGATATAGCCTTGAAAGGTTGGGGATTTATAACATCATCACAAAACAGCCCCTAAAAGGTTGTTAAAGCCCCATAAAACCAATTTTACAAGGACAAATGAAACTAGTCATCCACATATCCGGCTCTAGATGCCAATGTTGGGTTTGTTGGACCATATCAAAGTAGTTTAACCATTTTAAACTATGAAAACGTAGTGGATTAATACCTTAAAATTAACATTAGTAATCTGAAAAATTAAGGCATATATCATAATAACAACAAACCAAGAAGATAAGGATCATTATGTGTGTATGAACTAGCTATCAACAAGAAATAACAACCCAAAAACAAACCATGGAACTACCTTCCAAAAGCTGCTGAAAATGCGGGATTATGATGAAGAAAATGATGTTGTTGAATAGCCAAAACACCAAGGAAAGATGTCCTCAAGCATCCATACCCACAAGCATCAAGCAAACACTATTCTTGCTAGGATTTGTGCACCAAAACGGATCAAGAAGACTGCTGGAATCTCATTCCAGCCGTGAACATGAACTCTTTCTTCCAAAAGAAGAGTTTTTTTCTTGTGACCCTTTTTGCATTACAGAGACAGAGCTAGATCAAGTGTATGTGTTCAAAAGGAGGGTTTTCTAAGTTCCAAGACATCCAAAAGAAAGCAAAAGAGGAGCCACACCCTATGGGGCGGCCGAAACCCAAAATAAAATTGGGTTTTCCCCCCAAACACCCCTTTTTATTTTGTTAAACTAATTGTTTAAAATTAGATGTATAATTAACCTTTTAATTATATAACATACACACACTTTTATTATTTGATGTTATTTAACTAAATTAAACAACATTACAAATATATCCATGAACAAAATATCCATTAAGTTGTTCAATCTCATATGCAACTTATTTAGAAAACCCATTTTCTAAATGGTGTATTTATTAATTGCATGATCATATCATCAATTAAATAATATTTGGTGTTTGCTAAGCTTGTTATTGGGTATGACCCGACTTGGATCATAACGTACTCACCCCATCAATGTTCTATGTGTCTTGGGCATAAAGAATCCAACATAAAAATTATATGAGGGTGCCCAGGTTCAAACCCGAGACCTCATGTATGTGGGGGTAATGTTCTAACCAGTGAAACAAGGCACTCAGCCGCGTTTAGATTAGGTTTTTAATCGTTTAATACCAAGTTCAAACAATCCCCAAATTTCCACATGAACGTAGATCAAACGAACCCAAAATTGAGGATTAATTCGTGTAAGATAGCCGAATTAAGGTTAGGGCTTTTAATCCATATGAAAAACCAAGTGTGTAGGTGAAATCAATTACCCGATTTCAAAGTGTTAGCACGAGATCGAGTGATGAACAAGTCGGGGCCTACACACAACCTTGGTGGATGCTCAAACAATGTTGATAACCAAATTCGTTGTACAGGAAGCTTCCACAAGAGAGTTAATTGAAAACCCTCAATCAATTGTAATTCCAGTCGTGTAGAGGGTTGTGTTCAACTCGTGTGCAGGTCGCGAGGAGTATGATGATTGTATTCAATTGTTTGGGCTTGTTTCAGGTGCAATTGAACGTTGTAATCGATTAGATGTTGTCTTATGATCGAACAAGTTGGTTTAATTAGGTTATTATGAAGTGTTAATGCTCGAATGGCTAGGGGTGGTCAAGATGTTTCGGTTAATCATTCGATTGGGTTCATAATCGACGTTTAACGCAATCAAAGTTCATAATGGTGTTCGAATTGAGTTCAAGAATGGTTTGGAACAGTTTGGGGATCAAGAAACGACCAATTTGACGTTTCAGAGGTGGCCGGAGCCGGCCGGATCTTGGCCAGAAATGGTACCGGAAAAACGGGGTTAAGGCGGCGGTGGTTTGGGTTTTTAATTAATTACACGATTACCCCATGTAGTTTCAAAAGTTATCATTTTATGCATAAAACCTTTATTTAAAGTTTTAAAAAATGACAACTACCCCCCTAAGTTAATTAGTTCTAATTAAGATCATTAAGTTTCTTTTTATTATTATTATATTATTATTATTATTATTATTAATATTATTGTTATTGTTATTATTATTATTATTATTATTATTATTATTATTATTATCATTATTATTATAACTTGTATTATTATTACTACTAATATTAACATAATTAATATATATTTTATTTTTAACTTTCATATATTAAAAGTTAATGATAACTAAGAAGAATAAGCACATGAGTTTCATAATTGTCAATAATGACCCTTTCAAGAAAAAATTAAGTTAACTTTTAGTTAACAAAAATACGAGATGTTACAGTCTCCCCAACTTAAAAGAATTTCGTCCCGAAATTAAAAAAAAAACTGTAACTATACCAATAAGAACGGGTATCTCTTCTTCATGTGCTCCTCGTGTTCGCAAGTAAATTTAGCGCCACGTTTATTCTCCCATCAAACCTTGACGATTGGGGTTGTTGTGGTTCTAGTCTTCTTCATTGTCCATGATCTCAACAGGTTTCTCAACAAAATCCAATGACTCGTCAATCTGGATGTCTTCCAACGGAACATGCAGACTTTCATCGGCCAAGCACTTTCTCAAATTTGAGACGTGGAATACGGGATGAACCCCACTAAGGTCGGAAGGTAGTTCCAGTTATAAGCCACTTTCCCAATTCTTTTCAAGATTTTGAAAGGTCCTACATAAAGGGTTTGTTAAAACACTAAAACATAGTTTACCTTTTAAACTTTCAGAAAACGCAGCGGATATATATATATATCCTTAAAACCAATTTTAAAGCTCAAATGTATGTTCTTTAGTGATCTTTTAAGATGGTAAAACAAACCCAAACAAAAGGATCATCATATGTGAATGGACATGCTATGGTACATAAAATAACACAATATGGCAACCTCAAAGGGCTGCCATGAACTACCTCCTTCCAGCAGCAATAAAAACGTCCAAGAGAAGGAGATTTGAGATGCTTAAACAGCCAAGAACACAAGTGTAGAAGTCCTCAAGTGACCACTCCCACAAGCCTCCAAGTAGGCTTCTTAGTTGCTTGATTTTGAACCCCAAAACTCAGAAAGAGAGTTGCCAAAAGAGCTTCCAAAACGTGAGTTTCCAGCAGCAAGTTTGATGATGTAGGAAGATGAAATCGACCCTAAGGTTCCAAGAAGAGGAACCCTCAAGTGTTTATACCCCAAGCCTAGTTGCAATCACCTTCTTGTTAGGAAGAATGAACACTAAATCAACTCCAAGCCCCTCAATTTGCTGCTGCCATTTCCGTGAGATGGAGGAGAGAAAAAGAGAGTTTTTGCTGATTTTGCATGTGTGTTGAGATTGGAAAATGAGAGAGCTTCCACTAGTTAAGTTTGTGTCTTCTTAAGACAACAAAAGGCCCAATCACCTCCAAGGAGTGGGCGGCCAAAATGTGTTCAAAATAAGATAGTTTTCCTCTTTAATTAAACACACTTACTTAATATTAACTAGTCTTTTGTCACACATTAATAAGTCATCTACAAGACTTATAAAAAATGTGACATAAGTCTTCTCTAATTAAATAATTTAATTAAAGTATACTCTTTATTTTAGTGTTATTTAAACCCTTTTAAATAACAAAATAATAATAAACCCATCAACAAATTATCCTTATAATTTGTTCCATCTCTAATGCCTTTGTTTAGAAAACCCTTTTCTAAACATGATGCAATTATTCAATTGCATGATCCCATCATCAATTAAATAATTCTTCGTGATTGTGAAGCTTGTTATTGGGTATAACCCGACTTGGATCATAACGTACTAACCACATCAATATTCTACGTGTCTTGGGCATATAGAATCCTACAATCTCCCACTTGCCCAAGATTCATAGAAGATTGATGCAAGCAGTAAATACCGCCTAACAACGATTTACTACCTTATAACATGAATTATGGCCATTCAATAACATCATCCCTTTCAAGTACCCTACTTGAAATGATTTAGGTGAATCAATCATCTATCATTTTGTTACAGATGTCATGTTAAATCCAAGAACATAGAATGATCATTTCTTGTTGATTTAACTTAATCAGGCCTTAGACATCTAACTCTCAACGAATAAGAGGAACAAATTCCATCTTGACTACATACGTTTCTCACAAACACCTCGTGTTATACCTGAACATACCCTTATGTACTGTCCATTATTTCAGGACAGTGAAGAATTAGCTCAAGGTATAATACTTGGTGAATATCAAAACCCTATATGTATCTCAGGTCGGAGGATACCAATGATATTCACCTTTACTCAAATTTACTTATGATCAATCAATGAGATTCCATGTAGTAAAATTTGAGATGCGGGTTAGTCCAATATTTGTATCCCCAATATCTATGAACCTTGGTAGCAACCCATTGCTCTATATTCATCTTTATGAATATCAACCAATCCAAGTTCATAATAGTCTTACCTTCAAACTTGCTCCCACAAGTTTGAACGACTACGGACATTTAGAGTAAACAACTTACTCATGGATTAAACATGCTAAATTGGAACATTAATTGAAACATTATAACCAAATAATTTTATTCAAATAATGAAGAGTTCCACATATCCAAATACAAAATTTTACAGATCAAATCCAATCACTAGAATATCGAAGTCCCATGGCACAAGTATGACCTTCATGCTTTGCCTTTTCAAGGAGCTTCGTGAGAGGATCCGCAATGTTTTGATCCGTTTGAACTTTGCGAATACATATCTTTCCCTTTTCAACTTCATCTCGTATGTAGTTGAATCTCCGCTCAATATGCCTAGTCTTTTGATGAGCACGGGGTTCCTTGATTTGAGCAATCGCACCCTCGTTATCACAAAAGATCTCTAGGGGGTTCTGAATGGAAGGGACAACCCCTAGATCGGCAATGAATTTCTTTAATTATGCAGCTTCTTGAGCTGCCAATGAGGCGGCGACGTATTCTGATTCTGTAGTTGATAGAGCCACCACATCCTACTTGGAGCTCCTCCAAGAAACCGCTCCTCCATTCAGAATGAAAATGTATCCCGATTGTGATCGAGAATCATCACGATCGGTCTGGAAACTCGCATCCGTGTAACCTTTACAACGAGTTCCTCGTCACCAGATCCATAGATTAGGAACATATCTCTTGTCCTCCTTAGGTACTTTAGTATGTTCTTAACAGCCATCCAATGATTGTCTCCAGGATTTTGTTGGTATCGGCTCGTCATGCTTAAGGCGCATGACACGTCCGGTCGAGTGCATATCATCGCATACATGATGGATCCAATAGCAGATGCATATGGGATTGCCTTCATTTTATCTTGCTCATCCTTGAGCTTGGACATTGAGTCATACTCAATATCGTTCCTCTTTGAATAGGTACCGTACCTTTCTTAGAGTTCTCCATCTTGAACCTTTTCAAGATTTTTCAATGTATGCACTTTGATTAAACCAATCAACCGCCTTGATCTATCCCTATAGATCTTTATTCCCAGGATATAGGCGGCTTCACCAAGATCCTAATGGGAAAAACAACTTCCAAGCCAGGTTTTTACACCTTCCAAGGCGGAATGTCATTTCCAAATAGTAGTATGTCATCAACATACAATACTAGGAAAGTTATGTGCTCCCACTAGCCTTCTTATACACACAGGCCTCATCAGCGTTTTTTATGAAGCCAAATTTCTTTACTTCCTCATCAAAACGGTGATTCCAGCTTCTCGATGCTTGTTTCAATCCATAGATTGATTTCTTTAACTTGCATACTTTATTAGGATGTTTTGGATCGACAAAACCTTCAGGCTGAACCATATAGACATCTTCCTCAAGATATCCATTTAGGAAAGCCATTTTGACATCCATTTGCCAAATCTCATAATCATAATGAGCAGCAATGGCAAACATATCCTTATAGACTTTAGCATCGCAACAGGTGAGAAAGTTTCATCATAATCAACCCCTGAGTTTGAGTGAAACCCTTTGCTACAAGTCTAGCTTTATAAGTATCCAAGTTCCATGCATATCGGTTTTCTTCTTGAAAACCTACTTGCTTCCAACTATCTTGGAGTTAAGAGGTGGTTCAACAAGTTCCCAAACTTGATTGTCATACATGGATTGCATCTCAGCGTTCATGGCTTCAAGCCATTTGTCACAATCCGAATTGGACACTGCATTATGGTATGGTTGGTTCGTCTGAATCTACCACATAGCACCCATCCACGAAAAATCCGTATCTTTCAGGTGGATTACTAGTTCTACCACTTCTGCGAACATCTTGTGTGTATTGATCAACCCCTTGATCATACTCAACATACTCATGTTGAGTGCTAGTTTCAACCAACCGTGCATTGGGTTGTGGTTCTTGATCCTCTTCAAGATCCACTGTTCTACTGCCAGCTCCTTCCAAGGAACTTTGCTTCTAAGAACTCACCCTTTCTGGCAACAAACACCTTTTGTTCCATGGATCATAGAAATAATATCCCATAGAATCTCTAGGATATCCAACAAAGATACACTTGGTGGATCGGACTTCTAATTTGTTTGGGGTGGGAGTCTTAACATAGGCCTCACATCCCCAAACCCTTAAGTATGATAGGGATGGAACTCTTCCATGCCATATCTCAAAAGATGTCCTTTCCACCTTTTTGGTTGGGGCCATATTTAGAATACGGGCCGCGAGAGCAAAGCGAAACCCCAAAATGATAGAGGTAATGAGCTTCTAGCCATCATAGATCGGACCATATCCAATAAGGTTCGATTCCCCTCTCAGACACACCATTATGTTGTGGTGTTCCAGGTGGAGTGAGTTGTGAGACAATCCCACAACTCCTAAGATGATCTTGAAAAGCTTCACTTAGGTATTCACCTCCTCTATCGGTACGAAGAACTTTAATTGACTTGTTGAGTTGATTTTCTACTTCATTCTTGAAGATTTTGAACATTTCAAAAGCTTCATCTTTGTGCCTTAATAAGTACACATACCCGTAGCGACTATATCGTCGGTAAAGGTAATGAAGTATCTTTCACCATTCCTAGTCATTGGCTTAGAAGGACCACATACATCCGAATGTATGATTCCTAATATATCTTTTGCCCTTTCGTTAGTTCCACTAAAAGGTGCCTTAGTCATCTTCCCTTGTAAACAAGATTCACAAACATCAAATGAATCACATTCATTTGTTTTAAAAGACCATTCTTTTGAAGTGTTTGTAAACGTTTCTTGTTTATATGACCAAGACGACAATGCCAAAGATAGGTATCACTCAAGTCCAACTTGAGCTTCTTGGTGTTAGTTTGGTATAGTGAACTATTTAAAGTATTTTCATGAACCAATTCATAAATACCATTAATGGGAATAGCTTTAAATAGAACATACCATTTAAAGAAACATGAATATCATTTTCAATAAAAGATAGTACATAATGACAATGTCTTAATTAGGATACAGAAATAATGTTCCTAGTCAAACTAGGAGCATACAAAACATTCTTCAAAAAACATCCAAGCCATTTGGAAGTTTTAGGATGTAATCCCCACGAGCTTCAACTAAGACTTTAGTTCCATTGCCCATGAAGAGGCTACATCCCCTTGATTGAAATCCCTACTTCTTGTGAACCCCTGCAACAAATTGCAAATATGAGTTCCACATCCGGTATCCATACCCATGTGTTAGAAGATGTAACATTAAGATCAATATGAATCATGTATATTGTACCTGAGGTCTGCCCGCATCCCTCTTCGCTTTCAACTCTTGGAGATGGACGGGACAATTCCTTGCCCAATGTCCAATCTCCCCACACTTGAAGCATGGGTCATTAGTAGCAACCTTTTGCTTCTTCTCTTGTGGTTTGGGTGGCACCCTTGCCACCCCTTTCCCTTTTCCCCAAGCGGGTCCCTTACCCATGGCAACCTTTGCCTTGGGTGCGGGATGAGGCCTTTTATTGTTCCCACCTTCATTGATGGTGAGAACGGTAAAACCCTTTTACCCATGGCCGCCTCGGCCGTTTTGAGCATTGAGTGAAGCTCACCAATGCTTTTGTCCCATGCATTCATGTTGTAGTTCAACACGAATGTCTCGAACCTCTTGGTAAGGCCATTAAGGATCAAATCCGTGGCCAATTCCTTCGAGACGGGACATTAAGCCTCTCGAGGCGGTCAATGTGACTTTTCATCTTAAGTACATAAGATGAAACAGATTGGTTGTCGTCCATACGACATGCATGGAGTGCTCGAACCGTTTCGAAGCGCTCAACCCTAGCTTGCTGTTGGAACGTTTCCTTCAGCTGGGCAATCATGTCGTAAGCTCCGTGATGTTCATACTCCTTCTGGAGATCCGGAGTCATGCTCGCTAGCATGAGACAAGACACTTGGACGGAGTCCTCAGTGTATTTTAGCCAATCGTCTAGGCCTCCTCATCATCCTCGCTAGGTTGATCGGGGATAGGGTCGTCTAAAATATACGATCTTCTTTCTTGCTTGAGAACGATTCTCAAGTTTCGATACCAATCGATGAAGTTGTTATGATTTAGACGTTCCTTTTGGAGGATCGCTCGTAGAGATTGGTGGACGCGGATGAGTTATCGGAATTATCATTATTTGAGGCCATCTACAATTTTAACAAAGTTTTTTTTAGTATTTTCGATATTGTATTTTAAATAATATGACCTTTAAGGTCTTTTATATTAAAATCTAGAACCCAACATTACATTTAAATTGTGGTTAGGTGACCTTTATCCCACGTTTTAAATTAATAAGGTGGTCAACGTTTGACGATTGCAACCACTTGCAACTTCTAGAAGTATGGGATCGACTTGAAACCATATGTAAAGTCGGCATGTAATCCCATCAACACCATTTGGAAACCATATTGTAGGTGATCCATTTAACATGGTTTGCAAATCAAGTTACCCTACTTGCACACACATGTGAGTTTACCACATAAGTGGTTAGGTGACCTTTATCCCACCAATGTGGTATTCCCACCTTAAGTCACAAGTTCCCTCAAAATGGTTAGGTGACCTTTATCCCATTAAGAGTTTCCAAATGACTTAAGTGTTGTGTAAAAGGCGGTGTTAAACTTGTTTGAAAAAAAAAGCTTAGAGGTTCCATAATCCGAGTTTAGAAAACTCTATGTACTTGTATTTGCATGCTTTCAAATACAAGGTACCCTATGGTTCTTTGATTAAAACCTATTTTAATCTTTGAATCATTAAATCATTTTAATAACCTTTTATTAACCTTTAAGAACCATCAATTTTTCAGCTTGTTAAGTTTAATGAGTTTGTTATGAATATCAAATATCAACCAAACATAAACAACTATATGAGCATATGTGCATAACCATAGCATCTAAAGTGGTCCACACTTGCTTGCCATCACAAGTGTGGTCCATAGGACATTCCTAAGGGTCACAAACAAAGCATATTGAAGACTTCCAAAAGTCTCCCACTTGAAACCACATCCAAAATGCTCCATGTTTCTCTTATGACCTTCCTTTGTGCTTCCAAAGGTATGTCTTCATATTACAAGATATAAAGTCCTAATACAAGATATCTAGTAAAATGAAAATACACCTAATCTATTTATTACAACCCATAATAATAAAATACATATGAAACAAAGCACAAAGAACAAAAGATACAACCCATTGAATGAATCAATACAACCATCACAAACATCCAACAATCACAAGGTCAATGGCTAGGTTATGCACTAAAACATCCAATGATCAAATCATCAAAATATAATGAAAGCCCACTTAAAACCTTCAAAATTTCAGCCAACATAAACTGAAATTTTTGGTTTAAATATTGTCCAAACAATCAACATATCAACATACATATCTTTCAAGGTTTAATCACAAGCATGTGTAATGTAACCTTGAAAGTTGGGGATTCAACAAAACATAATATAGCAGCCCAAAACAGCCTATAACAAGTCTAAAACCACCTTTAAAACCAATTCAAAGGATAAACAGCAGTCATCCACATAACCGCTCTAGATGCCATTAAAGGGTTTGTTAAAACACTAAAACATAGTTTAACCTTTTAAACTTTCAGAAAACGCAGCAGCGGATATATATATATATCTTTAAACCATTTTAAAGCTCAAATGTATGTTCTTTAGTGATCTTTTAAGATGGTAAAACAAACCAAACAAAAGGATCATCTATGTGAATGGACATGCTATGGTACATAAAATAACACAATATGGCAACCTCAAAGGGCTGCCATGAACTACCTCCTTCCAGCAGCAATAAAAACGTCCAAGAGAAGGAGATTTGAGATGCTTAAACAGCCAAGAACACAAGTGTAGAAGTCCTCAAGTGACCACTCCCACAAGCCTCCAAGTAGGCTTCTTAGTTGCTTGATTTTGAACCCCAAAACTCAGAAAGAGAGTTGCCAAAAGAGCTTCCAAAACGTGAGTTTCCAGCAGCAAGTTTGATGATGTAGGAAGATGAAATTGACCCCAAGGTTCCAAGAAGAGGAACCCTCAAGTGTTTATACCCCAAGCCTAGTTGCAATCACCTTCTTGTTAGGAAGAATGAACACTAAATCAACTCCAAAACCCTCAATTTGCTGCTGCCATTTCCGTGAGATGGAGGAGAGAAAAAGAGAGTTTTTGCTGATTTTGCATGTGTTGAGAGATTGGAAAAAATGAGAGAGCTTCCACTAGTTAAGTTTGTGTCTTCTCAAGACAACAAAAGGCCCAATCACCTCCAAGGACTGGGCAGCCAAAATGTGTTCAAAATAAGATAGTTTCCCTCTTTAATTAAACACACTTACTTAATATTAACTAGTGTTTTCTCACACATTAATAAGTCATCTACAAGACTTATAAAAAATGTGACATAAGTCTTCTCTAATTAAATAATTTAATTAAAGTATACTCTTATATTATTAGTGTTATTTAAACCCTTTTAAATAACAAAATAATAATAAACCCATCAACAAATTATCCTTATAATTTGTTCCATCTCTAATGCCTTTGTTTAGAAAACCCTTTTTCTAAACATGATGCAATTATTCAATTGCATGATCCCATCATCAATTAAATATTCTTCGTGATTGTGAAGCTTGTTATTGGGTATAACCCGACTTGGATCATAACGTACTAACCATAAATATTCTACGTGTCTTGGGCATATAGAATCCTACGCTACAAATTTTGGAGCCAGATTACCTTCTTTCCAAAGCGAACCACACCCTTCCACGGTGAAACTTTAAGAAGAACCATATCCCCAACTTGGAATTCCAATGCTTACATCGCTTGTCAGCATAGCTCTTTTGATGACATTCGCACTTCAAGGTTCTTACGGATAATAGAAACTTTATCGGTCGTCTCTTGTATAAGTTCAGGACCAGTGATGAAGTTTTCACCAATGTCAGTCCAGCAGATCAGTGAACGACATTTGTGACCATAAAGTGCTTCAAACAGTGACATCTTGATACTCGACTGATAACTATTGTTATACGAAAATTCCACGAGCGGTAGATGCGTATCCCAATCACCACCAAAGTCAAGAACACACAGGCGTATAAATCCTCCAAGGTTTGGATTGTTCGCTCGTTTGACCATCATTTGAGGATGGTAAGCCGTGCTTAGGTCCATTGAGTACCCAAGAGTTCTTGCATGGACGACCAAAAATGCAAGTGAAACGGCGTCTCGGTCGGATATGATGCAAAGGTACACCATGACGACTTACAATCTCATCAATGTATATACGAGCTAACCTTGATGTCTTGTAAGTGTCACGTATCGGTATAAAATGCGTTGATTAGGTCAATTGATCAACGATCACCCATATGCTATCATGTCCTCAAAAGGTTCGGGGTAGCTTAGTTATGAAGTCTATGGATATGTGTTCCCACTTCCACATAGGGATCTCGGGTTGCACAAGTAATCCACTTGGACGTTGATGTTTGGCTTTAACCTTCGTACACGTGAGGCACTTAGCTAAATAAGTTGCTATATCCTTCTTCATCCTAGGCCCCTAATATTGACCACACAAGTCCACGTACATCTTATCGGAACTAGGATGAATAGAATAACGAGTTTGATGAGCCTCATTCATGATAAAGGTACGTAGGTTATCGTGATTTGGAACCCAAATTCGATTTGTGTGAGTACATCAATCCATTGGGTTTCATTTCCAATCGGATTAAAAGATTATGCTCTAGCTCATCCATCTTTCTTCCTTCTTGTTGCACCACTTGTTGAGCCTCCAAGATACTAGACTCGATGTCACCATCTATTCTCAAGTTTTGTAGCAGTACGATAGTCTCATTGACATCTAGTCGGATCTCAGTATCGAACTCACCCAAAGTGTCAAACCATTGATGTCGATCGTGAATTTCTTGGAATGAGATCATCTTATTGTGAATCTTTCGGCTTAGTGCATCGGCTACCATATTTTCTTTACCAGGATGGTAACGAATGTCACAATCGTAATCACTAATCAACTCCACCTAACGACGTTTTGAGATCTTTTTGATTAAAAACGTGTTGAAGGCTTTTGTGATCGGTGTAGACTATACATTGTGTACCATACAGGTAGTGCCTCCAAATTTTCAAAGCAAAGACAACAGCACCAAGCTCGAGATCCTGTGTTGTGTAATTCACCTAGTGAACCTTCAGTTGTCTCAATGCGTAAGCTATGACCTTCCCTCGTTGCATGAGAACACCACCAAGGCCTTGTTTGGATGTATCACAATACACGGTGAAGTCATCATTTCCATCGGGTAGGGTCAAGATAGGAGCATTGCACAACTTGTGCTTTAACACTTCAAAAGCTTCTTCTTGCTTGGTACCCCAATCGAATAGTTTATTCTTTTGTGTCAAAGAAGTGAGTGGTTTTGTGATCCTCGAAAAGTTGGCAATGAATCGCTGATAGTAACCAGCAAGAGCAATAAAAGAACAAACTTCGGTAGGAGTCGTAGGAACACACCAATTTTTCACAGCTTCCACCTTTGAAGGATCAACGTGAATTCCTTGGCTATTTACCACGTGTCCTAGAAATTGAACTTCCTCGAGCCAAAGTCACACTTCGAGAATTTCACGTACAATTGCTCTTTCTTCAACAACTCAGGAACCAATCTCAAATGCAGTTCATGATCGGTGTTGGATTTGGGGTAGATAAGTATGTCATCAATGAAGACGATCGCAAACTTGTCTAGATAAGGCTTGCATACTCGGTTCATGAGATCCATCAAGACAGTAGGAGCATTGGTTAAACCAAAAGGCATAACCATGAACTCATAGTGCCCATATCGAGTACGGAATGCAGTCTTTGGGATGTCATCATCATGAACTCGTAATTGATGATATCGAGAACGTAGATCAATCTTCGAGAATATAGAAGCTCCTTGAAGTTGATCAAACAAGTCATCGATGCGAGGAAGAGGATAACAGTTCTTGATGGTAAGCTTGTTAAGCTCATGATAATCGATGCACATATGAAACGATCCATCTTTCTTCTTCAGGAAAAGAACATGTGCACCCCAAGACGAAGAACTAGGACGGATGAATCCCTTCTCGGATAGCTCTTGAAGTTGACTAGAGAGTTCTTGCATTTCAGATGGTTCAAGTCGATATGGTGACTTAGCCACGGGGTTTTCTACCGGCATCAAGTCAATTTTAAACTCGACTTCACGCACGGGAGGCAAACCACTAAGGTCATCGGGAAATACTTTAGGAAAGTCTCGTATGATAGGGACGTCCTTAAGTTCTTTCCCTTTGACTTTCGTGTTGACCACGTAAGCCAAGAAAGCCATATACTTCTTGCTTAAGCATTTTCGGGCTTGAGTGCAAGACATGAGTTTAAGTCCTTTGGAAAATATTTCACCGAACACCTTCAAAGTATCTCCAGAAGGTAACGGTATACGAATGCACTTCTTGAAACAAATTGCAGGATTGGGTTTTTCAGAGAAACACTTGGATTTCTCTCAAACTCACTTATACAAACACTCAATTTAGATGAAGTAAAGTCTTTCACAAGAGTTGATAATAATATAATAAGTAGTGAACACACATAAATAATTTTCAAGACACTTTTATATATTATTTCTCAACTCAAGATATTATAAGACTCTTACAAGCAGATAATGAGTTACAATAAGAAACTATATATACTTGATCCTACAGCCGAATATACTTTGATACCAGCTGGAAACCTAGGACTAAAGCATATCCTACAATGCTAAAGTTAAGGTATCTTAGATAAAGTATTATCTAAGATATGGTAGTCATGACATGTCCATGACTTACCTTTTGTCACGAACTAAAGATGGCAACTGTACTAACATAAAAAGGTAAACAGTGGATTAAAGTATGATCAACTGCATGGCTTTTGAGAAAACGCCGTGCAGTATCTCAGAGATTTCCAGCAGAGTGTCAAGAAGGCCATACTTATGTCCAGTGGATAATAGCAGTGTTTTCCAGCAGAGATTTCCAAACCCACTTATACTTCTCAAAAGGCTTCTATACTTCCGAGGCTTGAGGACTTCTGTACTCCGGAAGTTGACTTTAGATCTTTCTTTCTAAGTCTTGAACTTTGGAAGTAGGTTCTTTGTCTTTGGAAGTTGGAACATTTCCTTCGGAAGTAAGCTTTACACTTTGTCTTCGGAAGAGCTCCTTTTTCCTTCGGAAGTTCCACAATTAGCTTCGGAAGTCCTTTACTTGTAGTACCAAAATCTTCTAAGTGACTTGGTTTTGGTTGCACCAGCCTTTCTAGATCCAACACACTCCCCCTAGGCTGATGCTACCAAAACCTCACTTATTCCTGCTTCTCAAAGCTTTTAGCACTAGGGACAAAAGATATTTGTCTGTCTCTTTGTTCTTCCCTGAAGTGGTGCTGAGAAGCTTGTACAAGTCATTGGTGGATAGGAGATCCAGTCTATCACTTTGAATGATATGTACCCTTGGTTGTGCCCCCATGAAAAGAATTAGTTGACGGAGTTATATTCATACTCCCATCTAACTATGGATTCTAGTTCAGGACCTTCAACCATTTGTAGAAAGGCTTTGCCTTGGGTTGCTGATCCCTTCCTTTCCTCCTCCTCTCTCAGTTTCAAATTTGCTTCAACCTTGCTTCTAGCACTTAGCTCGACCATATGAAGGCTGCCTAGATGATTTTTGATATGGGCAGCTACATCAGAGTTTGAAGGGTTGGAGAATGTCTTCTCTGCTAACTTAGCAATATCAAATCTGCTTAAGTGTAGCAGAGATGAGGCACTCAGCCTATTGAGCTCTCCATTCTCTCTTTCAATAACAAAGCTGTGAGAAGAGTCTTCGAACCTCCATCGGATGATTTTCTTTCTAGGTGCAAGAGGTTGTCTTGGCACCCTGTCACTTTTCTTCGTATCCAGTAGAGTCACCAGCCTTCTCCTTAACTTCTTTTCTTTCTTATTCAAAGTGTCCGAATTGAGGCCAAGGAGATTTGCAGCTTGGTCCAATGTTCCTCTAGGCAGATCAAGAAATTGATCTCTAGTGAGGGAACTTGAGGATCCATCAACATAAGTAAAATTAACGGAATCCTCCACACAGGAGATATCGCTCAGAGTTGTGCATTTTATGAGCTTTGCTTTAACTGCTTTGAATTCTTCTAAGGAGAGATGTTTAGAAGGCTGAGGGGATGGTTTAATAGGTTGATGGGTAGGTTGACGTGTTTGGTTTCTGGCTAGAGTTTTGGGTTGAAGGATGGGAAGTTTAGGTGGTTGAGGTGAAGGGTTGGTAGGAGTGATGGTGTAGGTTCAGGGGTGTATGGTTCAGTGGTTGGTTCGGTTTTGATGGGGAGTGAAAAAGGTATGGTTTCAGGTTGTGGTTGGGTTTGGAGTTTGGGTTGAGTGGTTGCTTTGAAGGTCATCCCCTGTCCCCTTCTGTACATCTCCTTCCTCTACCCCGCACGAATGTCAGCCTTAATGTTACTGGTATGTCGCTGGAGAGTGTTTTCTGACATAGGACCCACTGCCTGCCAGAGAAGCCATGAGCTTTGAGATAGTTCTTCATCCAGGCCTTCTCACCTATTTTCTTGGCAGCGGTCAGTCCTGCTTCCTCTTCCTTCTTCTTCTTCTGCAATAGCTTTTCCCTTTCAGCTCTCTTTCTCTCTTTCTATTTTAAGAATAAAAGATTTTAACATTTCAGCAGTTTCATCTTTAGTTCTTAAAAGAATACCTATGTGAATCTTGTAAAATCATCAACTATCACAAGGCAATATGATTTCCTTCCAATGCTCATTATACTTGTGGGACCAAAAATCCATGTGCAATAAGTGCAATGGAGTAGTGATAGAGTTAACACATTTGGATTATGAGATGTCCTATGTTGTTTCCCTTTCAGGCATGTAACACAGTTGTCTTTGCAGAAAAACTCCTTTTTAGGCAAACCAGTACCAAGTTATTTTTAGCCAGTTTATTCATTGTCTTAAAATTTACATGACACATATGTTTATACCACAGTGTTGACTGATCACTATCACCTTTGGAAAGAAAGCATGATACGTCACCTATTGGGAAGCATTGTTCATATCAAGCTTGTACATATCCCCTTTCTGGGAGATCTAAGAAGCACCAATTCTGGAGGATTGTCATCCCTGGTTGAGGATAATGCACTCATGTTCTGTGAAAAGCATTTGGTGCTTTGATCACGAAATTGAGAAGCACTTAACAGATTGTGTTCAAGCTGGTTGACAAAGTTAACTTTGTCAACTATTAACATACCATAGATATACTCCCTCTGCCAGAAATATATCCTCCGGCCTCACCTCCAAACTGGACAGGACCTCCATCATAATGTTGAAATTGTTGAAGGAGAGATATGTTCCTTGTCATGTGCCTGGAGCATCCACTATCTACAATCCAAATGTTGTTATTTTGTCAAATGGTGTCCCTGCACATAAGATAAGATGATTATTTTTATTGGAAACCCAGCTTTATTGGTCTTGGGTTCTTCCAAAGATAATGACATAATTGAACCAAAATTTAAGCATGGGGGTTCAATGGATGTCGTTGAAGAAGACGTTTGGGCTACATCATCTTCTTGATCTTCCATTCCATCCCTTGGTTGATCATGGAGAATGAGCTTGTTGAAGCATTTGTAACTTGGCATTCTTCTGAAGCTTCTTTCTTTTCGGAAGAAGCCTTCACCACCTTTTCTTCCGAAGCAGTCTTCTCTGGATGGTTTCAATGGGACTCTTTTGTTCTTCTGAGTCTTGACAGCTTTAGATTCCGAAGCCTTTTTCTTTCGGAAGAAGAATTTTCTTCCGAAAGCAGCCTTGCTTCGGAGACAAGCTTTCCCTTTTTCATCACTTGAACCATTTGATATGGTCCAAATGAGAAACCTTCCCTCACTCCTTCCTTTGTAACATTATTTGCATAATATGTGCTAGTAGGATTGTAATAACAATCTTTGGCCATGTGGTTTTGCAGACCACACATTATGCATGCAATGTTAACCTTTTGGGGATTTGAAGATTGTTGTTTCTTGTTCTTTTTATCTTTGTCTTTTCCCTTTAACTTCTGATCCTTTGGTAGGACAGGAGTGCTGGTACTACACCCCTTTCCTGAATCAGAGTTTCCAACCACCTGGAATCCAGCTGAGATGAATATACCCTTTTGCTTTGGGTCTATCTTTAGCTTGGACTCGGCCCTTTCTTGGCAGTATTTCAGGCTGCCTTAGCTCTGCTTCTTCTGGCTTTGGTGGTCAGGGTTTGATCGTCATTGGTAGAGGAGGGCATAATTACCTGGTTCCTCCCTGTGATGGTCTCCATAGTTGTATCATTCTTTGACTCATGAGAAGGTGGGTCAGTAGATGGAACCTCTTGCTCTTCGGTACCACATCTTGGTTGTCTTATAGACTCATAGGAGTGTGGTGGAGCAATTTCATTGGTTCCCAACCCTCCTTTGATTTGGTAACAAATTTTTGAGTGAGAGGATGATGCAAGAATGGCTTGGAAGTTTTGCTCGGAAATAGCATACTTCCTGGCTTGAGCCTCAGATGTGACAAGCTGGGCTTGAGCCTTAGTCAATTTGGATATTAAATCCTTTATCTGATTCTTATAGTTTGTGTGTCCATGTTTTAATAGGGACACAGTTTTCTCTAACTCCTCAATTTTTCTTTGGTAGTCAGATTCAGCCCTTTTAAAGTCAGATTTCGAAACATTTAAAGACTCAATATCAGATTTAATCTCCATATTGTAGTCTTGATACAATTTAACCTTAGCAATACAGGCAGGAGTACAGACATGTTCATATACCTTATTTTCATATGTTCCGACCATGAGTGCTTGAGTAGGAGTCACATCCTATAACATGAAGCTCCAATCAACTTCTTGAGCCATTGCAGCTGTTTCAATTGACTTTCTGGTGGGCTTTGGTGTAGAGGGATGCGTGGAGGCCTGTGGGGTTCCCGGGTTGGACTTAGGAGCCTTGCATTCCCTTGCAAAATGACCAAGTTGATTACATTTGTAACATTTGGCCTTTGTTTTGTCAAACCCAAATTTGCTGTTGATTGGGTTCTGGGGAAATTGCCTTCCAGTTCTCTTAAAGAACTTCTTTGCTCTGTAGGTTAGAAGAGCCATTTTTTGGACTATGTCCACGTATTCCACGTCATCCGGGCTGAAACACTCTAGATCATCAAAGCAGTACTGATAATCACTTGAATGTCCACTTCCTGAGACAAAAGCACAGCTGTCCTGAAAGGACCTTTGCTAAGCTTGTTGAGACCTTCGAGTCTCAGGAAATGTGATGTATGGCCCAGAAGAACAAGATGGCTGCTGGGTGTAAGTCAGGTATTGTTGAGGCTGGGAGATTCCTAAGCCTTTAGCAACCATTAAGGTGTTGCTAGAAGGAAGACTCAGGGTTCTGCTTGTCTAATAACCCCTCTTACTTTCCATTTCCAAACGGTATCCATCAAGGATCCCATAGAGTTCGGTCATGGTGAGTGTATTCAGATTTTGTGTTCTCTTGCTAGAGACATAGTAAAATGTCCACTATTGGGTAATGCACTCATGAACTTTCTTGTAAGGTCTCTGAGTTCATGAGTAATTCCCACAGATTGAAGGGAAGATATGAGATCCATGTACCTAAAATATTGCTGGCTAAGAGTCTCTCCAGCAACATGGGTGAAGTTCTCGAACTGTTGCTTCAGTGAGTCCTTCTTGGAGTCATTTGAGCTTGAGTACATTTGAGCAAGCGCATCAAACAGTTCTTTGGCACACCTACAATGCTCAAACCCCACCATGATAGAGTTTGGAATTGCAGTCATGAGAACAGTCATAACATTGCTGTCAATGTCAAGCTTCTTCCTGTCTTCATCAGAATAATCTTCAACAGCTTTCTCGATCATGGAACCATTTCCACCAGCTACTTTTGGCTTATACAGGCCATTGACAATGGATTGCCACATTTTGCTGTCTTGATATTTGATTAAGCCTTCCATTCTTCTGCTCCAGGACCTGAAGTTTTCAGTGGTGATGATGGGTTCTTTGGTCATTGTCCCCATCTCTACTTCAGATTTGTTGAGGGCCATTGAGTGAGGTATAAGGAGGAATGAAAAACAGGTTGATTAGGATGGTAAGATCTCATAATCAAGAGCCTAAAAAGCTCTTATATCAATTGCAGGATCGGGTTTGTCACAGAAACACTTAGATTTCTCTCAAACTCACTTATACAAACACTCAATTCAAATGAAGTAAAGTCTTTCATAGAGTTGATAATAATATAATAAGTAGTGAACACACATAAATAAATTTTCAAGGCACTTGTATATATTATTTCTCAACTCAAGATATTACAAGACTCTTACACGCATGATACATGAGTTACAATGAGAGACTATATATACTAGATCCTATAGCCGGATATACTTTGATACCAGCTGGAAACCTAGGACTAACACATATACTACAATGCTAAAGTTAAGGTATCTTAGATAAAGTATTATCTAAGATATGGTAGTCATGACATGTCCACGACTTACCTTTTGTCACCAACTAAAGATGGCAACTGTACTAACATAAAATGGTAAACATGGATTAAAGTATGGTCACTGCATGGCTTTTAGAAAATGCCATGCAGTATCTCAGAGATTTGCAGCGGAGTGTCAGGAAGGCCATACTTATGTCCACTGGATAATAACAGTGTTTTCCGAAGGTAAGTTGGCTTCGGAAGAACAAGTTCTTCGAACCCACTTATTCTTCAGAAAAGGCTTCTATACTTCCAAGGCTTGAGGACTTCTATACTTCGGAAGTTGACTTCAGATCTTTCTTTCTAAGTCTTGAACTTCGGAAGTAGGTTCTTTGTCTTCGGAAGTTGGAACTTTTCCTTCGGAAGTAAGCTTTACACTTTGTCTTCGGAAGAACTCCTTTTTCCTTCGAAAGTTCCAATATTAGCTTCGGAAGTCCTTTACTTGTAGTACCAAAATCTTCTAAGTGACTTGGTTTTGGTTGCACCAGCCTTTCTAGATCTAACACAAATGATCTCGGCATGGTGTTTGGCTAACCAATCCATACCAATGATGACGTCAAAGCTTCCAAGTTTCATAGGGATAAGATCGATAAGAAAATCATGCGTGTCAAGACTTAAGATGCAATCACGAATAATGACGTCAAAGGTGATCGGTTCTCCATCGGAAACTTCAACGGTAAGAGGTCTTTCTAGTTTCGTATGTGGCTTAGCAAGTATGGGTTCAAACTCTAATGAAACAAAATTCTTATCAGCTCCAGAATCAAATAGGACATAGGCATAAGTTTTATTAATAAGGAACATACCTGTTCAATTTTAAAGGTGTTTAACGATACGATTAACGCATGTAAAGAATTAGGTCACACAAGTCAAAGGTAAGTTAACATACCATTTACCACATCATTGTTTGCTTGTGCTTGATTTGAGTTGATGTTGAAAGCACGTCCTCGAGCTTGTGGAACATTACCCACAAGACGAGGGCATTGTGGGTGAAAATGACCAGGTTCCCCACAGTTGTAGCAAACACGGTTTGTGACCACGGCGGCATTGTTAGGTGCACGGTGGCAAGTCGCACCAAATGACCATATTTATCGCATAAGGTCAGATACAACATGGTGATCCCCGGATGATGATACCTACAAGTGTTGCACATAGGCTAAGGACCAGCATAAGCCCTAGCCCCAGGCACTTGTGCCACAGGTGTACCGCAGGTACAAGTTGTCTTTGGGGTTGTTTGGGTGGCAGCCACGCATAGTTGCGTGACGGTGAAAATTTGCGCTTGTGTTGTTGTTGTTGGTGAGACGGTTTAGCTTTAGCCTCCTTAACGGCCTCAGTAGCCGTCTTTTCCACATTCTTGCACCCTTCACAGACATGGTGCCCGCTCGTATATGGTTCTCGGTGAGTTAGCGGTGATAGTGATGGCTTCTTCCAAAGTTGTGGGTCGGCTACCCACCACAGCATCTTAATTTGGGATGGTACGCCCTTAATGAACTTCTCGATGTTACGGGGGACAGTGTCGACCATATGGGGCAATAGTATACTTAACTCATGATGCCTAGTTGAGTAAGCCAAATGACCACCACCATCTTGTTTATGTTCCAAAATTCCTCTTCCAACTCTTGTAACTCGCTTCTCAAGCAAAACTTTGCAATGGCGATGTTCTTGAACTCTTCCCAAGTAAGTGACAGAATAGCATGGGCTCCTCGATTTCTCTTCTCGCTATTCCATCAAGTAAGAGCCCCTTGTTGGAGCATCTAGTGGCATAACAAACTTTGAGTGCCTCGGGACACTCACAGTTGACAAATGTGTTCTCCATGCTCTCGAACCACTCAAGAAGACCAGTGGCTCCTTCCTTGCCACTAAAACTTGTGGGCTTGCAAGAGCTAAAGTGGTTGAACGTGCAGGTGGGGTTGTTGCGCCCTTGGTTAGCACTATTTTCTCCTTGACCATTGTTGCTAGAGTTGGTCATTAACATGCTAATGAGTTCAGCAACCATGGTCGGGATGGCAGCAGCCATTTGTCGGGCAATCATGGTGGCTAGCTTACGATCGGAACTTCCACGCTTTCCATGATGACGAGACATGCTGGAATATGCAAAATGAGGTTAGACACGAGAAAGAGAATAACAAGGATTATATTCAACAAGGATAAGGCAAGAGTTGTAAGGCACATGGAATGGTTCCATTTGGTAACGCATTACCATTTGGAAACGTTGACACGTCAAGGTAAGTTGACCCATTCGCCTTAGAAATTTGTGTATGTTGACCATAGTTATAACTCATCCCAGAGAAATCCCCAAGTAAGCATAACTAGTCCCGTAGGATTATGTGATATGCTTACTTAGCCTGAGGGCCTTTTGCCAGGAAATCCAGAATACAGGTGTCCATGTGTCACACAAATTTCTTAGGTTCATGAAATCAAAACCTTGATGAGATTACATAGATTAGACATAAGTCTAAAGATCAAAGTTTTAAGCATAAGTATGCGATTCCACGTGTCATCGAGAATAAGATTAAGAAGTTTCATTTGTCGGGGAGATTCAAAGTGTCAAAGGTAAGTTTAGGGAGACAAGTAACAAAGTTTAAATAATTACAAGGCAAACCTATGCTAAGGCATCAAGTTTCACATAAGTATGGTATAGCATTATGTAGCATGTAAACAATATATATATTTCCAAGAATATAAATATTATTCTATCAGGTTCATGTATAAGCTATAGTCTAGGTCACCATTTCTAATAACCTAAATCTGTATAGTTATGGGCTCTGATACCAATCTGTCACACCCCAACCTTGATGGCGGAAACGTCAAGATGTGAGGGTTAAGATTGTTCACAACCACATAACGCTATATTAAATGTAAATATTCAAATTATAAGTTTCAAAAGGAAATACAAACATAAGTCTCAAACATGAAATAAGTTCCAAACAAAACAAACTTACATAAACATTTTATTTAGTTAACTAGTCCAAGTCCTAGTTTTATTACAACTTCAAAAGACCACTTTAAACTTGGGGTTTACCTGAATCATGATAAAAATAAAAGGTCAAATATAAGTAGTTGGTGAGTTTCCAAGGTTTTCATACATAATATGATAAAGTTACAAGTAGAAATTCATTTCATAGTCATAAGTTAGTAAGGTTATAGAACACATATCGTTACAACCAAACCTCGACTTGATTACAAGTATATAAGATTGGCTAAGTGTATTTGGTTCCCATGATGAACAAGCATACGTCATCAGGAGCCAGCAATACCTCGCTTTAGCACCAAATAGGCTTGTCAGGCCCAAAGATCTAAGACGTCGTCAGGCTAGCAATAGTTAACGATTGCAAACAAAAATATGTATCTCATATAAACACTTACAACACACAAATAACCATGAAAAAAATATGAATTGCAAGTGCTTACAAGTTTAAACATTTACAAGTGTATGAGAATAAGTATCATGTTTCACCCCAAATTAGTGTGGAAATATAAAAAGGGGCAAGAAAAACTCACATGTCAAATAAGTATATGATGAAGATTAATAAGATTAATATGTGTCGTTCCAAGATAAAATGTCACAAGACACCTAAATATATCAATATTACAAGATTTAGGTTAATAATAAGTTTCACGATGAACACGAACTAAGGTATTAGAATTTGGATGATTTTTTTATAAAGTTAATAAATTCTTATATAAAAATATACTATTTTATGAACTTTACAAAACCTATTTTAGAGAAGCTAAATCCTTTATAATTAACTTATGATCTTATTCATAAAATATATATTATCATCGTCATGAAAATCTCTAATTAAAGATAACATAAGGTCCAACATAAATTTATTCATCTTAAGGTATCATACAATTTATAAAATATTCAATTATAACATTTGTAAAATCTTTATAATACAATGTTAAAATGCTTTACAATAATAAATAAAAAACATTTAAATGACTCTAAAAATATTTGATGTTCATGAAAGTCATTTTTACATTCATTATAAATTTTTCATAATTAATTTAAGGCCAAAAAGGCTTTAAAAATTATATGAGGATGCCCGGGTTCGAACCCGGACCTCATGTATGTGGGGTAATGTTCTAACCAGTGAACCAAGGCACTCAGCCGCGTCTAGATTAGGTTTTTAATCGTTTAATACCAAAGTTCAAACAATCCCCAAATTTCCACATGAACCCTAGATCAAACGAACCTAAAATTGAGGATTAATTCGTGTCAGATAGCCAAATTAAGGTTAGTGCTTTTAATCCCTATGAAAAACCGAGTGTGTAGGTGAAATCAATTACCCGATTTCAAAGTGTTAGCACAAGATCGAGTGATGAACAAGTCGCGGCCTACGCACGACCTTGGTGGATGCTCAAACAATGTTGATAACCAAATTCGTTGTACAGGAAGCTTCCACAAGAGAGTTTGATTGAAAACCCTCAATCAATTGTAATTCCAATCATGCAGAGGGTTGTGTTCGACTCGTGTGCAGGTCACGAGGAGTATGATGATTGTATTCAATTGTTTGGGTTTGTTTCAGGTGCAATTGAACGTTGTAATTGATTAGATGTTGTCTTATGATCAAACAAGTTGGTTTAATTAGGTTATTATGAAGTGTTAATGCTCGAATGGCTATGGGGTTTAAGATGTTTTGGTTAATCACTCAATTGGGTTCATAACCGATGTTTAAACGCAATCAAAGTTCATAATGGTGTTCGAATCAAGTTCAAGAACGGTATGGAACTATTTCTGGATCAAGAAACGACCAATTTTCGACGTTTAAGAGGTGGCCGGAGCCGACCGATCTTGGCCGAAATGGTGCCGGAAAAATGGGGTTAAGGGGGCGGTGGTTTGGGTTTTTAATTAATTATAGGATTACCCCCTGTAGTTTCAAAAGTTATCATTTTATGCATAAAACCTTTATTTTAATTTTAAAATGACACTAAACCCCCCTAAGTTAATTAGTTCTAATTAAGATCATTAAGTTTCTTTTTATTATTATTATTATTATTATTATTATTATTATTATTATTGTTATTATTATTATTATTATCATTATTATAACTTGTATTATTATTACTACTATTAATATTACATAACTAATATTATTTGATATTTTTATTTTAACTTTCATATATTAAAAGTTAGTGATAACTAAAAAGAATAAGCACATAAGTTTCATAATGTCAATAATGACCCTTATAACAATAAACGAAGTTAACTTTTAGTTAACAAAAATATGAGATGTTACATGATAACTTATATTGAACTAACTATATAGGTTTGAGGTTATGGTACATAGTTCTTAGTCAATAATGATGAGAAACATGTTCAAACTTAATCGTGTGAAGTTTTCATGTGTATGGACCATGCTACTGGACCATACGCATGAATACTTCATGCTAATGGACCAGTCGCATGACTAAACCAGGAGACTGGATCAGTCACCCGATTGAGACATAAGACTGACTCACATGACTGGACCTTCGTCGTGCGGATGGATCAATCCCATGCTTTAGTTGCACGACTGAACCATGCTAATGGTTCAGTCGTACGATTGACAAACCTAACCTATAAATACCACCTAATTCATGGAAAAACGTAACAATTCAAATACCTACGCACATAATCGTACCCCAGCCATCCAGAGACTCAAGAAAACCTGTTCCAAGTTCATAGATCACAATTGATTGTGTTCTAGTCATTCGTAATGTCTCATTAATTGTTATATTGATCAGAACTGTGTTCTTCCTGATTGGATTGCCAATCAAATAGGATTCCGCACTATTTGAGTTGGTATACACGCAGAATCAGTTAGTACTCCCTACGTACACGGTCCTAACATTGATTCATCATCTGAGCTTGTCTAGTCTCGTATACATAGATCTTTCTCCAACGGATCTTGATTGACATCTCCTATTGTGTTGGCTTCGCTTATAGATTCTGATATCTTGATGATTTGACAATTGTTCCTTCTTTAACAAACCTGATAGGAACAAACGAAGGAATATTACCTATTTTGAAATTTGTTGAAGAAGGTTGGAGAAGCAACTAATATTGGTTTTGGAGCATTAGAAGTGGAATCGTCATAAATCTTCTTTTCAGACCCCTACCTGAGGAATCCCAAACCTACAAGAGATTCCTGCACATCTCTAACCTCTTTAAGATTAACGCTGCTTAATCCTGCATTTAAACGATTAGTTTCTGCACCTTCAATCAAATCATTTGTTGAATGAGGTCTGGGGATTGGTGAATAACATAAAGAAGAAGGACGTGGAGCTGAATTAAATACAGTTTCACCATCAGATTTATATCCAATCCCATGTTTTACCCGCGCCCCTTGTTGTTTAGCAATAAGCTCATCCTTTTTCATGTGTGAAAGGGTTCATTTATCAAGGTTCGTTTGAAGCTGAGTAATTGAGCTAAAACAGCCCTATCTCTTAAAATATTAACTTCAACGTTACGCTCCAAAATAGTTCTTACAATATCATTTTTGGCCAATGCTTCATTAGTTTCCTTGAAAAGCAATTTCATTTTTGTTTAATTCCTGATTGATTATTTTTAATTCTTTTTCATTTTCCAATAACAATTTGTTTGCCTTAAAAATCCCCAATAAATGGATTTTGCAAGATGAAGAACACATATCCTGAACAGTCTCATAAGGAAGATCCATTATAGTTCGTTCTGTAGCCAAGCTCTTCTTAGAGTTGCAAACCCTTGTGAATTTTTGTTGTTCCTCTTCTTTGACCTTCAGTATCTGGCCAGCCTCAGATTCTTTCTCTCTTTTATCGAATTTTCCAGCCTTATCATCATCGGTTATCACAGACTCTAGTTTACTATCATTGTCAACTCTCAGAGCTTCCCAATTTTCTTCGATTTTAACAATGGAATCCAAATCAGTTCTCAATAATTTCATCTTTTCATCAGCTCGGCTTTGTAATCAAGAATGCTTATTATAGAAGAAACAAGTTCAGTATTAAGCGTGTTGGTTTGATATGGGAACACGGGTTGCTGAAATTTTTTTCTTTGGATATCCAGCTCGAGATATTTTAGTCGGTTGATCGTATCCATAAGTTTTGTGTCGACAAACCTCTTTCTTGCTTTAACATTTTAACTTGATGATTCCTTGCAGATGGAAGAGAGTCGAGAAGCTTTTGAATTTGTTGATGATTACTGAGATCAGGCACATGCTTCTTTAGATTATTTGCTACTTTCAAAAATCGTTCAATTAAATATGACAATTTTTCATTCTTTGTACCTATAAAAGAGTCAAACCGGCTTCGTGCCATTGTTAGATTATCTGATTTAAAGTCTTCTGAAGATGACATGATTGTAAAAATTTTGAACAACTAAACGCCCCAAAAATATTTTTCCCAAAAATTGTTAAATAATTCTCCCCTGGGAAAAATAAATTTTTTTATAAATCTTGCAAAATTGATGAAAATTTCTTTATGGGGATGAACTCAATTAATCCCAACTAGGGGAAAAAAGTCATCTTTAACATTCGAATTTCGCTAAAGAAATGATAGTTTTGCCGAAATTATAGTTTCGGAGAGCTAGTTTCACTATGAACTCTAGGTTTGCTAAGCCGACAGTAGTTTCGCTGGAAATTTCGGCAATAGTTTCGCTAGCCAAATGCCAAAAGCAGCTTAGTTTCGCCGACAAGTTCGCACGAAACAAGCTTGAACTTTCGTTCAATGATACTTTTGGCAGCAATTTCGCTTGTAAATCACCCACAAGCATTGTTGAAATTTCGTTCAATGAAACTAGTTTTGCAGAGATGCTGAAATTAACTACAAAGTGTAAAACACTTGTAGTTTCGCTGAAAGAATAGGCAGTTTCGCTAGATGAATCTGTAATTTCGCTGGACGAAGCTGAAAAGCTTTTTCAACATGAAATCAATCTAAAATCATCAAAAACTTAATGGATTTGAGATCTAAAGATTAACAGAGCTTCCCCAACCATAAAGAAACAAAAGTCAAGCAAATTCCATATCAAATACACTCAAATTTGATCTAAAATTGATGAAAACTTGATATTGAACAAAAACACCCAAAACCCTCAACTTCTCTCTCTAAAAATCTTCAAATCTTCAGTGAATTTCATCCAAAATGGCTCTGATACCAAATTGTAAATCCAGGATGATCAAACTTGAACCAAATCATGAAGATTATAGATAAAAATATAATAAACACAATAACTCCTTTGATCTTGAATAAGATTGCAAATAATGTTTACAAGTAATCCCTCAATCTATTGGTCATTCAACCCTTGCAACACTAATAACAATTAACCTATTTATTGTCTAGACTAATATTCACTAATTGCACTTAACCCCTAGACTTAGGCTAATTAATGGAAGTTACATATAAAACATAAAAGACTAAAAACAAGATAGAATATATTTTGTTCACACAAAATATATTTATTAAAATAAAACACCTAGTCATCCTAATCTTCACGTCTCGTCTCGATTCTTCACCTCGAACGTGTCGTGTTTGAATTTTGTTGACTTTGACCGTGATGTTGACTTTTGTTGACTTTGACTGTGTTGATAATATAGACTATCTTGTATAGCTCTAACAGTATCTCTGCAAGCATGGACATAGAAGAGGTACTATAGATGGAACACTTTTCATCAAAGGAACAGGAAATGACTTGATGCTAGTTCAAGTGTATATAGATGACATCATCTTTGGTTCAACTAATCCAAAGCTCTGTAAAGACTTTGAGAAGTTGATGAAGGATAGATTTGAAATGAGTACCATGGGGGAACTAAATTTCTTTCTAGGAATTCAAGTAAAGCAAATTGAAGATGGCATCTTCATAAGTTAGTCAAAGTATGTTCCAAGACATACTCAAGAGGTTCAACTTGATTGATTGCAAGGTTGCTAAGACATCCATAACAAGAAACCACTCCCTTGTGCCTGACCTTGAGGGGGAGTGTGTGGATGAACATCTCTACAAGGCTATGATTGGGTCTTTTATGTACCTTGCAGCTAGCAAGCCTAATATCATGTTTACCATATGTGTTTGTGCAACATATCAACCAACGCCAAGATATCACATCTTATCAGTGTCAAGAGGATTTTAAGATACCTCAAAGGTGCCTCAACACTGGCCTTTGGTATTCAAAGAATTTTGACTTTAATCTGTATGCATATATAGATAGTGATTATGGTGGATGCAATATGGTTGCATAGTCTACATCAGGGTGATGTCAGTTTCTTGGTGGAATGACTGGGTTTTAGTAAGAGTGATATTCTTACTCAGAATCGAATATGATAATCAAGTCAATGATCGAGTGGCGGAAACAAACAATCAAGAACAATCAAGCAAGAAAATTACTCATAAATTCCGTTTGTATTGATATATGAATGTTGACAAATTACAGAGAATAATTACAACAAAATCCTCTATCTGTCGACCGTCACCTCAGTACGAGTTAAACTATTCTATTTATAGACAAGACAAGATGCCTTTACAAAATGACTAAAATACCCCTCACCTATTACATCAGAAACTAGTCTAAGTCTTGTTCCGCATCTCTGCTTGTTCATGCGCATTGACAAATGCGGATGAGATAATCTTGATCCGCATTTCCACTTGATCATCAGCATTAGTAAGTTGGTCATCTGCATTGGTTAATATGGATGAACATATACTTGTGCGTATTTGGTTGGTCATCCGCATTTGTCAATGCGGATGATCAAAGTCTTGTCCGCATCTTCTTTTGTTCTTCCGCATTAGTCAATGCGGAAGATTATCTTGTTCAGTATAAGTATTGTGTCTTCCGCATTAGTTAATGCGAAAGAGTAAACACTTGTTCGCATCAAATTTTTTGTCTTCCGCATGGACTAATGCGCAAGATAATACTTGTTATTTTTTCTTGTATTTCTTCATGTGCATTGCACTTGGACTTGTGGGATTCCAGCTAAACAATCATCAATTCACCATTGAGTTGGCATGTATGATCCTTCAGGGTGCAACAATACTCCCCCTAAGGATTATACAGCCTATTTTCCTCAATGTTTAGGAGGTGATTGATGTTGTGGAAGATTCAGCTGGGTCTTCAGAAGGTAGTATGAATGCTGCTTTGGTGGGATCCAGAATGGCCTTGATCATGTTTACAAAAATCAGTTGGCTTCGAACATCCTGTCTCTACTCAGCACATGTATTTTCATTTTGGTCATGTTGTAGATGGCTTCCATTGGTAACTTTTTCAGAGAAATCGGTTCCCATATGGAGATTGTTGAAAGACCATCTCTATGAATCATAAACTCCCTCCCACATCTACTTCAAGTTAACAATGTTCCAAGTTGCAGTGGTGTTTTCTTCTTCTTTCTTTTATCTCTTTTAATCTTTATTCTGTCATAGGCCAGTTTCAACAACTTGATGCATTTCAAAAGAAGTGCATGTCTTGTTCACCCAATTGTTGTTTATTCCTAAAGTGCCTGGTATAAATGTAGTGGATGTATGATTCATCAAGTAGTCCTCACTTCATATCCCTGAAAAGTCTAATGTCAGCTCCTTCTTTTCTTTCCTCCCCACTTCCTTTCTATCACCAGTTCATAGGCTTTCTCATCATAGTACACATTTGAGATAGAATGGAAGAATGAGTACCAGACACTACTTTCCTCTTTAAAGACTCAGTTGGCTTCACCTTCAACTTAGGGAATACTATTTCTTCTGCTTCCACCTTTTTCTTCTTTTCCATGGGATTGACAATGTTTTATCTTTTTTAAGCAAATTGTCTTTAATGAATTGAAGTTGTTTTTCCTTCTGAACATCTTAAGTATATTCTCAAATTCATATCCCCTGAACATAGCTGCATGATTGATCATCTCAAGTTGAGCTAGTTCCTTCAAATCATGAATCTCAAGGGCATTTACTAGAGCTGAGTACTCTATGAAGAATTGTACAAGCCCTGAGATTCTTTTCACCATGAACATGTTCCAGGTTCTATCATACTCCATGCTATTATCTTCTGATCTATCTTCCCCTTTGGAGTAGATACCCCTCTGATTAGTTCAGCAGTGGTCAGTCCTTCCTGCAACTTTAACTGAGATGGTTCTACAAACCATTCAGATATTTATGGAGTACCAGGGCAAGTAGTTCTTGATCTTTTATGTTCAGTAGCATGTCTTCAGCTAACATTCTGTTTCTGGGTTTGTTTTTTGTCAACTTCTTCTTCCAGTTTCTTGAGTTTGTCTTTCTTTTCATTGATTATTGAAGTGTGGCAGCCCTTAATGAATTTGTCTTCATGTTTGCCAATCTTTCTTTTTATGAATCCCTAACTTGAAAGGTATTCCTTCATTTCATTATCAGACATGTTATAAGGATCATGAAATAATGATTCATGGGATGAGGTTGATTTCTTCATTTGTGAAAGCTTTTGTAGAGGACCCCTCTGGGTAGTGGAACTTCATACCTTGTAGGTTTCTTCATGGATGAGTCTTTGAGTATCGGAGTGTCCTTTGACATTGTCTTCTCATAGTCAGTTCTATTGTTGATCAGCAACAACTTCACTTTCTCTTCCTCTTCTTTCATTTTCTCATAATCATTGCAAACACTTCATCAGGATCATAGCCTTGATTGATCAATAACATGGCTTTAATCATCAAGTCATCAGTTTGAGCTTTGGTTACCATTTCTTCTACTAATTGTTCTTCCTTAAGAGGACTGTCCATGAGAACATCCTTTAACACTTCATCTTCATCAGCAATTTCTCCTTCTTCTAAATCAATTGCTCTAGCCAACTTTGTCACTGAGCTTCTGCTTGCTCATGTTCTTCCAAAATTCAGCAATTGCTGCTAAACTTCTGGGTCATCTTTTTGCTTCTTTGACGTTCTTCTTCAGTTATTGGCCTCTTGCCTTTAGCCTTTTCTGCCAATACTTCATCTTTCGTGAGTAAGTTTGAAGTTTGTGGCTAGAGGTTTTAGTTTGATCTTCTGGTTCAGGACCCTTTCAGGTGTGCTTGGCTCTTGATCCTTCATTTCACTTTGTTCAGGTGCAGTTTCTTCTTTCCTTTCTTGTTCATATCTTTCTCTTAGTTCCTCTTTTTGTTCTTCTGTCAATGATTGGCAGGGACAATTTGCAAAGACATTCCTTTTCCAATGGCACTAGTGATTTAGGAATGAATACAAAAGGCTCTGCCTCAGTTCTTTGATTATTTATGAACTCCCAAAACCTCATCAATGCTGAATTGTTCAAAAGAAAAACTATTCAAAGCACTAAAAGTTCTTCAAATTCACCCTTTTCTGAGTCTGAGTGGTCAGTGTTTCGAGAATACACTACCATGTCTAAGCTCTGGTCTTTAATCTCAGTTTCATTTCATCATCCACTTGTTCTTCATATCATCATCATTCTTTTGTTCTTCTTTTTCTTCATCATCCTTCACATCAGTTCTTTAATCATCATTTCAAGCTCAGATATTCTTTTGTTCTTGCTCTTGATTTCCTTTTCTAGTTTTAATGATATCAGCTTGTTCCTCTATGATGTTTTCTTGTTCCTCCATGGCAATATTTGTTGTATTTCAAGAGTGTCTATATGACCACTCACTTCTTCTCTTAAGTGTTTCAGTGCAGCTTTTAGATTTTCAATCTCTTGGCTTGTTCCATTCTTCAACTGCATGTTGTTCTTTAAGATCTTTCAATTCTCCTTCTTTCTCATCGAGTTCCAGAATTCTGTCGTTTTATAATTCCTGCTCTCCTGTTTAGTGTTCGTTCCATCCTTTCTACTTTGAGTACAACTCAGTTATTAATTCATCTTTTAATCAGGCCTATTGATGTTTGATTCAGCATAACTCTCAGAAGGAGCAGCCTCAGAAGGTTCATTCACAGCTCTGGTTTGATCATGATGATCCTCCTCATCAAAAGATGATTTGGATGATTTGGATGCACTTCTTGATCCTTCTGATTCAGCAGGGTGATCTGTTGATGATGGTAATGGTTGGTAATGAGGAATAGATATTGGTGTGGTGATATAGGAGATTGATGAGGTGGTGATGTAGGTGTATTTGAGTGATCATAGGTGGTGTTTGTTGTGGTGAAGGAAGTGATGGTATTGTGAGGTGAAGGTGTTGTTGGTGGTAAAGATGATGGTATTGTGAAGGTAAGGTGATGGTTTAGCTATTGGTTGTGGTATAGAGATGGTATGGTTGTGGTATTGGTTGTGGTATTGGTTGTGGAGTGGTTGTGCTTGATCTGCTTGTGGTATTTGTTCAAATCCAAGGAAGAAGGGTGAAGGGGCACCACTGTAGAAGTTCCTTGGTCCTTCTTTTGATGTACTTATAGGATATTTCATCATAATGGAATATTAAGTATTGGTCCTTTATTAGCAATGTCATAAAATGTTTCATTGATTAGACATTGAATAAATCTAGGGTACATTAGAAATTGTATCTCAACCCTTCTTGAATGTTTGAGATTAGGCCATTGAATACATATGCTGACGTGTTATTTTCTGTTGTGCAGAGAGCACAGATTGCAGAAGATGTGAGGACTGGAATGTCATTCCATCAGTTTTTCCTTTTAGATAGACAATGTTGGAACATATGAATTAGGAATCTCCAGGGCAGATCCACAATCCTTAGACTTCTGTTTGGCTTCATAGCTCCCTTCATACCCATTTCAGAGAAAAATGTGGTTATCTCCTCATCATCCAATTCAAGAGGATCATCTGCATTGTCATTGAATTGAAGACATCTTCTAACTGATTCTTCTGTGATCCTCAGTGTGGTTCAGTGTTGATCTTGCCGGTAAGAGTTTTCACTCCATTTTCTTCAACTACTTTAGCTGATTCCCAGAAAGACCTGATGGGATTCTCATAGATTGTAGGTCTTACTGTTATAGCATATGCTCCCTTGTGTAGATAGAGTCTTATCATATCTCTGAGACCTTCTGCTTCAGGCACATCAGGGTTTAGATAACCGTTGATGTTATGGAGCTTGCCCCATGTAAGGTTTGTCATGTAATCTGCACAAGAGACATGTGTGTTAGTTCACACTTTTGACTTTAATTTTGACTTTGATTTGTTTCACACTTTCCTTTTTTCACATTGCTCTATTTTCTCAGTAAACATGGCTGTCATGGTTTTCAATATTAGTTGAATTCCTATCAGGTTACATGTTTATTGACATCGAAAATGTGTATTACATCACTTAATGATTTAGATTTTGGTGTTCTTTAATAGTTTTCTGGTTCATCGTTCGATTTAGGTTAGCCGTTTGAGACTTAGGTTTTGGTTTCAAAATCTGTTGAAGTTATACCTTATCTTTGAAATTACTACTGTTCTGAATCGATGACAAGAATGTTAAAAGATGAAACACAACAAAATCTTTGAATGTTTGTGATGATGATGATGAATGATGGTGGTGTACTGTAGTTTTACGCTCGTCTCACTATAAGTTCTCTCAAATTTGAAAAGTATTAAATGACCTGTTCAAATTCCTTTAATAGTCAAATAATACAATTTGAAAAATTTTACAAGTTTACAAGCATATACAGTCAACACTGTAGCAAATGCTGAAGGTTAATTTGTTTGTTTTTGGTGATCCGCATTTGTGGTTGTAGCTAATGCGGAAGATGAACTTTTGTCTTGACAGTCCGCATTTGACTACTTTTGGTCATCCGCATTTGTGGTTGTAGCTAATGCGGAAGACTTATTCTTGATTGACTGTCCACGTTACTCTACTGTTACAATGCGTTGATTTTATTCTACCCCATTTGTGCACTGTTGCAAATGCGGAAGTTAAACTTGAAATTTTGGCTGTCCGCATTTGTGTACTGTTGCAAATGCGGAAGTTAAACTTGACATTTTGGCTGTCTGCATTGATTTACTGTTGCAAATACGGAAGTTAACTTGACATTTTGGTTGTCCGCATTAGTTTACTGTTGCAAATGCGGAAGTTAAACTTGACATTTTGGTTGTCCGCATTTGAGTTGTATAAATGCGGTAGAGCAAACTTCACATTTACTTTACACACTAATGCGGTAGAGTAAATCATTGTCCGCATTAGTTACTTTCAAAATTATTGTTACCCGCATTAGCTATATGCAGGGTGCTTCACCCGCATTAACTAATGCACTTACCTGCATTATCTTTGAACTAAATCAAAAGTTAATATGACTGAATTGATTATTCATCTTATGAAAAGGTGTCCTTGATTGATTTTTCTTATGAAGTTGGCTGTTGGAGTTGCAATTTTTGCTTGGATTGACTTGTATGTTACATCTGATACAAGTTTCCCAATTTTGACAGATCTTGGCTTATCATGCTTCTAAGAATCTGCATAAGCTAAGATATAATGGTTGACTTATTGCACAACAACAACTAAATTCCTTTTGTTTTTTTTTTTCAAAATTGAGTAATAAACAAATATTTGAACTTACTCAAAAGTTAAATTACTCCCCCTAAAGTTTATGTCCACATTGGAGAGAACCTTTAAAGATTTTAAAAGTTTTGAATAAATTTTTGATTAATTTTAGTAATGAAGAGAAAAAACTCTTTGTTGGGATCATATCAATCTACATTACACATGTGCATCTTTATAATTAAATGAACATGATTATGAACTTAAGAGTGAAGGTATTTTTGTCCTCTTAGCTCATACCTGGCGGATATTTTGATGCAAATGACTTTTATCAGTTTTGGTTGATTTATTATAAATGTGTACCTCACACACATAAAATGGAATGATCAACCCTCCTTATACAATGCATGGTAGAACTTTGTCACAACTTTGCTTACCATGTTACTTAAGTCATGAAATCTCATATTCATTGATCCTCATTGGATTCTTTTAATTTGATCCTTTTTCATGTTGATCCACATTGGGATTCTTTTCACCACTTTGGAAGATGATCGTGATAGGATTCTTTTGATCATTCACTTGGAATGTATTATTTTGTTGATTCATCCAATTTTGGATGTGTTCCACATTGGGAATCTTTTGGATCATGACATCTGCACTATGTGCAAGTTTCATCAGGTCTTTGCTCAGCACAACAAAGATGAAACATGATGTGGTGAAAGAGATTCATAAAGTATCATTACATGGTGTCTTTAGGTACTACACACACATGCATTCAGATAAGCCAATACATACTGTACTTAGTGATGAGTGTTTCACAATTGAATATGTCTTTAATTCATCACTGCATGTATCTTTTCTTCCAAGTTGAACCTACCAACATATCTGGTAAGTCATTTCAGTCTCTTTAGATTTTGAAATTAAGCGCAGTGAATGATATAACGACTGTAATTATCATTTCCCTAGATTCTTTTCTTCATAAGACTTGATTTCTTTTTGTGGTTTTTCTGATGTTTTAAAATATTTTTGATGTTTTTCAAAGTTTTTACTCAAGTTAATCATGCCAATTGACTGAACCAGAAATTCAAACTACTAGGTTCAAATGCCTTGGTAAACAAATCAGCTAATTGATTTTCTATTGGTACTTGAATCAATTTGATTAAACCCTTTTCAGCACAGTCTCTCAAAAAATGATATCTAATTTCTATATGTTTTGTTTTTGAGTGCTGAACTGGATTATTAGTATAAAGACAGCAGCTGTGTTTTCAATAGAAATTGGTGTATCCAAAAAGTTAAAACCATAATCAAGCATCTGGTTTTGAATCCAGAGAACTTGAGAGCAACATGCTCAAGCAACAATATACTCAGCTTCGGTTGTGAACATAGACACATTTGTCTGCTTCTTGCATTGCCAAGATACTAGTCTGGGACCAAGAAATTGACAACCGCCAGAAGTGGATTTTCTGTTAAAGTTGCATCCTCCATAATCACTGTCTGTGTAGGCATATAGATTAAATTCTCCTTCCTTTGGATACCATAATCTGAGAGCTGGTTTGCCCTTTAGATATCTGAATATCCTCTTCACTGCGTTCACATGTGATTCTTTTGGATCAGCTTGATATCTAGCACACACACAAACACCAAACATAATGTCAGGCCTACTGGCTGTTAGATACATAAGTGAACGTATCATTGATGATAGTGAGTTTGATCCACTGATTTGCCTTCAGGGTCAGGTCCAATGTTCACTTTAGTATCTACAGGAGTTCTCATAGATTGACAGTCAGCAAAATGAATTTCTTCAGCATGGTTTCTACATATTTTGATTGATTGATGAAGATTCCATCTGCTGTTTGCTGGACTTGCACTCCGAGAAAGAATGTGAGTTCCCCCATAGCACTCATTTGAAACTTTTAATGCATAAGATCTTCAAATTCTTTGCAGAGTTGTTTGTTGTTGAGCCAAATATAATGTCATCCACGTAGATCTGGACTACAGCATGTCTTTTCCTCTTATTCTTCTGAAGTGTGTTTGATAATCTTTCCTCTTTCATACCCATGTTCAAGAAGAGGATGATAGAGTCTCATACCACTTTCTTGGAGCTTGATGAAGACCATACAGAGCTTTGTCGAGCTTGTACACTCTGTGAGGGAAATCTGGATCTTCAAAGCCAGGTGGTTGACTTACATAGACTTCTTCAGAAATCTTTCCATACAAGAAGGCACACTTTACATCCATTTGATAAATAGTAAATTTCATGGACGCAGAATATGCGAGAAAGATTTGATTGCTTCTAGTCTGGCAACAGGAGCAAACACCTCGTCGTAGTCAATTCCTTCTTCCTGAGTGTATCCCTGTGCCACTAGTCTTGCTTTATTTCTGATGACTATCCCTCTAACATCAGTCTTCTTCCTGTATAGCCATCTGGTACCGATAGGGTATTGTCCTTCGGGAAGATCTACCGGCTGCCATACTTCTTGTTTCTTGAATTGGAGCAATTCTTCCTGCATTGCTTCAATCCAACTATTGTCTTGAAGCTCCTCTTTGATGTTTTTGGGTACTGTTTGACATAGAAAGCATGAGAACAAATAGATGTTTGCAATACTTGACTTGCTTCTTGTCACCCTCTCATTAAGATCACCAATAACGGTTTCAACTAGATGATTCTTGTGTATTCTTGAGGTGGGAATGATGTCACCCGAATAGTTACATCAAGATTGGGGACATTCAGTCATTATGGTCAGAGGCACAATCATCTTGTATTGTTGTTGAATTATGAAGATTGTCAATTTCTGTTTCAGTAGCTGCTACTCTTCAGCAGCACTGAGGTTGCTTGCATAATTTGAAGTACCTTGAGTTTCTTCTAGATGAGAAGCCTGTTTTTTATTTCTAATCTCATGTGACAAGTCATCTGAGTGAGATGGTACCAGGCTGGGACCTTTTTCAGAGGAAACACTAAGGTTTTGTGACAAGTGTCTGATGGGATCAGCTTGAAGAGGAACATCTTCATTCATATGTTCATCAGATGTAGGTGGGATCAATGGATAATTTTCTCTTCTTTCTACATTGATGAAGTGCCACCTGAATATATATTTCCTGCATCAGACAAGCGAAATTGGTCAAATGATTTAGATTTGGGAAATGAATGTTCCTTGAATTGAACATTTGTGGATTTATCAATAATGTTCAGTCTAGGATTGAACACTCTATAAGCCTTTGAGACGGAAGAATAACCTACAAAAAATCCTTCATTAGACTTAGATGAAAATTTTCCTAAATGATCACGGGTGTTAATATTGAGACTGGACAACCAAATGATTTGAAGAATCCAATGAATGGTTTCCTTTGAAATATTAGTTCATAAGGTGTCATGTTACTTTCTTTAACAATCAGAGTTCGATTTTGCACAAAGCACGATGTGTTAACTGCTTCTGCCCAGAAGGTGATTGGCAGTTTAGCATCGGCTAGCATGGTTCTTGCTGCTTCAATTAGTGTTCTATTTTGCCTTTCAGCTACCCAATTGATGAGCAATGCCTTTGGTTGCACAAAAGGAACTCATATTTTCATTTTTGAACTTTGTACCATTATCACTTCTTATTATTTTGACTTTGAGATCAAGTTGATTTTCAGTTTTAGTGATAAATTCTTGAATGATTTGGGATGCTTCATTTTTATAAAGTAGGAAGAACACCCATGTGAATTGAGAAAAGTCCTCAATGATCACTAAACAATATTGTTTCTTTCCCATACTCATTACATGAGTTGGTCCAAAGAGATCCATGTGAAGTAACTTCAATGGGGTATTGTTAGTGTTCACTAGCTTGGTTTTGTGAGACTATTTGTGTTGTTTTCCTTTAAGGCACGCTGAGCATTGATCAATAAAATTGAATTCTTTTTGAGGAAGACCAATTACATGGTTTCCTTTGACTAATTTGTTCATATTTTTAAAGTTAGTGTGCCCCAAACGTCTATGCCAAAGCTGTGACTCATCAAAATGATGCTTTAGACAAAAGACATGTTTCTTCCTTAGGTGACGCAGAACACAGGTTTAAGACATATGTATTATTCTTCCTCGGAGTCTTTAGGACAACCCATTCTTCAGGAATCTGAAAACCAGGTTTCAGTATGTAGCAGTGAGTGTCTGTAAAGTGAGTGGAATATTTTTTTGTCACAGATCTGAGACACGCTTAGGAGATCGAAATTTAGTTGTTCATAGTAATTCACTCTGTCAAAGATCAGCATCCCATTTGTCACAGATCCTTCTCCTGTAATCCTGCCACCTTCTGAATCTCCACCGAATGCCACAGTAGTCCCTCGTATGTACTTGAAATCATGAAGGAGGGAACGATCTCCATTCATGTTTCGGGAGCATCCACTGTCTACATACCATAGGCTATTAGACTGTGTGGATGAACCTACAAACAAAAAGAACTAATTAGAATAAGGAACCCAAGCCATGATGGTCTTGAGTTTCCCGTTCCTATTCTGATAGTCACCTCCTGGTATTTTCCTCTGAATGGTGATTTAGATGGAGGTGATTTGGTTGATTTTTGATAATGAATTGTTTTAGTCATCTCATCTACATCTACTGAGGATTCAGATGAATAATGAAATCATTGGTTTCTATTTCTTTGTAAAACTTTAGCCCGGGTTTCATTATCAAAAGTTGGTTTTTGCTTCGGAAGGTCAAGTTTGTGTTTCATTGTGAGATGATTTCTTTGACCTTTCCTTAAATCCTTTGAGTTATTTCTTTCATTTGTTGATCTAGAAGTCCTAGATTGATTATTTTGAATATGATGTTTGACAGAATGCATCACAGTAGATGTTTTTGAGATGGGCTTGTTTTGTGGAATTCTCAACCCCTTCTGATTGAAGTAACAATCAGATATATTGTGATTGTTCATGTCACAGATTGAACAATACTTGTTCAAATAGCAATTTTATTGGAGTGATTGTTCATATCATAGATAGAACAATATTGATTGAAGAAGCGTTTATCTGTCTTGTGATTGAACATGTCACAAATATCACAATACATTTGTTTGTTTCTTGAATCAGATTGTTCTTTGAGTGACTCAACTGATACTTTCTTTTGACGTGTCACTTTCTTTTCTTTAGGTGATGAGTCAGAATCAGCCCTTTTGTAGATTGCTTCATAATACTACTCTTGTTCATTTGTCTGGGCTGTTTCTGTTTCTTCAACCTACTTCTCACCTCTTTCTCAAACTGGTCAACATGTTCTTATTACAGATATCAAACCCAACTCCCTGCCTTAATTTGGATGACTGTGGGTCTGATGAAGTTTTGTGTGTTGAACTCAGTTTTATAGTTGGTTTATTTTTTAGTGAAACCTTGTCTGATTTGCTTGAATTTTGTGGAGATACAATCTCATTATCAGAACTACTCTCAGTAATATTTCTTTTTCCCTTGTAAAACAGATGGTATGAATTTTATAAAAGGTACAATTGCTTTTACAGGGCTTGATGGTTTTTTGACAATCACTATCTTGTCTGAACACTCTTTGATTTTGATTGGGTGTCCTAACTTGATTTTGTCCTCATTGGTTTCAAAATAAACATCAGGTTTGTTTTGAGGATTTGTCACTTGTTTCACTTCTGATTTAGGTTCCATAATTTTAGGTTCAATTGATTCAGAGAGTGATACAGAGTCAGGCATGACAGTGTAATTGTCATTGTATGGTGGAGGACATGAATTGTACCCAATCCCTGACATGTCCTTTGGATCCTTTTGTGAATCCAGCATTTCTTGCAGCTTGACTGAAGACATTTGAAACTTTTCAAATTTCATTTCAGTCATAGATTGTTGAGCTTAGCTTGAGCTAACTTTTCCGTAAGTAGCTCATTTTTAGCTGCAAGATTGTATTTCTCACCATGCAATTTTTCTATGTCAGAAATTAGAGATTTGATTTTGATTTCAAAACTTTTTAGTTCTCTCTTCATCATTTCTGGCTTCACCTTTTCTTCTTTATTTTATCTGCCAAATTATGATTATGTTCTCTATACTCTTGTAATTCATTTATGCATTTCTCACTACAAAGGTTAGCTTTTACCTTAGTAGGCATTACAAATGGTCCATCATTGATATGAGCCATGAAAGATGATTCTGGATTAAGGCTTGACTTCCTCAACATACACACCCAGTCACATATCCCATCTTGTTTGATCACAAGGGCACTGGTAGAAGGCTGACTGCTTGCATGGGCTTGATTTGTCAACTGTGGTTGATTCTGGTATGTTTGTTGATGATGAGAATGATGGTACTGCTATTGATGGTTGGTGAGTGATAGCTTGAATTGGGCTGTGAGGATGATTGACCAAGAGAGTTCCTTGAATGGTTGGTTCTTTTAGGAGCATTACACTCTCTTGTGAAATGGCCAGTCATGCTACAGTTGAAGCATTTTACCTTGGATTTGTCATATCCAAGCTTTGTGTTCTCATTCAGGCTCAATTTTCTTCCTTTTCTGAAGAATTTCGTTGCTCTCATGACATCATTGCAATTTTCCACTGTAGATCCATCTCCTCAACATCATCATGATCTAATTCTTCTAAATCTTCCTGTTAAATGGGCAGAAGTGAGTCTTCCCCCAAGATATGCTTCAAAACTTGCAACAAAGGCATTGTAGGTTGCCTTTTGCTCTTCTGATTTTAAGTCTTCTGAAGAGATTGTAGGTGCAGTGGAGACTTTTGGAGCTTATGCTGAAGTTGAATGGTGATTGAATGATGGAGATGCAATGAACCCAGTATTGTTCATTTGATATCTTGATGAGGTGAAGTCATCTTCCTCTGTGATGAAAGCATTTTCAACAGAATGTGATTCTGAAAGGAATTTGTAGGCTTCAATCACTCTTGGCCCACTCAGATTTCTGTTTCGTTCATCAAGTTCCAGAGCTTCAATCTTGGCTATCATAATGTCTAGAGTGGTACTCTCAAGATCAAGAGTATTTTTCAGCATTGTGACATTTTGCTTCCAGCTTTCAGGCAGACTGTGAAGCATTTTCTTGTTGAGTTCTTTAATGTTGTATGACACACCCATAATTTCCAAGTCATTGACCAACTGTACAAATCTGTGCAGTAGTTTTGATATGGATTCTCCTTTGGTGTGATGGAAGGTTTCATTCTGATTAACCAGCTTGTCTTTGTTAATTTCAGCAACTTCACTGCTACCTTCACACATAATTTTGAGAGCATCCCAAACAGCTTTAGCAGTTCCATATTTTTCCAATCTTTTCAGCACATCCATTTTGAGAGCTTGAGTCAAAATAGAGTATGCTTTAAGATCAACTTTGATTTTCTTATAATCATCTTCATCCAGAGTTAAGTCTTCAATTGGTATTCTAGCAGTCTTGTACAGTGCAACTTGAGCTGTTGATAAAGTAACAGGAATATGTGGACCCTTACATATTGAGATCCAAAAGTCAGGATCTACACCTGTGATATAATTTCTAAACCGTATTCTCCATTTTTTAAACTCAGATTTGTGTTTAAGCACGGGAGGTTTAGGTGTATGACCTAATTCAGAGTAACTGTAGAATCCATATTGATTTGTGTAAGTATAGATTTAGTTGATTTTAAGATTGATTATGTTTGATGAGTCCAACTTGTTCAAGCAGTTCTGTTGAGGTTCAGAATGAGTGTTCTTGCTGTTTGACGGGAGTATTCTTGTTGTTTGCTAAGTAGAGATGATGATATCTACTACTAGCAACTTGATTATCAGATAACTCGAGTTCTATTCAGTCTATGCGTAGATCTGAAAAAGAATCAAGAACCAAAGCTCTGATACCAATTGACTGGGTTTTAGTAAGAGTGATATTCTTACTGAGGATCGAATATGATAATCAATTCAACGATCGAGTGGCAGAAACAAACAATCGAAGAACAATCAAGCAAGAAAATTACTCATAAATTCTGTTTGTATTGATATATGAATGTTGACAAATTACATAGAATAATTAGAACAAAATCCTCTATCTGTCGACTGTCACCTCAGTACGAGGTAAACTATTCTATTTATAGACAAGACAAGATGCCTTTACAAAATGACTAAACTACCCTTGACCTATTACATGAGAAACTAGTCTAAATCTTGATCCGCATCTCTGCTTGTTCATCCGCATTGACAAATGCGGATGAGATAATCTTGATCCGCATTTCCACTTGATCATCAGCATTTATAAGTTGGTCATCCGCATTGGTTAATGCGGATGAACAAATACTTGTGCTCATTTGGTTGGTCATCCGCATTTGTCAATGTAGATGATCAAAGTCTTGTCCACATCTTCTTTTGTTCTTCCGCATTAGTCAATGCGGAAGAGTATCTTATTCAGTATATGTATTGTGTCTTCCGCATTAGTTAATGCGGAAGAGTAAACACTTGTCCGCATCAGATTTTTTGTCTTCCGCAGGGACTAATGCGGAAGATAATACTTGTTATTTTTTCTTGTGTTTCTTCATCCGCATTGCATCTTGGACTTGTGGGATTCTAGCTAAACAATCATCAATTCACCATTGAGTTGGCATGTATGATCCTTTCAGGGTGCAACAGTGGAAGGATTGTCTCATGCAATGTAGGAAGCAATCCTGTGTCTCTGCATCAACTGCTGAAACTGAATACATTGCGGCTGCAAGCTGTTGTGCTTAAGTGCTTTGGATTCAGAATCAGATGTTGGACTTTGGGTTCACCTTTAAAGAGACTCTCATTCACATAGACAACAATAGTGTCATCTCTATTATAGAAAATCTTGTGCAGCACTGAAGGACAAAACACATCAATATCAGGTATCATTTGATTAGAGATAACTTTGAGAAAGGCTTGAGCAAACTAGTCAAGGTTAACACAAATGAACAATATGCTTATTTGTTCACTAAATCTTTTGATGAGCAGAGATTTAAATATCTCATATCAGCTATTGGAATGATTAACCTGGAGTAGCTTATTCTTAAAACTAATTCATATTATTTCTAAAGTATGTGTGTCTTAAGTTGTCTATTTCATCATTTTCATAAGCTCTTGTCTTTCTTGGAAGAAAACCTTTTTATAAGACTTTCCTTAGATTTTTGAAAATCTTGATCTTTTCTATCCTTTGGAAGATATGGTTTTTTCTTTGGAAGAAACTTATGCCTTTAAAACAAACAACTGCTTGAGTAAAATTGCCTTCGGAAGAATTTTCGAAAATATCTTCCAAAGATTAACATTTCTCTTAAGTACTTGAATGTTTTCAAAGACAACTTTCTTCCATAGCAAATTAACTCTCGAAAGTTTTATTCTTACTTGAATAAAGCATCCAAGTCTCAATTCTCTTTCGGAGCAAATTTTCAAATCTCTCAAGAATATCTTTCGAAGTCATTTTGGCTTCGGAAGCTTTTTATTCAAAAAAAACTTCCAAAGACAAATTACCTTTGGAAGATTTTTGACTTCCAAGAAAACTACCTTTTAAGCATAAAGCAAACTACCTTTTTAGAGGTGGGACCGACATCCGGATTTCAAAGTTTATCCTCTTTCATTCAATTTGTCTGAAATCCTTTTCATATATAAACCCAACGCTTCCACCTCTTTCTTCATCATCTTCATCTTCTCCCAGACCTAAATTCCCAAACCTCTCTCTGAAACCACCTTTGTTCTTCAGTTCCTTCACTCTAAGCCTTCTCAAATGGCCAACTCAACCGCAAAAATTACCCAAACTTCTCCATGCAGTCACAAAGGCAACACAATCACATTGCTTTGTTATACTCTGAGAAAGATCTTCATTTCTCAGAGGTTGTCGATTTTTGGCTCTGTCAAAATATTTTACCTCTCTTACCATTGATCCTGTTCTTTATGAGGATCATTTGCTTAATTTCTAGAAGACCTGTCAAGAGGTCATCCTAGATGGGGAGAAGGCATTGTCTGCCACAATGCAGGGGAGGACAATCTTCATCACTCTAGCTATCATAAACACCCATCTTCAGCTGGATGATAAGGAAGGTGAGTTGTCCTTTCCTAAGGAATCGGTCAACCACTCCTTTGAGCGGATAGGCTATGAAGGAGATTTTTCTGTCAAGACCTTCAGGAAAGGGAAGGTCTCCTCCCAGTGGAAGTACCTACTTCATGTGGTCGTCCACAGCTTGTCTAATAAGTATGGGGGCTAGGACCAGATTCCTGAAGATCTCTCCTTCATAGTGCAAGGAATGGTTCAAGGGGTCAAATTTAGGTACTTTCAGTTTGTTTATACAAATTTGTTTGCTAACTTGGACTCCTTAGAATATTATATGTTTCCTAGATATGTTCAACACATTCTCAACTGTAAAATGGGCTCATAGTTGAGAGAAACAATCAATATTCTTAAATTGGGACAGATGAAGCCTTGTATCTTTAAAATTTTGAAGAAGCCAACTGTTGGCTTCTCTAGGGTAGAAACAGCCCTGTCCCAAAATGTTAGAGTACATTGCTCAAGGTGACAACCTAGAAACACAGGATAGTGTTGAACCCACACCTTCTACCTCTCAACCACCAAAACAATCACAAATCACTCTCAGCTACAAAAGAAAATCCAAACAAGCCCCTCCACAAGTTACTCCACTTTTGCAGGCCCCCATACTACTACCCATATAAGAGAAAGTGGACACTGGAGCTCTCGCTTCAATTATTAACCCTGAGGTTCCTCATGCTCAGACTGATGAGCTCATTAGCCCAACAGCCTTAAGCCTTCACTCAAAGTCTCAACACTCTAGTGAACAACCTTCAAGGGAAAGTTACCATCCCCAGCCTTATATCTTAACCAACTAATTCCTAGCCTTGATTTCAATGATGATGAAGACTTGGGATTCAGTGAGTATCATGAGTTTCTCTACTCTCCTCCTACCATTGAGGTGGATACTCAAAGAGAGATGAGTGCTCCTGACTCTCCTATGTCTAGCCCACATCATCCACATACCACTGACATGGATCTTCCAGACTTTGCTTTGGAAGTCCATATGGAAGAGGCTCTCACTACTGCAAGTGATTACATCTTTAAGACCACAACCATGGCAACTTAGCCCACTAATACTCCATCTGAAGCCAAGAACATCATGTTGGTGGTGAGACTAAGGACTTTGGTCCAATTATCTCATTCCCTAATGAATCTTCTTATGAAGAAGAGGGGAATATAAGACTAAAGGTGCAAAAACTATCAAAATCATGCACCTATCTAGTCTCTAAGGTTAGTCATTTGGAATTTTCGGTGACTACCTTACACAATAGGGTCAATGATCAGTAACTTGAGATTTCTTATCTCAAGGAGAAACTAGCTGGGAGACCTTTAAGATGAGTGCAACCAGGAACACAAGAACCTATGAATGTGATTGACCTAACTCCTAGATCACTTATGTAAAAGGGTGATGCTACCAAAAAGGGGAGAAAGTCATTACAATCATAGAACCTATGTGTTCTTCACAGAGCATGGACTTTGAGGACTCACCATCTTCACTTGCAACTGTCCATACTCAACAACTTCCTCAACTTCACATTGATGTGGACACTATAGACTCCTCATTCAGAGTCTTTTTTAGGAAGGCATTCTAAGGGTTGTGTCATCTCCACCTCAAGGAACTTCAAACTACATCATAGGGTGGATGTATGATGCTAACAGAAGATCCCTTATTCTTCAAAGAGTTCAAGGGCAACAAGAAGTCTTCAATTATCAGACCTTGAACTACTATGAAGGTCTTGACCTTATCAACATGCCACTTGTCAATCCATGCCAATAAACAAGCTAACAAGTTGGCTCAAAGGATTCAAGATAGGATTACTGAAGAGTTTAGCCTCAGAAGGAGACAAAGGCAATCAGACAATGTCATTGGTCAAATGGATGTTGAGGCAGACCGTAAGATTAGTTTCAAAGGGAAAACCTTGACTGAAGGCCCAATGATTGAACCTGAGAGCCCTCACACACCTACAACTGCTTTAGAAGTCCATTCCTTTATAAGACACCTATTGGTGAAGTGCATCTCAACCTCTGGCAAGAGCTTGGGTGCTATACCAAGCAATGAAGGCCAAAGATCTCTCCACCCTAAGTCATAAAGGTCTGTGAGTGACAAATGGAAAAGGAAACTAACTTCTGAAGAGATTGAGGAAGAGAAGAGAGAGGAAAAGGAAGTTAAGGGGAGAATGTTCCTCTACTGGGTCTACTGGCTTCATGGAAACTTCAATTAGGGCTACTCCTAGACCAAACACTCAAAATGATAAGTTGAGGCAGGCAAGATTGCTTACTTGCAGACCAGGAAACTGGCTGACATAGAAATGTCAATAGAAAGGAAGAAGGCAGAGGATGCAAGACTGCTTCTTCAAGTTATGAAAAAAAAAGACTGAAAAGGCTCTGTAAACATGTTCCTACCCTTTCACCAATTCAAGAAAGCCCTATATAAGAGGTTGTGGCTCCACAAGAACCTTAGGTAGAAAAAGAAACTGATAAGATCAACATGATCAACTACCTGAGTGCCACAGGCCCATAACAGGAAGATGCACTTCTTCCTTTGCCCTTTGAGTATATAGAGTTTGAGTATCTTAAGCAGCTTGAACTTGAAGTACTCAAAGAAAGAAAGACAACAAAGAGAAGATGAGAGAAGAGGTTGTAAAGGCAAGAGCCATCATCTAAAAGAGTATGAAGAAGTCTACTGATAGGTAGAGGATGATGAGCTTCTTGAAGCTGTATGGAATTTCTGGAAGGAGACTTGGCCCAATGTCTCTATCTACTATGGATGAGCACATTAGGGTGATCAAGAATAAGATCAAAAGAGGAGAACTTGTTGACTTACACTCTCCACCAAGTTAGGTCCCTCAAGAAGTGGAGATTAAGGTTCAACCTTTTGAGACAACATAATCTGGACCTCCTATTGAGTCTCAGCAAGCTTCATCTTCTAATCCACAATAAGGTTCTGTCCCCTCTAAATCGGAACCTGTGAGAGAGGAAAACCCAACTGAGCAAGACAAAGTTGATCAACAAGGTGTTGTAGGCTAGTCTTCTCAGTTGAAAAGTTCAAAGAGGAGAAAAAGGATGGCTTCTAAACCAAAGTCTAAGAAGAAGAAGAAAGAGGCATCCATCTCCAAATCTTAAGATAAGTCAAAACATCTTGAGAATGTGCAACAAGACGAAGCTTCACCAACTCTAATCCAAGCAGCTCCTCTGGCATCAAGAAGACCCATCCTGTCCTGGACCTACTCTACTAAACCAGAAAGATGGCATGTCATCAAATATCAAGGTATTGAAGACATCTAAACATGGAAAGACATGTTCAATCTACCTTTGCATGATCTTTTCGAGATGAGAAGACATTTTGAGAGTCTAAATGATCTTGACCATCTTATGAAGAAAGGCATGGTCATTATCATAATGAGGAATATCAATATCTGAAGTCTTCAAATGTTTTGGTAGCATCAGTCTAGGGGGAGTTTGTAAGGATTCATATAATGCTGATGCAACCCAAAACATCCAAATAGTCTGTCTTGCATGCATGCACAAAGTGCTGAAGTAGAATGCTTCGGAAGTTACAAATTCTGCATTAGAAAACATTCTAAGTTTGAAATCTTCCGAAGCCAAGACCAATATCTTCGAAAGCCAAAAATGAAGTTTTCCAAAGCCAAGACCAATATCTCCGAAGCAAAAAATGAAGTCTTCCGAAGCTTCAGAGACAAAGTCTTCCGAAGCTAGTTTATGAAGATAGATTTCTTCCAAAGACTTTTGAGTATATGCTTTATCTGATGTACCTTTTATCATAAAGCTGGACCACCTTTCCGTTGCAACTCTGATTGACTCACCAACTTTCACAAGTTGGTGAAAGGTCCATACGTTTGGTAAACTATACATTAAGGTCTTGTGTTTGTTTCTTTCTACTTTATGTACTTTTATCCTTTTTGTAATATATTAGGATGTGAGCTATGGCATGTCATAGTCACTAGTCAAAAGGCAATTTTCCTTGTGACTCTACATTAATTTTGTTGTTGTCTAGATCATGTATCCTGTTAGCCTTCAAAGTATGATCGGCTGTAGGATGTAGTATAAAGTATCTCGGGTCCCTTGTAATCCTTGATCCTTGTATGCTTTGTAAACAGTTGTAAGGAACTTGAGATTAGTATACATCATTCTTGGAAACCAAATACTAATGTTATTTTGTTATTGTTCTTGTTCTATCTTTCTATTACTTGTTTTACTTAGTATCAAGGTCACTGGTTGGCGGTTCCCCATTTGATCTGTTAAGTGTTCTAAATCAACTCTCCTCATTGGGTGTTGAGTTGTAAGTGACCAACCCCTTAAACGGTCCTACAATAATTATTAAACTTTATTTACATTTTGTAGTTAAAGAATTTAATTCCTTTAAAATTTGCCTAAATGGTATTTTTCTTTCATTAGATCAATATATATATATATAATATATATATATATGTATGTATGTATATATATATATGATTTCAATAACTAACCTTATTTATTTATAAAAAATCCTAAATTCTTATTGAAACCCTAGTTCGCGCTTAATCGTTAATCTTATCAATAAACTTAATCTTGTAATATATACGTCTAGGTATCTTGTAAAGGAATTCATTGGAGCGTCGTTTATTTCTTATTACTGCCTTCTATACATATACGTGTTGCGTGTTTTCATGCCCCTATTTTATATTATTTCACATCTTTTAGGGTGAAACATGTTAACGTATAAACTTACACATGTAAATATCTTAATACTTGTAAACGCACATGCAATTCATCCTTACTTGTTGTCATGGGGATGTCATAGATCTATGAGCCTCATAAGCTTATTTGGTGATAAAATCAAGGTTATTGCCGGCTCCTAATGACGTATTCTTGTTCATCATGGGAAACAAGTACACTTAGCTAATCGTTATACTTGTAAATGTTATTCTTGGTCAAGGTTTGATTGTAGTTATATGTTATCTATAAACTTGTTTTATTTGTAATCATTGGCATGAATTGCTACTTGTAAACTTATATATATATATATATATATATATATATATAATATATATATATATATATATATATATATATAAATAAATAATATATATACATATATATAAATATATATATATATATGCTTAACCCATGGAAACTCACCAACTTTCAAAGTTGACCCTTTATTTTTAACATGTTTCAAGAAATGTACAAGGTTGATGATTATCTTTGAATCATGCTTACACCTAAGACTTGGACCTAGGAAAATAAATATAATATCTTGAAACTTGGATGTTCAACTTTGTTTACTTTATTTCGTTAAGACATTTGGTTGTAATGTTATTTAAACTTATGAAAATCATATTTATATTTAATGGTAGCGTTAAGTGGCTGTGAACAATCTTAACCCTCACATCTCGATGTTTCCGCCGTTAAGGTTGGGGTGTGACACTACTAAAGGAGCCTCATTGGATCCTCCCGGGTAGTGGTAACATTTCTAAGTCTAAATCTATGGCAATTGTGCCCTTTGATGCCTCTGAAAGAGACATCATTAGGTATAGGAAACCAGGTGTAACACCCGGTTATTTCCTTTGAAGCTAAGGAAAGACAAAAAAGAAAGAAAAGAAATAAAGCCCAAAGTCAAAGGACCAAACTTGCCAAAATGGGAAAATCTTTGGAGGAGTGGGGGTATAAAAGGGGCATGGCAGCCCATTCTCCCCTTTTCATTCGGTTAGAGAGAGTGAAAGGAGAAAGAGCAAAACCTAGGGTTTTTTAAGAATCGAGGTGCAAAAGTCTAAGGCAAGCGGGTTTGTGAGAAGCTATACTCGAAGAGGCTTTCGAGGTGAGTTCTAGGTCCCCTCCTTTACATGTTTTCAACTGATTTGGGGCTGGAACACATAATCAAACCCGTTTTTGAAGTGTGTGTGTTGAACCCGTTCGTATGTTTATGTGTACGTGTATGATGCAGGTGGGGTTTGATTTCGGGCTTGGTTTTGCTTGAATGGTGTTGTGGTATGTATTCCCAAGGTTTGGGATGGTTGATTTGGGCTTAGAACCAGTTTGAGAGGGTTTGAGGGCCGAAAAGTGCAGATTGGGTTCGGGATGAACTGCATTCTACACTCCGCTAGGGCTCATGCGACTGGAGGTCCATGCGCCCGAATGACATGCGACTGGAGACCATACGGCTGAAGGGCATGCGACGGAAGTCCATGCGCATGGATGCCATGCGATTGATGGTCATACGCATGATTGTCATGCGACTAAATGAAATGCAGATGAGTGCTATGCGATTGAAAGAAATGCGGATGAGGTCCATGCGATTGAAGGAAATGCGGATGAGGGCCATGCGACTGAAAGAAATATGGATGAAGGTCATGCAACTGAGGTCCATGTGCCTGCATACCATGCGACTGAGGTTCATACGCATAGGAGTCATGTGACTGGAGGCTATGCGACAGGATGTCCATACGCCTAAGTGTTCAATTGCCCATGGAGTCCATTCGCCTAAGTGTTCTCTTATGCATGGAAGATCATGCAACTGAATAGGGTCCATACGCCCAAATGAACATAGTTTATTATCTGACTTTCGGGGGAGAGTGTAGATGTAGGTTTTGACCTTTGAGGTTATAAATGATGATGGGCATGGCTGATGATGTATGATGTGGTATGTTATGTATGATGGTATGTGTGATGTTGTATGTTTATGTTGGTATGTATGATGTATGTTATGTATGTATGTGATGCCTTGTATGGCGATGTTTTGTGTGATTATGATTATATTCCTTTTATGTATGTTTATCTTTCCGTGCCTTTATGTGTTATAGTTGTGAAAGAAATAGTTAAGTATTATGTAACGTAAAGTGGAAGTTAATGAAAAGAGGAACGTAATGATGTTGTGCATGCATTAATGAAAGAGAAAGTATAGAAAGGCTTGCAAGCAATATGTACGGAGGTGCACGACTCTAAACTGTCGTAAGCTCAACTGTATGGTTTAGCTAACCCTTAAGGATACACGCAGGGGTTCCAGTCTTTGTGACTGACCAACGATGTGGTACATGGTCTAAAGTGGTTACCCACCTCGATGCTAGTGCCAAGCTATGTGTTGTGTGGAAGTCAAATATGAACTTCGGCCCAGTACCCCGTTTGTTCGGGGCATAGCTGATGACACTAATCTAGATAGTGATAAAGAATGTGGTAAGAAGGAAGAGTTAATGAAAGTATGTGATTAACAGTAAATGAAGATAATAATGATATTATCTATATGTATGTATGGTGTGCGATCATGTACGACGGTATAGTATGATTTAAAAGAAAGAAAGTAAAGAATGGTTTAATGAAAGTAAAGTATGTTTTATTATAAAACTAGAACTCACTTAGCAACACTAACTTTTATATGTTTCTAGTTGGCAGGTAAAGTTGCTAAGGATGGCACGGGACGGGTACTTGGCTCTTTTGCATGGCATCATATTTATAATGCTTTTGTGTTGAAATGTAACCTGTATTTTGTAATTTGATAATAATGTACTATTTTGCAAAACCATTTGTAATGAAAATGTTGTTTTATGATGTTTCCGCTGCAACGTTTATTTCAAGTTAAAGTAATTATATGTTTTATGAGCAATGATTGGCGAGCTGTAAGCGTCCCGGGAATGGGGCCTTACACCAGGGTGCCAAGAAACCACATTTGGTGGTAAGGATGAACATGCTAGGTATGTTGCTTCATCTCCCCATGATTCTTCAAAAGAAGATGAGGGAAGTCTGAAACACACAATTCAAGACCTGCTTTCTAAAGTCTCAAACCTTGAATCTAAGGTTAAGACTTTAAAGGATAGGTCTGCCACTCAGCAACTTAAGATTGACCATCACAAGGCTCAACTAGCTGAGAAACAGATTGAGAGATCTGTTAGGCACGTACCCATTCAGGTCTCATTGACCTCTTCTTCTAGCTCGTCTAGCTCTTAAGATGATGCTTCCAAAAGCGGGGAGAGTGTAGGAGGCAAACATATGTGGAACCATAGGGTCAAGCTTTAACATCTCTAGCTTCAAGATACCCTGCTCATCAAGTAACAATTTTTCTTGAACCTCCTCTAATTGTTCTTCAAATGGATCAAAGGATGCTCCATGATCTAAATAGGTTCTTCTCCAAGTTCCTGCTTGGGTCTTCCATCAAACAACCAAGCCCTGATGTTGATGTGGCATACTTTGGAGCTAAAGAGATTTAGAGGTTGAATGCACCTTCTACCGTTGTGAAAAACGTTGGTCAACCTAAGGTCTACATGGAACCTGAGATTAATTTCGAAAGGGAAATGGAACTTGATAGCCAAACAACTAAAATAGTTGGGACGAAGAGTGCATTGCCACAGACTTCCGAAGTAGAAGTCAAAGCCTCGGGAGAACAATTTCAATCTTCTGAAGCTGAGATGCAAGCTGCGGAAGGGCTATTTTCCTTATCAGAGGATCTGTTTATCACATATTCAATCCTAGAACTTGCATCTGAGGTAAACAGTGAGGACTTTCTTAGCCAACCTCTCACTCAAACAACTTCACTACAACAAGCTCCAACCACCATCTCTCAGCCTGAAACTTCTATCCAAGAATCCCCACACTCTAGCACTTCCGAAGATGTAAAAGGAAAAAGGAAGATGACTGCGTAAGAGCTTTAGGAGGAAGAAAGGTTAGAAAAGCTTAAAAGAAAAGATAGACTTCTCACTAGGAAGATTTTAGTTGCAAGCAGCAAAGCAGTTGCAGCCAACCAGGAGGCTGTCAACAACCGGAGAAGGGTGGAAATCATTTACAAGCTTGTCATGCTTGGAGCTATCACTGAAGAAGTGCTTCTGCTATCATTAGACGAGCTAGTCGAGTTTGAGAAGGCAACTTTACTGCAAATTGAACAAAAAGAAGAAGTAGCAAGGTTGGCCGTAGAAGAAAAGAGGGAGAAAAAGGAAAGGGAGGCTGATTTGCAGCAAAGGAGGGAAAGGATAAATTTCATGATCTCTATGGTTTCTCTCCAGAAGACCTGTCTCCACATAATAATGATACGATCTTATGGCTCTTAAATAAATAGCAAGATCAAATGGAGAAGGAGAGGGAGAAAGCTGCAAAGGAGAAACTAAGGGCGAAGAAGAAGAAGCAGGACTCACTACTGTCAAGAAGATAGGTGATAAGGCCTGGAAGAAGGACTATCTTTGGGCTCATTGCTTCTGAGGCAGGTAGGTGGGTCCCATGTTTGAAAAGACCTTGCAGCGACATGTTAGTGACATCAAGGCTGACATTCGCTTAGGGGACAAGGGATGATCTTCAAACTAGCACCTCAACCTCAACCACAACCTAAACCAACCCCTTTCCCATTTCCCATTAAAACTGAACCTTACACCTCTGAATCTACACCATCCTCTATTCTCGCACCATCAATATAGCCACCTCAACTAGCCATACTCAAGCCCAAAACACTTCCTAGAACCCAAACACCACCGCCTACCCACAAACCACTAAAACATCCCCTCAACCCTCCAAACATATCTCCTTAGAGGAGTTTAAGGAGATCAAGATAAAGCTCACCAAGTGTACAACCTTGAGCGACATCTCTTATAAGGAGGAGTCTGCCAAGTTGACTTACGTTGATAGCTCATCATGTTCCCTCATAAGAGATCAATTCCTTGATCTTCTTAGAGGAACATTGGACCAACCTATAAAACTCCTTGGCCTCAACTCTGATTCCCTAAATTATGAAGAGAAGAAACTGAGAAGAAGGCTGGTGTACACCTGTAAATGACAACCTAGTAAAGGATCATGTGGTGTCTACTCCTCTGGTTAGTGATCCTGATTCCACAGTCAAACCTATCCAGAAGATCACTAGACAGAAAGAGCCTACTTTGAAATCTAAAGGTAAAATGCCGATTGAGAATTTGGATGATGAAATTAAAAGGGTTAATGTAAGGTCAAGGTGATAAACGTCTACATCAGAACCCAAATTGACTAAACCAGTTAACCATAAAAGTAGCAATCATCAAAGTCCGAATAAAGTGCAAGTTAAAGATGTTCGAAATGTTAAAACAATTAAGTTTGTTAATAAGGATGCAACATCTAATAGAGAAAGAACAAAACCCAAACAGACAAAGGTCACACCTTTACACAACTCAAACCCACATAAAGATTTTCCTCAATCTGTAAAAGGAAGATCTTGCTACAATTGTGGAAACGGAGGCCATATCTCTTCTAATTGTCCTTATTATTAGACTCGCAAACAGAAAATTAAACTTAGTGATACCAAACAAAGTTTTGCTCAAAGGAGATCTATTACTCCACCAAAGAGTATTAGTGAACCTAAAGTTTGTGACGTCGGCTGGATCGGTAAACATCTGAGTGTGTTCATGATGGAAGGATAAACAACAGCAAAAACCAAGAGACAATCAATAACAGGAATAATAAAAATTGGGTTCATTGATAAAACCTAATGATTACAAGCTCGTTACAACATAAGAATCAAGACTCTTGGCAAGGGGAGATCGAGCATGATCTCCCCTCTCATCCGGCAGCCCTAGGCTCCAGGTAGACTCCCTCTCAAAATCCTTTTCTCTCTACATATTGAAATTGGTATATATAGGCCACGACCCATATTAGATGCGACTGGACCCATTTGTGCGATTGGACCATGTGTATGGTTCAATCGTACGACTGGACCATGTGTATGGTTCAATCGTACGACTAGACCATACTTATGGTTCAGTCTTACGAATGTCCCAATCGCATCTCTCAATCGCACGACTAGCCCATTAGCATGGCTCAGTCATATGACCGAGTCTCATTTGCATATGCTCCTACGAATGACCCGGTTTCATGTGTTTACAACATATCAGGTGTCTTACATTAAGCCTAGACTATTCGACAAGCGACGGAAACACTATATATGACTATATATGCTCCAACAAATTCCCCCTTGGACGTTGCTTGCGAATAGTAGATAGCACCTCTTACAATCTTCAGTCAATCTTTTCTCTGGTATCCAATAGAATCAAACGAAACTCCATATTAGCCAACATTGTTGAACTGTCAGGTTGCTACAGTATCCCTGAAAATGAATATAGGCACAATAGCTTTGGTTTACTTTGTAGAACACCATCATAGCAGCAAGATTCCCCATATGACTGATTTTTCCAGATAATGACATGAACAGTTTTCTATTGCTTCAATCTTCACACATGCTAACCTGATTAACATTAAGACCTGTAGAAATTCGCCCTCACATTCAGCATATCCCAATATATAAATGTTGTGCTCTCTGGCGTCTTCATACGGTGTATTGGGCAAAAGGTTGAAGGTTCCAATCCACAGCTGACAATATCAAACAAATCAGCATGCACATAGATTCATCATCAGAAACCTTCTCACATCATCACTTTCTGATTGCGTCATCAATTTCTCTATACATGGATTCCCCCTAAGAATGAGAATCCTCTCTGTGCGGATAAATATAACTTGATTGGCCCATAAGTAGTCAGATGCTCCTGACTATCCCACAAACTCAGCACCAATTGCTGACATCTTCTCTCCTCTCTTTCATGTTCCAACTACATTCACCTATTCTGGAAGTCCGACGAATAATGGGGTATACATCAAACTTATATGACAAAAGAACCTCAGGGTGAATATGCTTTGCACATCCTCAAATCTGGGCAAGACGCAGTTCCAGACATTTTTTTGGTCTAGAACAAATGCGGATGACTCAATGCGGATGGCTCATTCGTGCGATTGAACATACGACTGGTCCAGTCGCATGACTGAACATACAACTGGTCCAATGGCACGAATGGTCCATTAGCATGGTCCAGTCGTATGAATGGTCCATTCGTACGAATGGTCCATTCATATGGCCCAGTCGCATGAACGGGTCTGCACGCAGATTTTCAGATCTGTAGCCGCCAAGGCTGCCCAAAACCCTAATCTGATAAATTTTACATGAACCAAAACAAAGTAGGCATCATCAGATTCGAAAGGGTGATCAAAACGTGGTTTCAAATTCACTTTTAACATAGGAACACCACACGTAACAAGATCTTAGCAAAACATGAAGAACATGAAGTGGGTTTAATGTCAAGATCTGAAATTTGATCCAGAAATCAAAAGCTCAGGTTGCTAGAATGATTGTTAGATCATTCCAGCAGTAACCAGCTCTGATACTAATTGTGAAGTCTACTGGATCGGTAAACATCCGAGCATGTTCTTGATGGAAGGATAAACAACAACAAAAACCAAGAGACAATCAATAACACAAACTATAAAAATTGGTTTCATTGATAAAACCTAACGATTACAAGCTCGTTACAACATAAGAATCAAGACTCTTGGCAAGGGGAGATCAAGCATGATCTCCCCTCTCATTTGGCAGCCCTAGGCTCCGGGCAGACTCCCTCTCAAAATCTTTATCTCTTTACACATTGAAACTGGTATATATAGGCCTCGGCTCATATTAGATGCGACTGGGCCCATTCGTGCGATTAGACCATGCGTATGGTTCAATCGTATGACTGGACCATGTGTATGTTCAATCGTATGACTAGACCATACTTATGGTTCAGTCTTACGAATGTCCTAATCGCATCTCTCAGTCGCACGACTGGTGTATTAGCATGGCTCAGTCATACGACTGAGTCTCATTCGCATATGCTTCTGCGAATGACCCAGTTTCATGTGTTTACAACATATCAGGTGTATTACATTAAGCCTAGACTATTCGACAAGCGACGGACACACTATATGTGACTATATATGCTCCAACAAAGTTCAAACAATAAGCCAGTCATCTGTTTATCACAAACAGGCCTTACAAAAAACTGGCTTATGGAAAGAAAAATCAAGTATTATGTTTGATAGTGAGGAGATTAAGAAAGAAGATATGCCCTCATCCTCTAAAGGAAAATGCATTGAGTTTATGATGTGTGATTCCTCCAAGTCACCAAGTCAGTTAAGGCTTGGGTCCCAAATCTAAACTAATATGTTTCTTTGAATGTGCATGATGTCCGCTACAGTGTTATCACTAATACCTGGATTATTGATAGTAGGGCGTCCAGGCACATGACAAGGAATTCGTCTATTCTTTTCAACGCCAGACAAACTAAAGGGGGACATGTTTCTTTTCTTGAAACAAAGGTGGCTACATCACTACTCAAGGCGAAGTAGGAAACGAGAAAGTTAAGTTTGACAAGGTCAACTACGTTCAGAAACTACAAAACAACTTACTTTCAGTTTCCCAAAACTGTGATAAAGGATTTAAATTTGTATTTGACAACAAGAATTTCTACATGTTGAAGAAGGACTTTGTGATTGAGGAGGATAAATTTCTTATGTCAACTTCAAGATACAATGATTTGTATGTCTTGGATCTATCAAAAGCCTCCACAACTGATCACATGGTTCAATGCTTCTTGTTAAAGGCAACTGAGAGGGATTTAATCACCTAGCATAGGAGAATGGGACACATTAATCCAAGGAAGATGAATCACTTAGTCCAAAATGATTTACTGAATGGAGTAACTGTCAAGAACTTCCACCTTCCGGATTTTTGTATAGCATGTAAGAAAGGGAAACAGACCAAGAAGGCTCACAAGGAAAAGAAAGTTCATTCAATTGATCTTCCTCTGGAGCTTCTACACATGGATCTATTTGGCTCTGTTAGTACAAAGAGCATTGCTGGTGATCTATATTGCTTTGTAGTAACGGATGATTACTCAAGGTTCTCTTGGGTGATGTTTCTGAAAGCCAAATTAGAAACTTTTGAATCATCAACATCTAGTTACTACTTTGGAATCACTCCATAAGCTGAAAGTAAGGTACATCTAATCAAACAATAGAACAGAATTCAAAAATCAATGGATGGAAGCATACTGTAGAGAGAGAAGAATTGTACATCAATTTACCTCTGCTTACACTCCACAGATGAATGGCGTTGCTAAAAGGAAAAATAGAAGCTTGATAGAGACTGCCAGAACAATGCTAGCTAACTCGAAACTACCTATTCAATTCTGGAATGAGGTAGTGGCTAATGCATGTTACACGCTCAATCAAGTCTTAGTGGTCAAACGACATGGGAAAACATGTTATGAACTGCTCCAGTGTCGTAAACCCAACCTGGAGTATCTAGAACCGTTTGGTGCAACATTCATGTTGCTGAAGAAAACTCAAACAGGAAAGTTTAGTGAGAAGGTATCTTTCTCGGATACAACATACTAGACAAGAGAGTTTATAACAACTCAACGGGTCAGGTAGAAGTGTGGTGCAATGTTGATGTTCAAAATTTCACCACCCCCTGCTGGAAAAGGACCCTCCTTCTTCGACTGTGAGGGATTATTTAAATTCTTCAATCAACATGCTTCTCCCACTGATGATGAGTTGTCAGCAAGGATGATGTATGATGTTCTAAACACACCACCACAAGACTCAACAGCATCAATTCCACTAGCCGATTCCTCTAATCCTTTAGGGGGAGCACTTAATGTAAGTGACTCATCTTCTGATGATGAAGCAGTTGAGACTGCAAATGTGGAACAGGAGGAACAGGTTCCCACTAATGAAAGTGCACAAGCATCAAATTCAGATGCCTCTGATATTTCGGAACCTCATACTCCAACAGCTTCAGATACTGAACCTGGGTTTCACAATCTGGATAATGAGGTAGTTTTTTCCCACCACTCCTGGATCCCGAATAAATGTTTATCATCCCTTGGACAACGTCATTAGGGATGTTAGATCGGGAGTACATACCAGAAATCAGTTATACTCAGCTGATTATGCCTCGGTAATGGAAAAGGGATATCTTCACAATGGTGCATATCGATGTTTTATGTCTCAATTTGAGCCAAAATATGTGAGTAAATCCTTAAACGATGAGGCATGGGTCAGTGCATTGTAAAAAGAACTCCTAAAGTTCAAGAAATTAGGAGTATGGACCCTTGTGGACGAATCAAAAGGTGCTAAGGTGATTGGTACTAAATGGGTGCTGAAATGCAAGAAAGATGACCAGGGATCATAATAAGGAATAAGGCTTGACTTGTAGTTCAAGGATTTCAAAAAGTCGAAGGCATAGATTACAATGAAGTGTTTGCACCGGTGGCAAGGATGGAAGCAATACGTATATTTCTAGCCTATGCATCCTACATGAAGATTAAAATCTATCAACTGGATGTAAAAAGTGCATTCCTTCATGGTGAGATCCGTGAGACAGTCTACGTCAGTCAACCCGAAGGATTTGAGGATCCTTATCATCGGGATAGAGTTTACAAACTAGACAAGGCTCTCTACGGACTCCATCAAGCCCTTAGAGCCTGGTATGAGAAACTCTCAACTCATCCGGTGAAACATGGCTTTCGCATAGGGGTGATTGACTAATATTATTCATCAAAGAAAAAGACGATGATTTACTGCTAGTACAGATATATGTGGACGACATAATCTTCGGTTCGAAGAATGAAGAATTATGTAAAGATTTTGAATCTAATGAAAGCAGAATTTGAGATGAGTGCCATGAGGGAGATAAAGTTCTTTCTTGACTTACTGGTGGATCAGACACCAAAAGGTATATTCCTGCATGAGTCCAAATATGTAGGTGATATCCTCAGTCGGTTCGACATGCAGAATGCCTCAGTTGCTAGAACTCCACTTACCACGAACCATGACGTGGCACCCAATGAAAATGGTGATCTGGTTGATGCTACCATGTACAGTGGAATGATCGAATCCCTTATGTATCTCGCAGCCTCTCGTTCTGATATTATGTACACCACGTGTCTATGTTCAAGATATTAGGCCAAACCAAAAGTAAATCATCTTATCAGAGTTAAATGGATTTTTAGATATTTGAAGGGTCCTCCAACACTTGGGTTGTGGAATCCTCATGATGATGACTTTGAGCTTACATCGTATAGTGACTCAGACTATGGTGGTTGCAAAATGAATTACATGTCAACATCTGCAGGTTGTCAGTTCTTCAGTAGACGGTTAGTCACCTGGTAGTGTAAGAAGCAGACAACAGTTGCTCTGTCAACTTGTGAAGCTGAATACGTTACTGCTGCAAGTTGTTGTTCACCAATCATCTGGATTCAACAGCAAATGGGCGACTATGGTTTGCCATTTTCTAACACCCGTGTTTTTGTTGATAATCCTACTATTATTGTTGTCACCAAAAGTTCGGGCCAACATCCTAAAACTAAACACATCGGTATTAATATCACTTTATACATGACTGTTTTGAAAAGCATTTAATCGATGTTGTCAAAATTAATACGGATTTTCAACGCGTCGACCTCTACACTAAAGCATTTGATAAACCTAGGTTTTTATATCTATTAGAGGTTAATGGCGTGAAAAAGAAAAGTGATGTGATTCTAGAAGATCAAAGTGCATAGTCCGACATGTTTTTATTTTGTTTTATTTTATTTTTTTATTTTCCTGTCTATTAAAAATCAAAAAAGACAAAAAGATTTTCGGTTTTAGAATTTTAGGGGGAGAATAGTTTAATTTAGTATTAAATCCGTCTAGTATTAATTACTTAAAAAACGAGGTGGGAGGGCAGCTTAGCTAAAAGAAATGAAATCAAATCTGTGATTCTGATTCAACATTTAAGGAAAATGATAGTACACAGGGAACAAATGGTTGGGACTTAAAAATATTTTAAATGATAAAGATGCAAAATTCAAAGTATAAGTCTGAGAAGTCTAATCAAAATAAAAGGAAAAATGATAGTAAAACTAGTTTGCTACTGAGGTAACATAGAGAAAGTAGACCTAGAGGTTGCTCGTTCATTATATGATGTGTCGGTAGATTCAACACAATAGATCAGTAGACCTCATTGGTGGTTTAAACTCAAACTAAGTTGTTCAACTTGCTGTGGGTTCCCATCTTATCCCTGGTTAACACAATCAACGCATTTCCAATAAGGGGTGATGAGCAAAATAAATGCCACAAATGTGTGCGGACAACCATAAAAATGAGCAAAGAACATGGAAAAATGCTAAATACAATCAAGCTAATAACTTATGTTGTTGGTGCGTTATGTGCTAAAGAAAAATAAATGCTCTGACAAGAACATAGTGCCTCTCTGCTGTGCGGTGGCACTAACTTGAGGATAAGCATAACCTAAATATTCTAGAATTCATTGTTGTTTGCGCCTCTCTGCTATGCGATGGCACTGACCTGAGGCTTGGCATCTCTTTGAAAGCTCTTAGAATAGTTTCTTCTTGAAATATACCCGTAGACCGCTCAAAAATCTCCTAAGGAATGTTGATTACCATATAAGTGTGGGATCCACAAATGCTTGTTGAAATAATTTAACCTTAACTTATCACCAATGTGTGTCAAAATTCTATGTATGGATTTAAGTGAACAAATATACTAACAATCATCGTGAGCTGCAATTCTTGACAGTCAAAATCATTGTGTGCATCTTTTAGCTCAAGTATGATTTCCTAAAAGTGTTATTGACTCTCGGTCAAAACAAGAATCTAGCATCAAAATGGTTTATTAAAATGTCTCAAATGATTCTGATATACATGTATGATTCCATAATGAATTGTTCTAGAAATGATAAAATTAACTTGAAGTTGTGCTGTACAGGAAGTAAAATCGGTTAGAGGCACTCTAATAGGTTTAATTCCATCTCAAATCAAAAATACAAAAATATGTCATGTTTTGTGTTAAATTTCAATTTGTTTTCTAGTCTTTTGTTATGTAGATGTTGGACTCTACAACTAGACTTAATCTATGAATCACTCACTCAAAAGGGGTTACGTCTGAGGTGTCCAAAATGTTTAAAATTAAAAGGATCACGTCTAAGGTGATCAAACAGTTTTAAATTAAGAAGGTCATGTCTGAGATGATCATCGGTAATAATGTTCAATTTCAAAAGGTAAAATTTAAGTGTTTGAAAGTATGTGAGGTCAAACTCATAAGCATGAACCAGTTGCACGATTGGATCATAAGTATGGGCTAATCGCACGATTGGATCTAAGTATGGGCCAATCGCATGACTGGACTATAAGTATGAGGTAGTCACACGACTGGACCATAAGTATGAGCCAATCACACAATTGGACCATAAGTATGAGGCAGTCACATGACTGGACCATAAGTATGAGCCAGTCACATGACTAGACCATAGTATGAGCAAGTCACATGACTAGACCATGAGTATGAGACATCCATGCAATTGGACCATAATATTGAGCCAATCGTATGAATGGATGAAGGAGTATGAGTCAGTCGAATGACTGAAGCATGAGTATGGGTTCAGTCGCACGACTAAAGCATGAGTATGGGTTTAGTTGCACGACTGAAGCATAGGTATAGGTCTAGTCACACGACTGTACTTTAAAATAGTATAAATAGAAAGGTTGTTCGGTCACATTCTTTACCACCCTTCAAGCTCTCAAACACATCTCATACACAGACACTCTACCAAAATTTCCTTTTCTTGATTACTTATTGATTGTGATTCTAACGGTTGTGCTAATCATCTACAGGTATTGTGTGACTAAAATCATGAAATGAGTGGAACTACTCAAATAGACCACTTAAATGGACATAATCGTTGATTTAAAGGACATTAGGTGCTATTTAGAGTTTTTGCGAGTCAAATGAGTCTAAACATGACATCTAACATCAAGCTTTAACCAACATTCAAGGTCAGAGTGCCGAACAGAGTCATATGCGAATAGACACTCCGAATGAACTTCAGTCGCACGATTGAGCCAGATGTATGATTTAATCGTACGTATGAATTATTCGGCAACTCAGTCGCACGACTGACTCAAACGCATAGCTTAACACACGACTCAGTTCAGTCGCAAGCTCAATCGCACGACTAAACTCAGCCGCAAGCTCAATCGCATGACTGAACTCAGTCGTATGGTTCAATCGCACGATTGAACCAGACTGATCTAAAAAAGTTTAAGTTTCAACTGTCTTATATGATGCATAAATCTAACGTATATGTCTCTTGTGTTGCAGCAACATGGCTGATAGGTGGACTATGAGCACTAAGCACAACATATGTGCTCACCTTGATTTTTCGTCGAGAAATGCTTCTGACTTCATAGGGATTATTGCCCATTTGCGCAGATCAAGGATCTTCAAGGCCATCTCTGTCCCATACACACCTTACAGATCCATTCAGCAAGCCTCTAGGGAAAGCGCCAGGGTTGACAGGTCCGTTGAGCCACACAGTATACAGAGCTCCATTTTTGGTCAAGAGACCAAGGTTACTGAGGATGATCTGAGGCGGGTCTTAGATCTGGGTGAGGACGGAGCCTACCCAACTAATCTACACCCCTGACTGTCTAGGGATGCTTTATGAGGATCAAGTACACCGGTGACATAAATGCCAGTGTACTGAACAAGAGCAACATGTGCCCTCAGTTCAAGTATTTGGCACATGTGATCCTGAAGTGTATAGCCTCCAGGCATGGAGGAGTTGGCGAGATGTCCGACCAAATCCAGAATGCACATTGCACTGGTAATGAACCACCCATTCAGTTTCTCTCGCATGATATTCTCTTATCTGATCGAGAACCTTAAGGCTAAAGGTAAGGAAGGCTTCTGTATGTATCCACGGTTCTTACAGATGATCACAGATGAGAAGCTTCCTATGTTGCCAAAGGATAGAGATGATGTAGTGGTGCTTGAGGTTATGGATGATACCACCTTAGGCAGGATGAGAGTATACCGTGGGAAGCAGGTGAAGCCCCCGGTCAGGTGACTGTTTGGGCACTTGGCCCATGAGGACTACATGGCGCCCTCTCATAAGAGGTGGCGTCACGATGACAGTGATTCTGATACTAATCCTATCATGACAGCCACATCTGTTGACGACGACAAAGATGATGACCAAGATGACGGTCAAGGTGGGGGAGATGCAGGTCCTAGTTCTTCACGGGCGACCGATACATCTACTATATCTTCACCACCTCCACCCAGTACTTCTTTTGCTCTAGGTGGATCTGAGTAGGCTGCTACTCACCTGGATTTTCTGATAGAGGAAGAAGAGGAGACAGATGATGAGCCTCTGGTATGGATGGTTGGGAGACAGGTCGTGGCCACTGAGAGAGGATAAGGGCGGTTGGTAGACGCCAGGCTGAGTCAAGGGTGATGCTACTGATGTCACTGATCCTTCCTACACCCCTTACCAGCCCAGCAGCCAAGGGGGAGGGCCTATAGCAAAGGGCTCTAGGAAGAAGAGGATGGCCCAACCGTACAGGACGAAGAGCAAGTGGCCACGATTTCTTTGATCACTTCTTCAGCCACCACCACCACTATCACACCCACCACTACAGCAACCACCACCACCACTACCACTACTCCAGCCACCACTACCACCACCATTTCTCCCACAGCCACTATCACTCCATCCACCACCACTACCCCAACCATTCCACCACATCCCACTCACACTCCACCTCCCATATTCATCACATCCACTACTACCACCACCAGCCACCAAGCAGGTCCCTCCACCTACTAGACATTCTCCGCTAGACCCACTCTACCCCATATTGGGTTAGAAGAATAGCTGGCTAACCTCAACAACATTGTGCTAATGCCACTTCCCACTGATCAGCTAAGGGCTTCTCAGCTAAACAAGATGATGGAGGTGAAAGCTGCATAGGCTAAGCAGATCATACATCTAAGCAAAAAGAGTGCTCAGTATGAGAGGGCATTAGGCTGAGCCCACCATGCGCTTACAAGTCAAAATGAGCTGGTGTTGGCGTTGGCAAAGAGGATTGATGAGCTAGAGAAGAAGAACAAGAGGATACTCCTAAAGCTCAAAGGATCAAAGTCTAAGCCATTAAAGATCAAAGATGGTGATGATGGATGATGATGATGATGATGATGATGATGATGATGATGATGATGTGATGATGAGATGATGATGATGATGATGATGATCATGATGATGATGAGGAAGATGAAGATGACTCTGAGTAGGAGGTTGGTGAGGGTGAAACGAGCGGGAAAGATAGAGAGGACGATGATGACCAGGAAGGTGATGTTGTTGCATCAGCCTCTCCTCAAGCTCAAGAGAGGCGGACCAAACGAAGCCAAGATCAAGGAGCCTCATCCTCTGCTCCTCCTACCAAAGAACAAAAGGATCAAGACAAAAGTAATGATAAGATGTTTTAGTATTTAAAACTTTTGTACTTGAATTATATATTACATTAATGTAATTATTGATCATTTATGTTTGTTTATGTCTTAATGTTTTATATAATGACTTATGTGTGATATGCTTAATGTCTAATCAAACAGATGAAGCTCAATAAACAGATGAATTTGATGTCCAACCCCTTACGCAGGTCAAGACTCAATTAACCATGATTCTTGACTTGCAAGGAATAGTAGGAAGATCTGTGAGCTACACTCCAAAGAGGGAGAGATCATACATGACTTGACGAATGAACAGCTTGCTGAAATATTCAGGCTGAATGCGGATGAGCTAGTTAAAGATGCTCCTACAGTTGATGTGACAAGTGACGATGAGCTTAATGATGTGGACAAAATCAAGATAGAGGATGTCACTGCTTATTATTATCCACAGTACACTGATCTGGACGGACATGTTATCCCCAACTTGGGTGAAACATTCAACAGTGGTACTTTTGAGAAGCTGGATGAAGTAGAAAAAGAAAAAGAGAAATAAGAAAGCACCACCCAAGCTTCAGAAGAAAACGTTGATATCAAGAAAGCTGAATGGGTAGCTTGTTTTGCTGAGATGAAAGCCCAGCGCACGCCCCAAAAGCAAAATGCCTACACAAAGCTTTATAGAGTCAAACATCATCAGAAAGTGTCTGGCAAGATTATAGCATGGGCTTATTTTGAATATTTGGATGTGTATACAGTAAAGAGAGAGAAGGGGATTGAGTACTTCAGATGTCCTCATGATCTGAAGACTCTTCCTGCTTTTGAGCTCAACCGACTTGCATGCTTAGATCTACTATACGCTAATCCAAACAAGATGTCAGGTTGGTTTGAGGCAGCATTAAAGAAGGAATAACACACCAGATAGGTAAACTTCAGGCCTCAACAACCAAAGAGGTACATTCGTAGGTCTGAAGTGGATCCTATATCTGGAAAGCCTAAGGTCATGCTGAAGTGGAGTTCTCCGCGTACAATGTCAAAGATTCCCTTACTGGAAATGCCGCAGGACTTCACTCCATACTTCAAATGGTGGTATTAAAATTGGAGGACGGGTGAAGTAGTTATAGTTCTAAACACAGAAGGAAAAATAGAGACTATTAGGGTATTCGACCTAATGTGGCTTACCAACATGTCAGCTGAAGATGTCTACACATTATACAAGTGGCTATTGTTCTATGACACGTAGGATATTGTACAAGCTCTCTAGTTTCAACACGTCATGTGACTCTTCTTTGCTTTTGAAATACATGCAGGAGTTACAAAAGAGGAGAAGTACAAGAAATTCAAAGAACATGTAAAGAGTGTTAAATAATAGAATAAACTAGGACCAAGGGGGAGTTTGTAGATACATCATGTTCCTAGTTTGTGAGCTTTAATGTAAAAGTCTTTCATGTCTTACACATGTTTAATAAATTGATTCAATGATATATAATATGTGGTTGTTGCTTATTAATGTTTATCTATTTCATATTTATTGTGTTGATTATAATTCATATGTATGAACTTATTATATAGGTTTGAAGTTATTATACATAGTTCTTAGTCAATAATGATTGAGAAGTGTGTTCAACCTAGTCGGATGAGTCTTCATGCGAATGGACCATACTAATGGACCATACACATGATACATCATGCTTATGGACCAGTCGCACGACTGAACCAGGAGACTGGATCAGTCGTATGATTGAGACATAAGATTGACTCAGTCGCACGACTAAACCTTCAATCGTGTGCATGACTCGATCGCATGATTCAGTCGCACGACTGAACCATGCTAATGGTTCAGTCGTACGAATGAAAACTACAAACCTATAAATACCACCTAATTCGTGGAAAAATAGAAGAATTAAGAATAATTCGATAACACTTCGAATATACATAAACCCTAGCCAACCAGAGCATCCAGAACATCTAATACAACTTCATAGTTCGTTCTTGATTGATTCCTACTCGTTCTTAACGTTTAGTTTATTCTTTTATCGATCGGGTTAACGTTCTCACTAATTGGATCACCAATAAAATAGGATTCCGCACTATTTGATCTGGTTTCACGTATTATCGGTTAGTATTCTGTACATACACCGTCCTGACAAAGACTAAGCTCTGCACATCTGATCCAGGAAGAGTTAGAAGAAATGGACCCTGATGATGTAGAAGAAATGATTTGCAGTGACAAATGGCCATGATTGCTGTGAGGGCAAAGAAATTTTTTAGAAAGGGAAGAAAGCTAAGCTTAAATGAAAATACCAAGCTTGGGTATGACAAATCCAAAGTGAAGTGCTTTAACTGTGGCATGACTAGCCACTTCTCTAGAGAATGCAATGCTCCCGAAAGAAACAACAACTTTCAAAGGAATTCTTAGAGCTAGTCATCCTTCCAACCAAACTCAAGCTTTCACTCCAACAGCCATCAGCAGTAGTATCATCAACAACAACAACAAAAAACATCTCAGACTCAACCTCAACTAACTAGTCAAGCTCATGGAAGTAATCAGTCGTCTTCAAATGCTTTGGTTATCAAGCAAGATAGAGTATGTGAATGGAGCCCATATGCAGAGGAAGTAAAGCCTCGATTCCAAAATCATGCACTTATGGCTTACATCAATGATGGTCCATCTCCCTTGCCTTTTAAGGTATAATCTAACCTATGTAGTGATAAATGCAATTCTAAATTCCAAGGTTATAGGGAGTACAATCATATATTGGCAAACAAAATAAAAGAGGAAAAGGTAAAGTCATAGATGCTCAAGAGAAAAATAAAAGGCTTTGAAATCAAAATAAAATCTCCCATCTCTGACAATGAAAGATTACATGGTGAAAAGTACACTCTTGCAGCTGAGAATGAGCAACTGATTGAAAAGTTAGCTCAATCTAAAGCTGAACAAACACTTACTGAAATGAAACTAGAAAAATAGTAAAACAGATCACAAATCCCAAAGATATGTTTCAACTGTCTTTAGTCAAGTTGCAAGAGATGCTTGACTCTCAAAAGGATCCCAAAGATATGTCTGGGATTGGGTATAACTCATGTCCACCACCATACAATGACAACTACATTGTCATGCCTAACTCTGTTACACTCAATGAGAAAATTGAACCTGAACCAAAAAATAGTAAAACAGATCACAAATCCTCAAAACCAACCAAATGTTTACATACAAACAAATAAGGATAAAATCATATCCGGACACCCAATTAAAATCAAGGAGTGTTCAGACAAGATAGTGAGTGTCATCAAACCAATAAGCCTAATCAAAGCATTGTTCCCTTTGCGAAATTTATACCTGCAATTCAAAAAGGAAGAACAAGTTTGTGAAAATAGTGAAACCCTCTGCTGAAAGCAGTTCTAATAATGAGATTATTTCCCCAAACAATCAAGCAAATCAGAGAAGGTTTCACTATAAAAGAAACAAAAGACCTCACTGATTTCAACATCTAAAATTCTGTCAAACCCTCAATCTTCAAAATTAAGACAGGGAGTCGGTTTTGACATATGTAACAAGGAGCACATTGATTAGTTTGAGAAAGAGATAAGAAAGGGTTGAAGAAACAAAAACAACCCTAAAAATTAACAAAAGTAGTGTTGTGAAGTAAGCTACGAAAGGGGCTGATTTTGATTCCTCCTCTAAACAAAAGAATGTGACTTAGTTGAAAATGGGAAAATCAACTGAGTCTACTAAATCAAAATCAAATTCGAGAAACAAACATATGTATTATGACATATGTGATATGTTTAATCACAAAACAAAATAGTGTTTTTACAATCAATATTGCTCTATCTGTGACATGAACAACTATTCCACAAAAAACTACCATTTTAACAAATATTGTTCAATCTGTAATACAAACAATCACAAGAAATATAATTGTTACTTTAATCTGAAGGGTTTGAGAATTGCTCAGAAGAAACCAATCTTATCAACATCTCCTATGAAATCCCATGTCAAGAGTCAGTTTCACAACAATCAATCTAGGATGCCTACATCAAACAATGATAGGAGTGACACAAAAGAAATATGGAAAAATCAAAGAAACAAAAATTACATTATTAAGCAAAGGCTTGATCTTCTCAAACCTAAAATGATGTTTGACAATAAAAAACAAGTCAAATTTCTACAAAAGAATAGTGACCAAAGATTTTATTACTCCTCTGACTCCTGAGATGATGTTGATGAGATCATACAATCAAAATACCACAAGCAATCTCCCATGTCACCTCTAAATAGATCACAATTTAGAGGACTGTATCAAGAGGTCACTATCATGGATAGGAACGGGAAACCCAAGACCATTATGGCTTGGGTTCCGTATTCTAATTAGTTATTTTGTGCTTGTAGGGTCATCCATATAGGTCTAATAGCCTATGGTATGTGGACAGTGGGTGGTCCTGACACATGACTGGAGATCGTTCCCACTTTCATGATTTCAAGAAAATACAAGGAACAACTGTGGCATTCAGAGGAGATTCACAAGGTGGAAGAATTACTGGTGACGGATATGTGACAAATAGGATGCTAAGCTTCGATAGAGTGAACTATTGTGAAAAACTAAACTTCAATCTTCTAAGCGTGTCTCAGATCTGTGAGAAGAAATATTCAACTCACTTTACAGACACTCATAGCTACATTCTGAAACCTAGATTTCAGATCTCAAAAGAATGGGTTGTCCTAAAGACCCTGAGGAAGAATAATACTTATGTTTTAAACCTGTGTTTTGCATCACCTAAAGAAGAAACATGTCTTTTGTCAAAAGCATCATTTGATGAGTCACAACTTTGGCACAGACGTTTGGGGCACACAAACTTTAAAAACATGAACAGTGTCAGGATCAGTGATCACAAGTTTGATGTATTAGAGCGTAACGCAGCGGAATAAGAACAAGAATTAGACAAATTGTAGCAAGAATTTGATACTCGTATGCATTAAGAACAAATATAGTTATAATGAGAGAATATATTTCTGTAACAAGGAATGTTTCTATGATATCGAATATTTCTGATCAAATCATTCTCACTTGTTACAATAGGTTGACACTCCTTATATAGAGTGCAATCGCTGCTGTTATCACGGAAAAGTGACAACTGGCAGATCTCTTACAAAAATAACTAACTCTTAACAAACTACTGAAATGTTCACAACTACTGAGAACATATCAGAGTGTTAAGTACAAAATATGAAACTACTGATAAGAAACTACTGAAACTACAATGACTGAAGAACAAGCTCTTAAGTCGTTTTTACAAAACTACTGAAAAACATAAAACTACTGATGAGCACAACAACTGAAGAAGTATTCTTCAGCTGTTGTGTCAAACTACTGAACAGATAAAACATAAAACTACTGAAAGGTAACCGTCACAACTACTGAAGAAGACCTCTTCAGCTGTTGTGACAACGTCTGATACTTTGGTCTTCAGCACTTGTCTTCAGACTTTGTCTTCAGCACTTGTCTTCAGACTTTGTCTTCAGCACTTGTCTTCAGAGGGTTTGTCTTCAGCACTTGTCTTCAGACTTTGTCTTTAGCACTTGTGTTCAGACTTTGTATTCAGCTGTTGTCTTCAGCTGTTGTGGTCTTCAGTAGTGTTGTGATGTCTGTGGGACTTAAAGGTTTTTCTGATCCGGCTCATTGGTTCTTTTGGTCCAACAAACTCCCCCTGAACCAATGCAGCCAAAACCTTTAACTTTATTGAGGTCCCACTTATTGTTGGCAGAATGGTTGGTCTTTTTCCTTCTTGATCAGTTGAGAAGATGACCCATATAAGCACTGGCCTGGGAATGAGTCTCTGATGATTTTGTTGGCAATGTATGGATGGGAGCTCTATATTGGGGAATTGGACACTGAGCTGTTCCCCCATCCATGAGACTCACTTTCCATGTATAAGCCTGTAGGATTCTCTGGTGTATGCTCTGAGAAACATAATTTGTTCTTCCATGGTCAGGTTCTTAGCTTCACCATCAAACAATCCTTCACGCCCATACAGCTCTGAGATGTACTTGGCCTGTTTGCCATTTTTGAGCTCAACTGTTGTAATCTGTCTGTATGCAAACTTATCAGGATGAGTCCCTTCAAGTAACAAATTGAGCTCATTTTGTTTGAAGTTCTCAAGCCTCTTGTAGACTAATCCCTTTTTAATAACTCTGTTCTCTAACATCTTTTGGGGTGGCTGTTTAGTCTCATAGGCCTTCTTGAAATCTTCTACAATCTCCCAGGGTGATACTACAAGGACCACTGTGATCTCTTCATCTACGATCCTTTTTACTTGGCCCTTGTATCTCGAAGGAATGTCTTTCTTTACAATCCTGTGAGCCACCCTAGGATCAGGCCATACTTTCACCTTTTCCTTCTGATATTGAAATGTGTTGGCAAGGGTGTACAACCTCAGAGCTTCTTTCTTCATACTAATTATTGATGAAGAAGCAGCATAAGTTTTGTCGATGCTTTTCAACATCTCATCGTCATGAAGCCTTTGCTGCTGCTCTTCTTCAATCTTTACTCTCACAGTTTCCATCTGTGAGGTGGGAGTGATGGGCATGGGTTGGCTTTAGGCAATGTTAGGACTGCAGACAGAGGCAGCATATCTTCTTCCACATCATCCTCTTCTTCTTCTTCTTCTAGCCTCAACACCCTTCTCTTCTTCTTCTTGGGTGCATCATCGGCTGTTGGTTTAGAGGGTAAGGGAGTTGGTTTTGTGGGTTGTGGTTGTGGTTGTTTTGGAGAGGGAATGTTGACAGGCTGAGTTAGCATTTTAGAGGTGAGTGTGGCTTTTGAGTGTTTGGCTAGCTCAGTCCTGCTCCCTGCTCCTGCTTCATTCAAAGCTTCGACTACTAAACCTTAGTGTATGCTTCAGACGAACAGATCTTGGAGGTTATGGCCAAGATACTATCCCTGGTCCATGATTTAATCTCGATCAATGATCTCCCAAGATATTTTGCAATGAATCTGATCATGATCTCTAGTCTCTCTCTTTCTAATGCATCATAACTTGCCCATCTTGAGTTAATTCTTCAACTTCAAGTCTCCTGATCTCTGAGTCAAGCTGTGCAGTATCGAACCCTTGTCTATACAGTTGATCAATAATGGCATCCATTGATTTACTATGTGTAGCATCTGCCATTTTGATCATCTCATCGAGTTGGAGTTCTTTCTCTTTTCCTTCACCCTTCCTCTTCTTATATGTGACATGAAAGTCTTTGTGACTTTCACCCACTTGATCATTTTCGGTTCCCTTCACAGACTCCTCTTCCTTCTCAGTTTCCTTTTCTTTCAGTTTGCTCTTCCTCTTTGCTTTCACTGACTGACTCTCCCCCTTTTTGGTTGCATTGATTGCAAGGGTTTGAGTAGCAGAAAGCCTTGTGCTCACAATCTCCTCCACCAGGGGTTGTATGATTGAGGGAAGCCTCTCATCCATGGTTTTGATCACAATGTCTGTGATCATTGGGGTGATGAGAGGTAGGGTTTGCTGAAAGATAGCAACTGTTGCTCAGAGGGGTTTTGTCCCTGAGAAGCAGTGCCAGAAACAGAAGCCGGTGGCTTGGAAGTTTTGAGTGGCTGAGTGTGTGGGAGACCGTCAGGTGAAGATGCCATCTGTGGTTTATGTTGGTGGCAGATGGACTTGCTTCTTGAGAGAATTGGTCAAGTAGTCTTTGTAGTCTACTGACTTCTTCCTCAAGAATTGTGTTCTGGGCCAGAACATCATAAAAGAAGCCCAGGTCATCATCAGCAGATGCTGAATCACCTGACCTCCTGCTTGTAGCAGGATGTACATGCACCGGGTGTAGACCAGTTTTAGCATGCGCCCCTTTTTCTTGGAACTGGGGACTTCCAGCCTCAGGACTATGTCCTTCATCAGCTGTTGCCTCTAGTGAGGTCTTAGCTATGTTACCAGCCTCATTCTGATCATGTGCTGATTCAGAAGAGGTGGTAGCCTCACTAGATGTTCTAATCTCCATATCCACACCAGGAGATAGAACATGTAAACCCTGGTGCTGTGGGTTGTCAGAAGCATGGTGATCCTCGTCCTCAATAGTTTGTGTAAACCCGGTGCTGTGGGTTGCCAGGAGATAGAACGTGTAAACCCCGTTTTGTAGGGTGACTGAACCATTAAATCAATGGCATGTGAAACTTGGTCCAGTATGGCGATTTGGTAAGATGTGCGACACAGTTCTGTCGAGGTTTTAGTTGCATGGTCTCCATTGATGAAGAGAGGGTAGAGAGTTTTTGAACGTTAGGTTTAAGAAGAGAAAATAAAAACTCTGAAGGTGGGATAAGGTATTTAAAGGGCCGGGTTAGAAAACGACTGAAGGTTTTGGTGTGAGTCATCAGTTGTTGAAACTACTGATGACGTGGTATTAACTTTCAGAGGTTTGAAAAGGCTGACCGTATTGGTGTGATCAGCAGTTGTTATAAAACAACTGAAGACTTGGTTTTAACCGTCAGACGTTGAAACAGCTGAAGTCTCTGATTTTTTCATCAGTAGTTATAAAACTACTAAAGACAGTTTTGACTTCAGGTGATGAAACAACTGAAGACTTGGTATTAGTCATCAGTAGTTGTGAAACTACTGAAGACAGTGGTTTTGTCAGCAGTTGTTGTAAACAGCTGAAGACTTGGTGTTAGTCTTCAGTAGTTGTAAACTACTGAAGACATAGTTTTGGCTTCAGTTGTTTTAATGAAACAGCAGTTGTAGAAACAACTGAAGAGTAATTAATCATCAGCTGTTTTCGTCAATCATAGCTTTTCAGCTGTTTCAGTCTGACCTCCACTCTTACTCATCAGACTTAGATCTGAGTTTCAGACGTTTCATTGGTCATCAGTACTTATCTGCATTTCTGACATCAGTAGTTGTGGCTACAACAGCTGTTGTGACTACATCAGCTGTTGTAACTACATCAGCTGTTTTAACAGATAAAGTACTTCAGTACTGGTGAGGTATGTAGCCTTCAGTAGTTATAAAAACTACTGAGGGTAAAAAAACTCATCAGTACTTATATGTGACAATAATGAACTAATGATCATCGGTACTTATGAGCTGAGATCATCAGTAGTTGTCACTTATTCTAGCTGCAGCATACCAAGCCTTAACACCAGGTTGTGGAAAGTTGAACTATCCAAAGGCTTAGTAAAAATGTCTGCAAGCTCATCAGCACTAGGAACAAATTTTGGATCAATCAGACCTTTTTCAAAACAATCTCTAATAAAATGGTGTCTGATTTCAATGTGTTTAGTCCTAGAGTGCTGGACAGGATTCTTGACAATACAAAGAGCTGAAGAGCTGTCCATTAACAATGGGGTCTTAGTCTATGTTATGCCATAATCCAATAATTGGTTTTGAAGCCAGAGTACCTGAGATGTACAGCTTACAGCGGCAATGTACTCTGCTTCAGCAGTTGATGTAGCAACTGAGGTCTGTTTCTTGCTCTGCTAAGAAATCAAGCAGTTGCCTAGGAATTGACATCCACCAGAAGTTGATTTCCTGGTCAACTTACACCCTGCATAGTCACTGTCAGAAAAAGCGACTAATTTACCAGAATGTCTAGTAGAATACCATAAACCTAGAGATGGAGTGCCTTGCAGATATCTAAAGATCCTCTTGACTACAATCAAATGAGACTCCTTAGGTGCAGCCTGAAATCTAGCACAGACACATGTAGCAAACATAATATCTGGTCTAGAAGCTGTTAAATACATCAAGGACCCAATCATACATCTGTAAAGTGTTTCATCAACCACTTTACCTTCTGATCTGTATCCAGTTGTGTGGTGCTGCACATGGGGGTAGAACAGGGCTTACAGTTTTGTAAATCAAACTTTTCCAAAAGATCTTTTGTGTATTTGGACTGATTAATGAAAATTCCATCAGCCTTTTGTTTGATTTGCAAACCCAGAAAGAACTATAATTCTCCCATGGCACTCATTTCAAACTTCTGTTGCATCAACTTTGTAAAGGCATCACACAACTGTGGATCAGAGGATGCAAAAATAATATCATCTACATAGATTTGAACAAGTAGATTATGCTGCCCAGCTTTCTTAGTGAATAAAGTCTTATCTATGGAGCCTCTAGTGAAATTATTTTCCAGAAGAAAGTTTGATAATGTCTCATACCAGGCTCTAGGAGCTTGTTTCAACCCATAAAGAGCCTTAGCAAGCTTATACACCCAATTAGGATGTTTATTGTCCTCAAAGCCTAGTGGTTGACATACATAAACCTCTTCTTTAATTTTCCCATACAAAAATGCACTTTTGACATCCATTTGAAAAACTTTAAGGTTTTGATAAACAGCATAAGCTAAAAACAATCAAATTGCTTCCAGTCTGGCTACAGGGGCAAAGGTTTCATCATAATCAATACCCTCTTCTTGTGCAAACCCCTGAACACCAGTCTGGCCTTGTTCTTAACAATAAGCCCATTTTCATCAGTTTTGTTCCTAAACACCCATTTAGTGCCTATTGCACACTTACCTGGAGGTAGAGGAACCAGTTCCCACACTTGCTGTTTCTAGAACTGAAGAAGCTCAAGCTGCATGGCATCACCCCATCCATTGTCCTTTAAAGCAATGTGATAATTCTTTGGCTCTTGCTGACTGATGAAGAGAGCATAGAAGCAGAAATTTGACAATTGACTTCTGTTGATACGCCAGTAGTGATATCACCAATGATTTGAGACATAGGGTGATTCTTCAGATCTTGATACACAATAAGATCTGTGCAAGTGTTTGTAGCAGGCTCAGCAGCAACAGATGGTGATGGTGAATCATTTCCTTGAAACCAATTAGTGGATGGTAATTCAAAGAAGTTGAATTTGAAGAAATCTCATCAGCATTTGTTGTGGATGGTGCTACTGGAGCTACAGGACCATCAGGTCTAGCTGAATCAGGCAGTTGATCACTAAACCTGAAGAGGTGAGTACTGCTATCATCATCATCAGCAGCAGAACCACTAGTGGTGAACTGTTGACAGGAGCAACAGCAGGAGTTTGATAAGGAACATATTGCAGTATGTCCAAATCAAATATCTCCATAGGGCTTTGTGGAATCTTGTCCTTTGGAGATTCATTAAACTTAACATGTAGAGTCTCTTCAACCATCTTTTTTCTACAGTTGAAGACTCTGTATGCTTTGCAAGTTGATGAATAACCACAAAGTACCCTGCATCCACCTTAGGATCAAATTTTTGGAGTTGATCCCGTGTGTTGAGAATGAAACAAGGACACCCAAATGCTCCGAAGAATGAAATTAGAGGGGCCAAATGATGAAGAAATTCATATGGAGTCTTCATCAACCTCTGATTTACTAGAACTCTATTCTGTACATAGCAAGTTGTATTGACAGCTTCAGCCCATAAAGTCATTGGCAGTCCAGAATCAGCCAACATGGACCTTGCAGCTTCAATAAGGGTCCTGTTCTTTCTCTCCACTACTCCATTTTGCTCAGGAGTTCTTGGGATGCTATACTGCCTCTTGATTCCCTTTGATAAGTAAAACTCATCAAGTGTGTGGTTTCTAAATTCAGTACCATTGTCACTCCTCACACACTTAACTGGTAGGGAATACTGCTTCTCAACGGTAACACAAGTTGGTAGGGAAATAAAAACCAACTTGATCATAAGGTCAAAACAATAAGAATTGATAATGGAACTAAGTTTAAAAATGAAAATATGGGTTCATTTTGTGCAACCAAAGGCATTGCTCATCAATTTAGTGCAGCTAGAACACCTCAACAAAATAGGGAAGCTAAAGGAGAAATAGAACACTAATTGAAGTAGCAAGAACAATGCTAGCTGATGCTAAACTATCTATTACCTTTTCGGCAGAGGCAGTTAACACATCATGCTTTGTACAAAACCGAACTCTGATTGTAAAAGAAAGTAACATGACTCCATATGAACTGTTGTTTCACAGAAAACCATTTATTGGATTTTTTATGTCATTTGGTAGTCCTGTCTCAATATTAAACACCCAAGACTATTTAGGAAAATTTTCATCCAAGTCTGATGAAGGATTCTTTGTAGGTTATTCTTCTGTTCCAAAGGCTTACAGAGTGTTTAACCCTAGATTAAAAATTATTGATGAATCAACAAATTTTCAGTTCAAGGAACATTCATTTCCCAAATCTACAAATGGTCCCAACTGGTTGTTTGATATTGACTCATTTACAATATCTTTTGATCGATTTCACTTGTCTGATGCAGGAAACCTACATTTAGCTGAACTTTCTTCAGGTGTAGAAACAAGAGATGAATTTCTATTGATTCCTCCTACCTCTACTGAGCATATGTATAAAGATGTTCCAGCCCAAGCTAGTCCTGTCAGACAACCATCTCAAAATCAAATGGTTTCAACTGAAGCTGGTCCCAGCTTGTTGCCATCACATTGAGAAGATCTGTCAACTGAGATCAGAAATCAAAAGCAAGCTACTCCTCTAGTTGAAATGAAAAGAACATCTAATGATGGAAGCAATCAAAGTGTTGCTGATGCTGAAGCAATCACTGAAACAGAATCTGATTATCTTCATAACTCTTTGATAGTACAAGATGAACGTGCCTCTCACCATAATGATCTGAATGTCTCCAATCTTGATGTAACCATTGCTAGTTACTCAATTCTAACCACCAGAATACACAAGAATCATCTAATGGAAAGCATTATTGGTGAACTTAATTAAGTGGTGACAAGAAGCAAGTCAAGTATTGCAAACATCTGTTTGTTCTCATGCTTTCTATGTCAAACAGTACCCAAAAACCACAAAGAGGCTCTTCAAGACAATAGTTGGATTGAAGCAATGCAGGAAGTATGGCAACTAATAGACCTTCCAGAAGGACAATACCCTATCGGCACCAGATGGCTATACAGAAACAAAACTGATAATAGAGGGATTGTCATCAGAAATAAAGCAAGACTAGTGGCACAGGGTTACACTCAAGAAGAAGGAATTGATTATGATGAAGTGTTTGCACCCGTTGCCAGATTAGAAACAATAAGAATCTTTCTTGCATATTCTACATCCATGAAGTTTACTATTTAACAAATGGATGTGAAGTGTGCTTTTTTGTATGGAAAGATCGCTAAAGAATTCTATGTGGGTCAACCACCTGGCTTTGAAGATCAAGATTTCCCTCACAGGTTATACAAGCTGACAAAGCATTGTATGGTCTTCATCAAGCTCCAGAAAGTGGTATGAGACTTTATCATCTTTTCTTCTTGAACATGGATATGAAAAAGGAAAGATTGATCATACTCTCTTCAGAAATAGAAGAGGAAGAGACATGTTGCTAGTCTAGATTTATGTGGATGATATTATATTTGGCTCACCAAACAAGCAACTCTGTAAGGACTTTGAAGACCTTATGCATTCAAAATTCCAAATGAGTGCAATGGGGGAACTCACTTTCTTTCTAGGGGTGCAAGTCCAACAAACAGCTGATGGAATTTTCATCAATCATTCAAAATATGTGGAAACAATGTTAAAACAATTCACTTTGCTGACTGTCAGTCTATCAGAACTCCTATGGATACTAAAGTGAAGATTGGACCTGATCCAGAAGGCAAATCAGTGGACCAGACTCACTATCGATCTATGATCAGTTGTCTTATGTATCTAATAGCCAGTAGGCCTGACATTATGTTTCGTGTTTGTGTGTGTGCCAGATATGAAGCTGATCCTAAGCAATCTCATGTGAATGTTGTCAGAGGATATTCAGATATCTTAAAGGCAAACCAGCTCTTGGTTTATGGTATCCAAAGAAAGGAGACTTCAATCTATATGCCTTCACTGACAGTGACTATGGATGATGCAACTTCAATAGGAAATCCACTTCTGGTGGTTGTCAATTTCTTGGTCCCAAACTGGTGTCATGGCAGTGCAAGAAGCAAGCAAATGTATATGTTTCAACAGTAGAAGTTGAGTATATTGCAACATCTGCTTGTTCCTCTCAAGTCCTCTGGATTCAAAACCAGATGCTTCATTATGGTTTTAATTTCTTGCATACACCAATTCACATTAACAACACTACAGCCGTTTTCATTACAATAATCCAGTTTAGCACTCAAAAACAAAACACATTGAAATTAGATATCACTTTTTGAGAGACTGTGATAAAAAGGGGTTAATCAAATTGATTCAAGTTCCCACTTGTTAGGATCAATGATTGAAGTTTGATTAATTAGAGTATATTGCAGCGGAATTCGAATAATGAATTAGACAATTTAGCAAGAACTCGATTGATATTCAATGGAATAGTACACGTTATAGAGAGAGAGAATTCTGCAAAAAGAATATTTCATTCAAATGCTTTCATGGTGGCTAAAAGTCACACGTTACAATTAGGTCAACATTCCTTATATAAGGAACGTGACGTCTGCTGATGTCACTTGATAGTGACATCTAACAGAATTATACAAACAACTGAAACTATGCAAACTACTGAGAATGTTCTCAACAACTGATCATATCTCATAGAATGCTAAGTACAAGAACATAAAACTACTGAACTAAAACTACTAAAACTATAAACTACTGAAAGGTAAATTACAAATACTGAAAAGGAAAACCATCACAACTGCTGAAGTTAAGAACTTCAGCTGTTGTGACAACTACTGATCACTCTGGTCTTCAGTCTTTGTCTTCAGTCTTTGTTCTTCATACTTTTATTTCAGACGTTGTCTTCAGCTGATAGCTTTAGACTTTGTCTTTAGTACTTTACTTTCAGACTTTGTCTTCAGTAGAAATCTTCAGATCTTGTCTTCAGACCTTGTAATCAGCTGATGTCTTCAGCTGTTGTGATCTTTGTCAGCAGTTGTAATGTCTGTGGGACTTGAGGTTTTTCTGATCAGGCTCATTGGTTCTTTTGGTCCAACAAACTCCCCCTGAACCAATGCAGCCAAAACCTCTAAGTTTATTGATGATCCCACTTATTCTTTGGCAGAAACACCCTCTTGATTAGCTTCAGAGGTAATCATGTAAGCACAGGCCAGGAAAAGGTTTCTGATCTTTTGATTGGCTAAGTGTGAAAGGGAACTCTGTCTTGGGGAACTGGACATGGAGTCTTGTCCTAACCATGAAACCTAATTCCCATTGATGAGTCTGTAAGACTCTCTTGCATAGGCCTCAAGGAGAACAACTTGTTCCTCCTTGGTGAGTTCTTCTGCTTCTCCCTCAAAGAAGAACTCAGGGCCATAATATTCAGACAGATACCTTACTATCTTCCTATTCTTCAACTCAACAGTTGTGATCTCTCTGTATGCGAATTCATCTGGATGAGAGCCTTCTAGTAATAACTGGAGTTCACTCTTTTGAAGATCTTCAAGTATCTTGTATAACAGCCCCTTCTTGATCATTTTGTTCTCAAGTAGAGATTGAGGGGTTGTCTTTGAGTTGTGTGCTCTCTTGAATCCTTCTATAATCTCCCAGGGTGAGACTACCATAGCCAACATAATTGCATCATTCAAAGTCTTTTCCACTTGGCTATGATATCTACTTGGTATGTTCTTCTTGTATATTCTGGAACTTATCCTGGGGTCTGGCCAAATCCTCACTCTTTCTCTTTGATGTTGGAATGTATGCCTAAGAGTGTACAGCCTCAGAGCTTGTTTCTTCATTGCTTGAATGGATGAGGACTGAGGGAAGTCCTTGTCAACCATTTAGAGAAATTGCTCATCATGCTGCTTCTGCTGTTCTACTTCTTCAATCTTCACTTTCACCATTTGCATTTGCAAGTCAGGTGTGATCATCTGTTGACTTCTGGGCTCAGGTGTTTTAAGTTTGAGAACAGCAGAGATTGGCAGACTGTCTTCATTCTCATCCTCTTCTTCTTCTTCTTCTACCCTCAACATCCTTCTCCTCCTTCTGGGTGTATCACTGGGTGTGGTTTGAGATGGTTTTTGGGGTAATGGAAATTGTTTTTGGGTTGAGTTGTGGGTTGTTTTTGAGGGTTGTTTTTTAGTGGGAGTATGAGAAGGCTAATCTAGCAATTTAGTGGTGAGTTTGGCTTTTGAGAGCTTTGCCATCTTAGTTCTCTTCCCAGCACCTGCTTCATCCAGTGCTTCGATGATCAACCTTTTGTTGTAGCTTCCAGCAGAACAGATTTTCTAGGTTATCTTCCAGATACTGTCTCTGGACCAAGACTTCATCTCTATCAATGATCTTCCTAGATATTTGGCAATAAACCTGATCATAATCTCCAACCTTTCCCTATCCATCAAACTGTAACTAGCCCATCTTGCTTGAATTTCATTTATCTCCAGCCTTCTGATCTCAACATCTAAGTTGGCTGTGTCATGACCCTGTTTGAAGGGCTGATCTATTATTTTGTCCATAGATCTGTTGTGAGCTTCATCAGCTTCTTTGACTAGATCTTCTAAGGACTTTTCTCCATCAGACTTTGACTCAGCACTTCTCTTCCTTTTGTAAGTGATCAGCTGATCTTTCTGCTCTTTGTCTGTGCTCAGCTCTTGCACTGTGATCAGTTGTTTCTCTGAGATCAGTTCTTGTTCTTTCTCCAACTCCTTTTATTTTTCTGGTTCTTTCTCATCTTCTACTCTCTTCCTTTTCCTTTCCTTTACTGCCTTAGACTAGTAGTCTCCCCCTTTTTGGGTGCATTGGGATCAGGGGCTTGAAAGGCAGAAAGTGACATGTGAACAGCATCATCAAGGAGTGTTTGGAGATTGAGGAGATCCTCTCATCAATGGCTTTATATACTATCTCAGTGATGATGGGAGTGATGAGAGGTAAGGAGCTTTGAAAGGTTGCAACCATCTGCTCAGAGGACATCTGTCCCTGAGAGGTGGTGCCAAAAGCAGTGGCTGGTGGCTTAGTTAAGTGTATTGGTTGTGTGTTTGGTGAACCTTCAAATGAAGGTGCCATCTGCGGGTTTATTGGGGCAGATGGACTTTTATCCTGAGGCATTTTGGCTAGCAGTTCTTTGAGTCTGCGCACCTCAGTCTCTAGTATTGTGGTATGGGCTAAGACATCAAAGAAAAAGCCCAGGTCATCATCAGTCTTTGCTGAATCATCTGAACTCCTGACTAAATCAGGATGTACATGCCCTGAGTGTAGATCAGTATATGCATGTGCCCCTTGTTCTTGGTTCTGGGGACTTCCTGCCTCTGGACTTTGTCCTTCATTGGCAGTTGCCTCTGGTAAGGTCTTATATATGTTACCAACTTCATCCTGTTCATTTGCTGAATCAGTAGAAGTGGCAGCCTGACCAGATGTTCTAACCTCCTCTTCTACACTTGGAGATTGAACATTATAACCCCTGTGCTGTGGGTTATCAGTAGCATTTTGGTCCTTTCCCTCAATCATTAAGGTATTCCTAGTGTTAATTGGTTTCTGGGGAGGGGATGAGGAATGCAGCTCACTCAGCACTTTAACAACTATAAGGGTTGGGCTTTGAGGGGCAGTTGCATTTGGAGATTGGTCAGAAGCAGATTGCATCCAGGGTGAGAGATGCTCTTCAATGGTAACCTTCTCAACTGAGGTACTTTGAGGGACAACATCTGAAGTACTTAGCTTCATGTGCTTATGAGTAGTTAACCCATCAGGCAATTGATTTGCTGAGGTATCAACACTGATTTCATCTTCTGATTTTGGGTGATCTCTTGAAGATGATACACATGATGATGTGGTTTGGAAATTACTTTCACCTTCAGGTTTTACTATTGATTTTGGAGTAAAATCTGTAGGTGATGCAATGTGATTGTAACCTATTCCAAACTTCACATTCGAAGTTGTTTGCTTGCTGAGAAGCATTTCAAATCCCTTACAGGATGATACCCAGTGGTCACACTCAACTTAGGTAGCTGCAAGTGTTTCTTTGAGATCTCTGTGGTTCTCAAGAATGACCTCAACCTTAGCCTTTTCATCATTTAATTGGCATTTAAGCTTATAAATCTCATCATCTTTATCTTTAAGGACAGACTCATACTCAGCTTTTCTTTTGGAAAGGGTTTGCTCAAGCTCAAGATTTTGATTTATTAAAGCTACATTTGCCTCTCTAATAGAGATAAATGCAGCTATGCAAGATTCAGAACATAGCTTGGCCTTAGCCTCAAAGGATACCTGGGTTACCTGTGATGAAGATGCATTGGAGCATGAACCCTCAGTAGACTCCAGGGCCATGAGAGCAAGATTCCCAAAAGGATGTTCACCACCATGTTGACCATCACTAGCAAATAATTGCTCATTACCAGAAAGATCATCTGGTAAACTGCTCCAGTCAACAGCACTAGGGTGAAGAAGCTGTGATGAGGTTGTGATTGAGATGGTTGAGGCTCAGGTAAGGCTTGAGGTTGTTGTGCAATAGGAACTTGAACTTGATTTGGTTGTGGCATGTAATAGCAGGGATATGGATATGGCATTGGACCCTGAGGGACAAAATATGCAGAGATAGAGGTTGTGAGTGATGACCAGAACTAGCAGGATGTTGCCCTCTGTTTTGTGAACTATTGCTTGGAAAAGTCACAAAGGGTGCAGAGGAGTTAGATCCAGTTGATCTACACTCTCTTGCAAAGTGCCCAAGCCTGTGGCATTTGTGACACCTCAACTTACTCTTGTCAAAACCAACTTTGGTTTTGCCAGAGAGTCCTGGAAATTTCCTACCAGTTCTCTTGTAGAACTCTTGAGATCTGATATTAATCAAGGCCATTTGGCTCAGAATATCCATCTCTTCTAAGTCATCATCAGCAATACCTTTCAAATCATCCATAATGAAGCACAAATTGTCACTATTACAGCCTGACTGATTATCAACACTAACAAATGCCTGATCAAAATTGTTTGAAGAGAAATCTATATGCTTATCATAATGGCTTTCTAATGCAGAATATTCTGACTCATGACCAACCAAGGCAGTGTTCCCTGGTACAAAGTCATCAGTGAGCTTTCCTGATGATGCCAGTTTCCTTTTCTGCTTTATCTCTCTTTCAAATGTAAGCAGTTTCCCATGGAGTTGGGTGAGAGATAGGCTATCCAGATTTGCACTGGAGCGTAGGACAATGGTATATGTGTCCCATCTCTCAGGAAGTGAACTGAGGAATCTGTTGTTCATCTGGCTATTAGTGTATTCATGTTTGACCATTTTCAGCTCAAGATCAAACAAAAAAATGCTCAACTGTTGAGTCAGTGTCTCACCCTTCCTATGAGAGAATGTCTCATATTGTTGGGCAAGGATCTCTCTATTGTTTGCTAAGACCTCATCTGTTCCACCAAATTGTTCTTTCAATGCATTGCAGAGGTCATGAGCAGTTTCATGATGCATAAGCCCAGAATAGATGTTGGACCAAAAGAACCAATGAGCCGGATCAGAAAAACCTTTAAGTCCCACAGACGTCACAACAACTACTGAAAACCACAACAGCTGAAGACAACAGCTGATTACAAAGTCTGAACACAAGTGCTGAAGACAAAGTCTGAAGACACAAGTGCTGAAGACAAAGTCTGAAGACACAAGTGCTGAAGACCAAAGTATCAGACGTTGTCACAACAGCTGAAGAGGTCTTCTTCAGTAGTTGTGACAGTTTACCTTTCAGTAGTTTTATTTTTTATCTTTTCAGTAGTTTGACACAACAGCTGAAGAATACTTCTTCAGTTGTTGTGCTCATCAGTATTTTTATATTTATCAGTAGTTTTGTAAAACGATTGAAGAGCTTGTTCTTCATTCGTTGTAGTTTCAGTAGTTTCTTATCAGTAGTTTCTTATTTTGTACTTAACACTCTGATATGTTCTCAGTAGTTGTAAACATTTCAGTAGTTTGTTAAGAGTTAGTTATTTTTGTAATAGATCTGCCAGTTGTCACTTACCCGTGATAACAGCAGCGACTGCACTCTATATAAGGAGTTTCAACCTAATGTAATAATAAAATAATTTGATCAGAAATATTCGATATTATTGAAACATTCCTTGTTACAGAAATATATTCTCTCGTTATAACCGTATTTGTTCTTAATGCATACAAGTATCAAACTCTTGCTACAATTTGTCTAATTCTTATTCTTATTCCGCTATGCTACGCTCAATTACATCAAACTTGCGATCACTGATCCTGACAAATGGTATCAGAGCAGGTTAATCATTGATCGATCTAATAATTGATCATTGAAACTGCTATTCAAGATCCAAGTTTGACTGAATTACCATTTTTGTGTTTTGCAAGAAACGGTTATAGAGATTGAATTTTCTGTGTTTTCTGGTCATTCATCCTGAGATTTTCTCTTGGTTTTCATTGAGTCTGTTGTGGTCTTTATAAAAACGTTTAAAAGCTTGAATTAAATTGTATTTGGACTCAAAATGACTACTCCTTCCAATGATCCTCACAATACTGGTTCCTCAACAAAGCCTCTAATGCTGGTTAGGAATGAGTATAACATATGGCAACGACGAATGCTCCATCACTTGTCTGTTAACAGCGCAGGTTGTTGGACATCAGTGGTACATGGTCCACACAAGCCTTTGGTGAATAACCCGGAAACCAATCAAATGGTTGATTGATGCAAAAGCCCATAGAATTCTGGCCATGGCACTGCCTAATGAAATCTATTCTGGGCTAATGCATCATGAAACTGCCCATGACCTCTGGAATGCTTTGAAAGAACAATTTGGAGGAACAGATGAGGTCTTGGCAAATAATAGAGAAATCCTTGCCCAACAATATGAGACATTCTCTCATAGGAAGGGTGAGACACTGACTCAACAGTTCGAGCGGTTCTCTTGTTTGATCTCTGAATTAAAAATGGTCAAACATGAGTACACCAATAGCCAGATGAATAACAGATTTCTCATATCACTGCCTGAGAGATGGGACACATACACTATTGTCCTACGCTCCAGTGCAAATTTGGACAAACTATCTCTCACCCAACTCCATGGGAAATTGCTCACATTTGAGAGAGAGATAGAACAGAACGAAAACTGTCTTCATCTGGAAAGCTCACTGAAGACTTTGTACCAGGCAACACTGCCTTGGTTGGTCATGAGTTAGAATATGCTTCATCTTAATGCCAGTATGATGAGCATATTGACTTCTCTTCAAACACTTCTGATTCTGCATTTGTGAGTGTTGATAGTCAGTTCACTGGATGTAATAATGACAATCTATGCTTCATCATGGATGATCTCAAGGGGATTGCTGATGATGACTTAGAAGAGATGGATATTTTGAGCCAAATGGCCTTGATAATATCAGATCTCAGAAGTTCTACAAAAGAACTGGAGAAAGTTCCCAGGAATCTCAAATGGTTCATGGACCTCTGCAACGTTGGTTTTGACAAGAGTAAGTTGAAGTGTCATAAATGCCACCGGCTTGGACACTTTGCTAGAGAATGCAGATCATCTGGATCTAATTCCTCTGCACCTTTTGTGACTTTCCCTGGCAATAGTCAACAACACAGAGGGCAACATCCTATCAATTCTAGTCATCATTCTCAACCACAATCTCCTGCATATTTTGTTCCTCAGGGTCAAATGCCATATCCTTACCCTTGTTATTACATGCCACAATCAAATCAAGTTCAAGTTCCTATAGTACCACAACCTCATGCACTACCAGAACCTCAACCATCTCAATCTCATCAACCTCAACCTCCTCAACCTCAACAACACAACTTCTTCACCCCTGGAGGTGTTGACTGGAGCAGTTTACTGGATGACATGTCTGGTCATGAACAACTGTTCACAGGTGCTGGTCAACATGGTGGTGATAGTCCTTTTGGGAATCTGGCTCTCATGGCCCTGGAGTCTACTGAGGGTTCCTGCTCAAATGCATCATCTTCACATGTAACTCAGGTATCTTCAGAGGCTAAAGCCAAGTTATGTTCTGAATCATGCATTGCTGCCTTTGTCTCAATTAGAGAGGCAAATGTAGCATTAATAAATCAAAAACTTGAGCTTGAGAAAACCATTTCCAAAAGAAAAGCTGAGTTTGAGTCTGCTCTTAATTGTAAAAATGATGAGATTTATAAGCTTAAATGCCAACTAAGATGAAAAGGCTAAGCTAGAGGTTATTCTGGATGACCAGAGAAATCTAAAAGAAACCCTTACAGTCACCCAGGTAGAGTGTGATCGATGGGTACAATCATGCAAAGTTTTGAAATGCTTCTTAGTAAGCAATCTGCTTCCAATGTGAAGTTTGGTATTGGTTACAATCACACTGCTCCTCCTACAGATTTTGCTTCAAGAGCAGAAGTGAAATCTGATGGAGAAAGCAATAACCAATCCACCTCATCATGTGATTCACCTTTTGATAGAGCATCATCAAAAGTTGAAGTCAGCACTAAGCCTTCTCAGAACCCATCAGCTGATATTGATGGTTCTACTGCTGACACTCACATGATAAAAGATGATCAACTTAGGAGTTATTTCTGAAAGTCCTGAAAGGACTGGAGAGCAAGATTTAACACCTGAAGTTCAAACTCCAACTAATGACAACACTAAAGAGAAGAAAACTGTCAGTAGAAAGAGTTTGAAGACTACTAAAGAGGAAGTCAAGAAAGCAAATAATGCTTCTAAAGTACTGAAGAGTAAGTCTTCAGTAGTTTCATCCTCTTTAGTTGATGATCATCATAAGATGAAGAAGAAACAATGTGAAGTATGTGGTTTGTTCAATCATCTTACAGATGATTGTTGGTACAAAAGGGGATCCAAACTCAAACATAAAGAAGAAATTCAAGAGAAAATGGCTAAAATGAAAACTGAGTTTGGAGCCACATTTGTACCAGCAACATCAAATCCTGTAACCCTCAAGTCCAAACAGAAATCCAAAAAGGAAGGGGTTAAACAGGTAACAGCTGAGATTGCTCAAAAGAAGTAGGTGCAACATAGGAACCTATCAAACTCCAATGCCAATGTGTCTAAAGAGCTGAAAGCCTTATCCCAAAATCAGACACAGTTGGTTATGATTGTTCAACATCTATTGGAAGAGTTAACCAATTAGATGTTCCTATGTTGAAACCACAGAAAAGGAAGTCCAAGCCTAAGGATTCCTTTTCTTCACCAGCTTCTTCCCCCAGGCTGTTGTTTCCAACAAACATGTTAGTTTACCATCTGTTGATGAGAACAGGCCCAAGACCAAAAAGGTTTGGGTCTCAAAATCTAACTAATTTGTTGTATCTTGCAGGGTTCTTCAACATACCTCAGAGGCATCTGGTATGTAGACAGTGGAGGATCCATGCATATGACAGGAAACAGATCACTTCTTAATGACTACTCTCAAGGAAGGAAGGGGTTTGTGTCATTTGGCAATGATGCAAAAGGTTACATCATTGGCAAAGGCTTTGTTTCCAATGGGGAAATAAAGTTTGATGATGTTAACCATGTGGAAAATCTCAAGTACAACCTCTTGAGTGTCAGTCAAATGTGTGACAAAGGCCATGTTGCTCTTTCACCATCAGAACTGTCGGATTTTGTCATCCAAAGTTCTAAATTTGATTGATAAGGTGTTGGATGAACACACTCTCCTAAAGGCCAACAGGACAGGAAGAGTGTATGCCTTAGATCTTTCCAAGAAAATAGATCTCAAAGGCCATCTTTGCCTATTTTCAAGGCTTCCCCTCAAGAATCTATTCTATGGAATAGAAGGCTAGGTCATGTTAATCTCAAAAACATAAATTAGCTGATAAACCATGGTTTAGTAAGGGGACTGCCTATGAAGGAGTTCAAGTGTGAAGATAACTGCACTGCTTGTTTAAAAGGAAAACAGCACAAAGCATCATTTCCCTCCATAGAAGAACCTAAGTCCACTGCCTGCTTACAGCTTCTTCACATGGATCTCTTTGGTCCTGTGAGAGTGATGAGTATGGCTAAGAAGAAATACCGTCTGGTAATTGTTGATGATTACTCTAGATTTGTATGGACTTTCTTCTTGCATTCAAAGGATGAAGCTGCGCAGTCCATTATGAACTTTGTGTTACACGTTGAGAAGCAGTATTCCCTACCAGTTAAGTGTGTGAGGAGTGACAATGGTACTGAATTCAGAAACCACACACTTGATGAGTTTTACTTATCAAAGGGTATCAAGAGGCAGTATAGCATCCAAGAACTCCTGAGCAAAATGGAGTAGTGGAGAGAAAGAACAGGACCCTTATTGAAGCTGCAAGGTCCATGTTGGCTGATTCTGGACTGCTAATGACTTTTGGGCTGAAGCTGTCAATACAACTTGCTATGTACAGAATAGAGTTCTAGTAAATCAGAGGTTGATGAAGACTCCATATGAAGTTCTTCATCATTTGGCCCCTCTAATTTCATTCTTCGAGCATTTGGGTGTCCTTGTTTCATTCTCAACACACGGAATCAACTCCAAAAATTTGATCCTAAGGTAGATGCAGGGTACTTTGTTGGTTATTCATCAACTTGCAAAGCATACAGAGTCTTCAACTGTAGAAAAAGATGGTTGAAGAGACTCTACATGTTAAGTTTAATGAATCTCCAAGGACAAGATTCCACAAAGCCCTATGGAGATATTTGATTTGGACATACTGCAATATGTTCCTTATCAAACTCCTGCTGTTGCTCCTGTCAACAGTTCACCACCTGGTGGTTCTGCTGATGATGATGATGATAGCAGTACTCACCTCTTCAGGTTTAGTGATCAACTGCCTGATTCAGCAAGACCTGATGGTCTTGTAGCTCCAGTAGCACCATCCACAACAAATGCTGATGAATTTCTTCAAATTCAACTTCTTTTGATTACCATCCACTGATTGGTTTCAAGGAAATGATTCACCATCACCATCTGTTGCGCTGAGCCTGCTACAACACTTGCACAGATCTCATTGTTTATCAGATCTGAAGAATCACCTATGTCTCAAATCTTGGTGATATCACTGCTGGCCAGACTGGTTGTTCAGGGGTTTGCACAAGAAGAGGGTATTGATTATGATGAAACCTTTGCCCCTGTAGCCACTGGGAGCAATTCGATTGTTTTAGCTTATGCTGCTTATCAAAAACTACAGTTTTTCAAATGGATGTCAAAAGTGCATTTTTGTATGGGAAAATTAAAGAGGTTTATGTATGTCAACCACCAGGCTTTGAGGACAATAAACATCCTAATTGGGTGTATAAGCTTGATAAGGCTCTTTATGGGTTGAAACAAGCTCCTAGAGCCTGGTATGAGACATTAAAACTTTCTTCTGGAAAATGATTTCACTAGAGGCTCCATTGATAAGACTTTATTCATTAAGAAAGCTGGGCGGCATAATCTACTTGTTCAAATTTATGTTGATGATATTATTTTTGCATCCTCTGATCCTCAGTTGTGTGATGCCTTTACAAAGTTGATGCAACAGAAGTTTGAAATGAGTGCCATGGGAGAATACAGTTCTTTCTAGTTTGCAAATCAAACAAAAGGCTGATGGAATTTTCATTCATCAGTCCAAATACACAAAAGATCTTTTGGAAAAGTTTGATTTACAAAACTGTAAGCCCTGTTCTACCCCATGTGCAGCACCACATAACTGGTAACAGATCAGAAAGGTAAAGTGGTTGATGAAACACTTTACAGATGTATGATTGGGTCCTTGATGTATTTAACAGCTTCTAGACCAGATATTATGTTTGCTACATGTGTTTGTGCTAGATTTTAGGCTGCACCTAAAGAGTCTCACCTGATTGCAGTCAAGAGGATCTTTAGATATTTGCAAGGTACACAATCTCTAGGTTTATGGTATTCCACTGGGCACTCTTGTAAATTAGTTGCTTCTCTGATAGTGACTATGCGGGGTGTAAGTTGACGAGGAAATCAACTTCTGGTGGATGTCATTCCTAGGCAACTGTTTGATTTCTGGCAGAGTAAGAAACAACATCTGTTGCTACATCCACTGCTGAAGCCGAGTACATTGTTGCTGCAAGTTCTACATCCCAAGTACTCTGGCTTCAGAATCAACTTTTGGACTATGGCATTACAGAGACTAAGACTCCGTTATTAATGGATAGTGCTTCAAGCTCTTTGCATTGTCAAAATCCAGTCCAGCACTCTAGGACCAAACATATAGAAATTAGACATCATTTTATAGAGATTGTTTTGAAAAGGGTCTAATTAATCCCATGTTTGTGCCTAGTGCTGATGAGCTTGCAGACATTTTTACTAAGCCTTTGGATAGTTCAACTTTCCACAACCTGGTGTTAAGGCTTGGTATGCTGCAGCTAGAATAAGTGACAACTGAAGATGATCTCAGTAATAAGTACGTGATCATTGGCAACCATGTCACATATAAGTACTGACGTTCTTTCACCCTCAGCAGTTTTTATAACTACTGAAGGCTAAATGCCTCATAAGTACTGAAGTACTTTATCTGTTTTAAACTACTGATGTAGTTACAACTACTGAAATCAGTACAAACAATAAGTACTGGGTCCTATGAAACACTGAAAACAGCTAAAAGGCTGATGAGTAAGTGTTGAAGACAGTATGAAACAGCTGAAAAGCTAAGAATTGACGAAAACAGCTGATGAGTAATTTCTCTTCAGTTGTTTCTACAACTACTGTTTCAAAACAATGAAGCCAAAACCATGTCCTCAGTAGTTTACAACTACTGAAGACTAACACCAAGTCTTCAGCTGTTTACAACTGCTGACAAAACCACTGTCTTCAGTAGTTTCACAACTACTGATGACTGATACCAAGTCTTCAGTTGTTTCATCACCTGAAGTCAAAACTGTCTTCAGTAGTTTTATAACTACTGATGACTAAATCCAAGACTTCAGCTGTTTCAACGTCTGACGTTAATACCACGTCATCAGTAGTTTCAACAACTGATGACTCACACCAAAACCCTCAGTCGATTTCTATCCCGACCCTTTAAATACCTTATCCCCCTTCAGAGTTTTATCTTCTCTTCTCAAACCTAACGTTCAAAAACTCTCTACCCTCTCTTCATCAATGGCGACCATGCAACTAAAACCACGACACAACTGTGTCGCACATCTCACCAAATCGCCATACTGGACCAAGTTTCACAACGCCATTGATTTAATGGTTCAATCACCCTACAAAACGGCGTTTCTGGTAAATCCCACCATATATGCCGCATCCCTTAACCACTTCTGGACAAACGTCATTTTGGTCTCTGAGGAGAACGACATAGAGTCTCTTCAATCGTTTGTCCATGGCCAAAAAGTGGTCATCACTCTAGACACTCTTCGTCAAACCCTGAATCTGGATGATGCCACTTTCCCAACTGGTTATCCAAAGGGCACAACAGATCAATCATTTGCCCACCATGGATACCAGGGTGACCTGAGTGCATCTACCTTACTGAAGAAACATTTCCCAGATGCCGAACGTCTCATATTTCATATGGTAAATGTATGCCTTGCCTCCAAGACCTCATCATCGGATCAAATGTCCACAAGGTGGCAACAGGTAATGTACTCCATCCTTGAGCAACAACCTTTAAATTTTTCGGAACTACTATTTTTAGAGCTCAGGATATGGCTCAAAAACAAACTGCTAACCGTTGGATATTATATCCTCGGTTCATAATGGCCATAATTGAAAACCAGCTTCAAGCTGAGGGACTTGTTGGCCTGGAGTCCCTGCTATGGCTGTATTGCCTGAAGTATACTCCCGGCACAACTCTGATCAATCACTCAAAATGGCTGCCAAGCTGCGCAAACCCACGCAGCTGGAACCCACAGCCACCACCTCCAAATCAAAAGTCCCCACCAAACCCACTAAAAAGAAAACCAAAAAGGCTACTCATGGAAATGAGTCCCCTGAGGATGCCCCTGCAACACAAACGCAGGCTATATCCACTGGTTATAACCCCCTAGTGGATATAAGGACTCTCCCAGCCACAGCCGCTCAGGATTCCTCTCAAAAGGAGCCTGCAGCAACCACAGAAGGGGTACCCACAAATCTGGGATCTTCCTCATTTGAGGAGATTGCATTGAAGAGCACCATTCTCCCCAGGTGCACACTGCTTTTACCCCATCTCCCCATGCAACCGCCCCCCAAAGTCCCATCCTTATCATTGCAAACGTGCTGACTCAGCTGCATGCCTCTCCTCCTCCCCAACAACCACCAACAAAGGGGAGAACCACAGCTATTGAGGACGAGGATCACATGCTTCTGACAACCCACAGCACCGAGGTTTAAATGTTCTATCTCCTAGTGTGGATATGGAGACCAGAACATCTGGTGAGGCTGCCACCTCTTCTGAATCAGCATATGATCAGACTGAGGCTGGTAACATTCCTAAGACCTCACCAGAGGCAACAGCTGATGAAGGACAAAGTCCTGAGGCTAGAAGTCCCCAGTTCCAAGACAAAGGGGCACATGCTACAACTGGTCTACACCCAGTGCATGTATATCCTGCTACAAGCAGGAGGTCAGGTGATTCAGCATCTGCTGATGATGACCTGGGCTTCTTTTATGATGTTCTTGCCCAGAACACAATCCTAGAGGAGGAAGTCAGTAGGCTGCAAAAACTACTTGACCAACTCTCTCAAGGAGAAAGACCATCTGCCACCACATTAACCCAACAGATGGTACCTTCCTATGAAGGTCCCTTAAACACACAGCCACTATAAAATTCTCAGCCACCTGCCTCTGTTTCTGGCACCATTTCTCAGGACCAAAACCCCCCTGAGCAAATGGATGCTATCCCTCAAAATCCCCTATCTCTCATCACACCACAGCTAACCGAATTTGTTATTAAAACTGTTGATGAGAGACTTTCTACTGTCTTACAACCTCTGGTGGAGGATGTACTGCGCCAACAAATTCCTGCTACTCAATCCCTTGTAACCAATGCACCCAAAAAGGGGAAGAGTTCAGCAGTGAAAGCTAAAAGAAAGAGGATGGAGAAGGAGAGAGAGAAAGAGAAAGATAAAGAGGTGGAAAAAGAGAAGGATTGTGTGTATGAGGCCGAAAAAGAGAAGGAGAATGTGATTGAGAAGGGAGCTGAAATTGAAAAAGTACATGAAAGTCAAAAAGATTTTCATGTCACATACAAGAAAAAGAAGAGTGCTGAGAAAGAGAAGAACTTGAACGAAATGGTTAAAGAGGCTGATGCTGAACACAGCAGATCAATGGACAATATCATTGATCAACTGTTTAGGTAAGGTTTCGACACTGAAAAGCTGGATTCTGAAATAAGAAGATTAGAGATCGAAGAGATCCAACAAAGATGGGCCAGCTACAGCACTATGGATAGAGAGAGACTTGAGATCATGATCAGATTCATCAGCAAATACCTTGGGAGATCATTGATCGAAGTAAAATCATGGACCAGGGACAGCATCTTGGCCATAACCTCCAAGATCTGTTCGTCTGAGGCATACACTAAGGGGTTAGTAGTCGAAGCTTTGAATGAAGCGGGAGCAGGGAGCAGGACTGAGCTAGCCAAATACTCAAAAGCAACACTCACCTCCAAAATGCTAACTCAGCCTGTCAACATTCCCTCTCCAAAACAACCACAACCACAACCCACAAAACCAACTCCCTTACCATCTAAACCAACAGCCGATGATGCACTCTATATAAGGAGTGTCAACCTAATGTAATAATAGAATGATTTGATCAGAAATATTCGATATTATTGAAACATTCCTTGTTACAGAAATATATTCTCTCGTTATAACCGTATTTGTTCTTAATGCATACAAGTATCAAACTCTTGCTACAATTTGTCTAATTCTTGTTCTTATTCCGCTGTGCTACGCTCAATTACATCAAACTTGCGATCACTGATCCTGACAATAGATTTCATTCAGCAGTGCCATGGCCAGAATTCCATGGGCTTTAGCATCAATCTCAAACAGTTTTCGATCCTCATCTGAGTATTGTTCCTTCTTCTTCTTCGGAACCATTTGGTTGGTTTCCGGATTGTTCACCATAGGCTTGTGTGGACCATGTACCACAGATGTCCAACAACCTGAACTGTTAACAGACAGGTGATGGGGCATTCTTCGTTGCCATATGTTATACTCAGTCCTAACCAGCATCGGAGGCTTGGTTGAGGAGCCAGTATTGTGAGGTTCATTAGACGGAGTAGTCATTCTTAGATTCAATCAAATTCAATTAAGTTTTAACCGATTTAGCGCAAAACACAACAAACTCAATACGAACCAAGAGAAATCTCAAAGCAAATAACCGAAAGAAGCAGAAATTCAATCTCTATAACCATTTTTTTGCAAATATGCTAATTCGATCAAACTTAGATATTGAAATAGCAGTTTCAATGATCAATTGTTAGATGGATCAATGATTAACCAGCTTTGATACCATTTGTTAGGATCAGTGATTTAAGTTTGAATAATTACAGTAGATTGCAGCGGAATTCGAACAATGAATTAGACAATTTAGCAAGAACTCAATTGATATTCAATGGAATAGTACACGGTTACGGAGAGAGAGAGAATTCTGCAAAAGGAATATTTCATTCAAATGCTTTCGTGGTGGCTGAAAATCACACGTTACAATTAGGTCAACATTCCTTATATAAGGAATGTGATGTCTGCTGATGTCACTTGATAGTGACATCTAACAGAATTATACAAACAACTGAAACTATGCAAACTACTGAGAATGTTCTCAACAACTGATCACATCTCAGAGAATGTTAAGTACAAGAACATAAAACTACTTAACTAAAACTACTGAAACTATAAATTGCTGAAAGGTAAATTACAAATACTGAAAAGGAAAACCATCACAACTACTGAAGTTAATAACTTCAGCTGTTGTGACAACTACTGAAGTTAATAACTTCAGCTGTTGTGACAACTACTGAAGTTAATAACTTCAGCTGTTGTGACAACTACTGATCACTCTGGTCTTCGGTCTTTGTCTTTAGTCTTTGTTCTTCATACTTTTATTCAGACGTTGTCTTCAGCTGATAGCTTCAGACTTTGTCTTCAGTACTTTACTTTCAGACTTTGTCTTCAGTAGAAATCTTCAAATCTTGTCTTCAGACCTTGTAATCAGCTGATGTCTTCAGCTGTTGTGATCTTCTTCAGCATTTGTAATGTCTGTGGGACTTGGAGGTTTTTCTGGTCAGGCTCATTGGTTCTTTTGGTCTAACACCACTGAAAATCAGTTGGCTGATTTATTCACTAAGGCATTTGAACCTAGTAGGTTTGAATTTCTAGTTCAATCAATTGGCATGATTAACCTTGACTAAAATAAATCAAAAATTCAAAACAATTCAAAAACATCAGAAAATCACAAAAATAAGTAGATTTTAATGAAGAAAAGAAATGGAAAATGATATAATTACAGTCATTATATCATTCACTGTGCTTAATTTCAAATTTTGAAAGACTGTCATGACTTACCAAATATGTTGGTAGGCTCAACTTGGAAGAGAAGATACATGCAGTGATGAATTAAAATCTTATTCAATGGTAAAACACTCATCTCAAAGTACAAGTATGTATTGACTTATCTGAGTGTATGTGTGTGTAGTAACCTAAACACACCAGGTAATAATACTTTATGAATCTCTTTCACCTACATCAAGTTCCATCTCTGTTTTGCTGAGTAAAGACCTGATGAAACAAGCACATAGTGTAGATGTACTGATCCAAAAGATTCCCAATGAGGAACACATCCAAATTGGATGAATCTACAAATGCAATACATTCCAAGTGAATAAACAAAAGAATCTAATCATGGATCACCTTCCAAAGTGAAGTGAAAAGAATCCCAATGTGTATCAACATGAAAAGTATTAAAGTAAAAGAATCCCAATGAGGGTCAGTGAAAATAAGAGCTCATAACTTAAGTAACCTAGTAAAGAAAGTTGTGAAAACGTTCTACCATGCATTACATAAGGATGGTTGATCATTCGATGGTTTTGTGTGTGAGGTACATGTAGAATAATTAAATCAACCAAAAACATGATAAATATCACTTGCATTAGAATATCAACCTGGTATGAGTTTAAGAGGACAAACATACCTTCAATCAACAGTTTATCAACACGTCCATTTTATCATGAAGGATGCACATGTGTAATGTAAGATAGATATGATCCCAACAAAAGATGTACTTCTCTTCATTATTAATAATCAAAATTAAATTATACTAAAAAAGTTTTAAATTGTTAAAGTTTCTATCCAGATATGGATATAAACTTTAGGGGGAGTAATTTAAAATTTTTACTAAGTTTGTATAAACATTTACCATCTTAAATTACTTTCTTGAAACTTCAAAACAAAAGAAAAAGAAAATGTATGTGTTGGTGCATAAGTTATACCATAGTATCTCAGCTTGTGCAGATTCTTGGAAGCATAAGAATTCCAAGATCGGTCAAACAATGGGAAACTTGTATCACCTCCGGCATACAAGTCAATCCAAGAGAGAATTGATAACCCCAACAACAGTCAACAAATTCATAAGAGAATTCAATCAAAGATAGTTCTTCATAACAAGAAAAACCAAAATAGAAACATTAATCTTTGATTAAGTTCAAAAGTTAATGCAGGTAAGTGCATTGGTTAATGACGGTGAAGGTAACCCATGCATATAACCAATGCAGGTAACTGTTTATGTCAAGTGAAGCTAATGCGAACAAAGAGTTTACTCTACCGCATTGATATCTAACAAGTATACAGGAAAAGTTTGGTGTTAAAAACCTATGCGGAACAAAAGTGTTCTACCGCATTTGTTAATGCGGATGATAATTTCACTTCCGCATTTGTTTTACTCATCCGCACTTGTGGATATGTGTAACTTCAAAACTTTACATGTATTTTCAGAAGGAATAAACAAATGCTTAATCTCTTCTATCACCATGGATGATGATCAAGTAAATGTGGAAATTTTACTTTGCCGCATTTGGTACAGTGAGCAAATGCTGAACAAGTTTGATTAACCGCATTTGCTACAGTGGTGAGCAAATACTTAACAAGTTCGATCAACCATATTTGCTATAGTTAGCAAATGTTGAACAAGTTCGATTAACCTTATTTTCTATAGTGAGCAAATACTAAACAAGTTCGAACAACCGTATTTGCTACAGTGCACTAATGCTGATGTACTTTGTTCTTCCGCATTTGCAATAGTCTACAAATGCGAAGTGGAAATTTTAAGTATTCAACTTCCATATTTGCTACAGTACATAAATGTGGATGTCAAAATTCTTATGTTTTACTATTCCGCATTTACAACAGAAAAACAAATACAGATGTCTAAAACCTTTCCGCATTTCTATAGCGTGAACTGAAATTTGACCGCATTTGTTATGAAACTTATAAAAAACTTGTAATTTCTATTATTTTACTATTTAAATCACATTAGAAAGGTCATTTAATACTTTTGAAATTTGAGTGACTCTAATTACGACACGCGAAAACACACTATTCATCTTCTTCAATCATCATCATCTTTAACAGTTAAAGATCTTAGTTTCATTACATCTGTTATGTCCTCATCTTCGATTCTACTCAACAATAGTATCAAACAAAAGGTGAAACATTTAACATTTTGTAACCTAAAATGTCTGACCTTTGGACTAATAATGAACTTAGAACCCTAGGTTATAAAGATCACTCAAAATCAGATTTATTCTAAGAAAAGATGAACATTTTTGACTTCAATGAACATTCAAACTAAGAAGAATACCACTCAACAAGGAAACTTCATAGCCATGTTCATTGTATGAACAGAGCATGATAAAATCGCAAATGTCAAAATCAAATCTTGAATATAATCAGATTAAAGGTGAACAACATCAAAAATCATCTCTTCAAAAATGAAAAACAAAATAACAATGATTAGTTCTTGATAACATCAAAATTTGAAGTAATTCCTATAGAACAGTATCTTCAAATATTCATCTTTGACCACCAAAAGTCAAACATATGAAGCATGCATGTTGCAGAACATATACTTTCATCAATTTAACTCATATGCCTCTATTGCAGGGTACATGGCTCATCTTACCTAGAGCAAGCTCCACAATGTCAGTGGTTATCTTGACCCTGATGTACCTAAAATAGAAGGGCTTAGAGATATGATCAGATTCATCTCTACTACAAGAGTAGCTTATGCCATCACTGTTAGACCTATTATCTATAAGAGATTTATCAGGTCATTCTGGAGTATAGCAGAAGTAACAGAGGTTGATGGTACAAAGACTTTGTATATAAGAATTGATGATGATCATTCTCTGATCATCATAGAACAAACTATGAATCAGTGTCTATAGTTTAGTGATGATAAAAACACACCCACTAAGCTAGAAGATGATGAGATCACTACCTTCTTTGCCAACATTGGCTATGAAGGAGGATATGAAGGAAAACAGATTGTGAAGGGACTGGTGGACTTACAATGAAGGTTTTTGACCCACCTCTATTAGCATTGTTTGTCCAAAAGGAAGACAGGATGGAATGATATTCTTGTGATCACTTCATCAGGAATATGTGCTTTATGCACTAATAGACCATTCAACATGCAGCATATGTATTCAATGGCCTAGTATCCAATATTCAGGAAGGAAGAAGGTACATGTTTCTGATGTACCCAAGGTTCATTCAATGTATGATAAATGAAGCTTTCCCTAATATAGTATTTGAAGGACCTATTCTGAATATCCCCCATTATGATGCAAAGTCTTACAAATATATCAAAAAGAAGGATCCCAAAAACTTCTACAGTGGAGCTCACTCTCCTCTTTTACCTTGGATGCGTCAACAAATTAACCCTGATCAACAAGGTGAAGAACGACATGCTCCAGCTGATGAGAAAATTCAAGAACCAGTTGCTCATGTTCAGCAAGTTGCTAATAAGAAGGTTGTGGAAAGAGATGAAGGACATTAGTTAGTGTCACCCCATAGGAATGTAGGGGGTGATCTTCATACTGAACCTCATGTTCATGATATGGCATCACCTTTTGTAGCTTCACCAATACAAACTCCACAAAGAACCCCACTACCTTCACCTCAAAGATCACTGATACCATCTCCCCAAACACAACCTATCACTTCCAAACATATATCTCTATTTCATCATTCACCATTCTATCTACCCAGCCATCTCCCATTTCTACAGAACCTGTTGAGTTTGGTGATTTTGCCAGCTCTTCAAGAAAATCCAAATCATCATATGATGAGGAGGATAACCCAAGCCCAATGTCTGTTAAGAAAGTCACTTCTGAAGCTGTTCCTTTAGAGCTATGCTGAATTTGGTGTAAATAAACCAGATGAGAAGGATGAGCTAATCTATGAAGTTATGCAAAAAGTAGCAAAGATGGAAAGATTACTAAACAGAAGATCAAGCATCATTCAAGACAGACTGTTGGAGCTTGATAAGAAGGTGGTTGAGTTGAAAGAAATGAATGAAAGATATGACTCAGAGAAGAAAGAAAAAGAGACGGTGATTGATAAACTAAAAGCTGCTCTTTAACAATCAAGAGAAGAAATAAGTGGTCATGTGGACACTTTAGCAATACAGACAATTGCTATGGAAGAGCAAGAAGAATTAATAGAAGAATAGACTGAAATCATTCTTAATTTGCAAAATCAGAATGAAAGCCTAAGAAAAAGAGTCTTTGAGCTTTAAATGTTGGCTGAAATTAAAAGAGAAGCTAAAGTAGAAATAAGAGATGATGATAAGAAAAGAACTATGGATAGTGCAAAGAACACTACTTTCAAAAGTTCATCAATAGAGAATGGTGATGACTCTCCTAATGCTAAGCAGATGAAACTTTCTAAGACTGAAAAAGAAGAAGAAACAAGCAAGTCAAAGAATGAAGAGTCAGGTTTGGAAATGGTTGTATATTCAGAAAAATCAGCTGACGCTCACACTGAAGAGGCTGAATACAGTGACATGATCAAAGCTCTAGATAGCTTCACATCTAAAGAATTCATCATTGATGATGATTTATGGGACTTTATAGGTGAATAGAGGACTGTTGTTTAACCAATTGTTGTTATTTCTCAATCTCCTGACCCTCTTTAGAAGGAATTGAGAATGCAACTAGTGCCTGCTGTGTCACTTACTGAAGATCAAAAGGAGTTGATCAGAAAATTATGTGAAGAGCAACAAGAAAAGGAAGAATCAGTTGCTACCATTCCTGAACAAGAACAACCAAAGGCTGAAAAATTTCCTCAAGAATCTGAACTTCCTGAAACCTCTTCTGGTCCATCAATGCAAACATATACCAGAAAGAGGAAGTACTTATCTGAAAAGGCAAACGGAAAAAGGCCTATGGTGGAAGAAGAGCCAATAAAGAAAAGCAAAAAGGATGATCCTAGAAGCCTTGCAGCTATAGCAGAATTCTTAGAAGAACATGATAAGGCTGAGGCTCAATTGAAGAAAAAAAACTGATTTTGTAGACTTGGAGGAAGGAGAAGGAGAGGGTGGCTATGTGGTTGATGAACCAATAGCAGTTGAGAGCCCAATGAAGAAGGAAAATTAGTAGAAGAAATTATTGAAAAAGCACAGACTGATGATCTGATGGTTAAAGCCATGTTTTTGATTAATCATGGATATGATCCAGATGAAGTATTCAGTATGACTTATGAGGGAATGAAGGCAGAAGAAGAAAATTTGAACAAGCTGCTGGACCCCACAGTTGAGACTAAGTATGAGAAGACTCCTTCTCCTAAAGCTAATATGCCCAAAGCAACATTCATGAAGAAGCAAATATCTACTCCTCATTCCTTATATCCTTATCCCTACAACATGTCTTAGAGGGAAATGAAGGATTATCTCTCCAGCCAAGGGTTTACAAAGAGAAAACTTGGAAACATGAAAACCAATTCCTTTAGGGCTGCTATCCTAAGGTTGATCAATAAGAAGAAAGAGAGGCTTAAGACTCTGGAAGAAGAAATTATTAGCAAGAAACCAAGAACTAGAGTCTCAGCTCAAGATATGTAGCTCACCCTTAGAGATCATGACTCTTTGGCACCTGTACTACACAGATATCCTGAGTGGTTTACAGAACCTTCACAACTAAAACTTCATGAAGGTCTGACAACTGCAGAGATGATTAAAGGTGTGTCTACTCCCAAGGGAAAAACATATCAGAAAATCATTGCCTGGAAGTATGACAGTGATTGGAATATGTTCATGGTCAAAAGGATCTCAGGGTTGCTTCAATTCTATATAGAGTACTCTGCTCTTGTAAATGCCCTACAGATTCATGACTTGAAGGAACTAGCCAACTTAGAATTGATCAATCATAAGGCTATGCTCAGAGGATATGAGTTTGAAGAGATACTTAGAATGTTCAAGAGAACTGACAACTTCAAATCTCTATAGGCTATCTGTATAAGGAAAGATAGATCCTTCATCAACCCTCTTAAAAAGAAAAAGACTAAACCAGTAGAGGAAGTTTTCTTCCTAAAGCTTAAAGTAAGACCCACTGAGTCTTTGGAGAGAAAATTGGTGTTTGGCACCCACTCCTCCATACCAATCTCCAATGTTTACTATGATGAAAAGATTTATGAGTTGGTAATTGAAAGAAAACGGGGAGGAAAAGAAGGTGTAGAAATTAGATTGTTTAGTGGATATGAAGTAAGGCTGCTAGATGAATCATACATCTACATCAGGCATTTTAGAGAAATATCAAACAAACTGGGTGAACAAGACATGAACTTCTTCTTAAAATGCATTAAAATACTAAAGATGGAATATGATCAAATCATTGCCAAGAGAGAAAAGAGAAAGAAGAAGAAGACCCCTCTGCAACTAGGAAACATTGTGAAGCTAGAGGTTGATGTAGATGGTGCTCTATTGATTCATAGGGATGGGTTGCCTACTGTATCTATATGGGAACCAGTTTCTCTGAAGAAACTGCCATTAGAAGCCATCTACACTATGAGTTAGATGAAGATACATGTGCTGAACATAGAAAAGATGGCAGATGCAAATGACTTTGTCAACATGCTAAAGGCCATTCTGGACCCATCACAAGCAGAACCTCAAGTGCCTTTACAAGACCCAGCAAAATCCTCACAACCTCAACCACCACTAAACCATTGAAGAATATAGGTTGTATAATCCTTAGGGGGAGTATTGTTGGACCCTGAAAGGATCATACATGCCAAATTCAATTGGTGAGTTGATGGTTAGTCTACTAGAATTCCCATAAGTCCAAGAACTAATGTGGCTGAAGAATCTTCTAAGAAGAACAAGTGTTGACTAACCACATTTGTAAATGCAGAAGACTTATAACAAATGCTGACAAGTGTTTATTTTTCTGCATTAACACATGAGGATAGTCAAAAGATATATGGACAAGTTTGTTTCATCTGCATTTGCAAATGTGGATGACCAGATAACGAATGTGTATAAGTATTTGTTCATTCGCATTACCCAATGCGGATAACCAACTACTAATGCGAATTACAAGAGAAGTAATGCTGGTCAATTTAACTTATCCGCATTTGCCAATGCGGATGAATAGAAGAAATGCTGATGAAGACTTAGACTAGTTCTAATGTATAGGTCAGTAGTAGTTTAGTCATTTTGTAAAAAAGCATATTGTCAGCCTATAAATAGTATATAAAAACCTTATACATGAGGTGACTATTGATAGACAATTAGAATATTTTGTATTCCACATTCTCAAAGTGTATTATTACTATTTAATGCTCAACTCCTAGCATTTATTGTAATCAATCACCTTCATCAATATATACAAGCATTAATGAGTATCTTCTTGCATTGAATGTTTATTGATTGTTTGTTTCTATCATTCAATCTCTGACTCAATCACTATATTCGATCCTAGTGAGAATCTTAATCTCATCACCTAGTCAGAATAAAATTTCTTCATCAATAACCCAAAGATCCTCAAAGCTTGCATATAGGATCAATAACTATTGAACTATATTCGGTTCATTTTGATGAGCCCAAGACAAACAAGGCTTGAGTTTCCAAATGTAACTAACCATCTCTTTTTCATGTGTAGGAACAACTAAATACCAAGAGAAATTATGGATTATCGATGGTGGCTATTTAAGGCATATGACATGCAATGGATCTTTGTTTCAAAACTTTGAGAAAATTGATGGAGGGTCAGTTGCTTTTGGAGGAGAGTCAGGTGATCACATCACTGGAATGGGTAGGGCTACAAATAGTAAGCTTAACATTAAGAAGGTAAACTTTGTTAAGAAGCTCGGGTATTTATTGAGTGTATCTTAATTTTGTGACCAGAGATAGATCATGCTCTTACGGAGCATGAATGCATTGTTCTTAATCCCGGGGTGATCATTCATCAAGAGCATATCCTTCTCATAGCAACTAGGAAGGGAACATGTACAAGATGGATTTGTAGGAAACCTCCTTGTCAGGAGAAGTTTCTTGCTTTCTATCTAAAGCCAATAGTGATAAGTCTTTCTTTTGCCATAAAAGAATGTGTCATGTAAACTTTAAGAATAAGAATAAAGTAATTAAAGATGATTTGGTATTTGGAATGCCAAACAAAGAGTTTACAAGTGAAGACCACTATGTTATATGTCTGAAAGTGAAGAAACATAAAGTGTCTCATTAGCCAAAGGAAAGGAGATAGAGATGAAATGATTAAGAATTTCATAATGCTGACAACCACTCCACTAAAGAAAACATCAATGATGTCGCACACTATTTGGATCAAGTTACACTTTATAAGTATGTTGAATTGGTGAGAGATAATCAATCGCCCGATCTACAGTTCACTAATTTAGATCTATCAAATCAACTTGCTGTGATTCCTCAACCGATATTTCCCAAGTCCTATCTCACCACAAACATCAACAGAGATGTTGATACTATGGTGAGAACAAGAGGACAAACTCATGAGAAACTTTTGTAACATAATGTATTTTTGTTAACTAAAAGTTAACTTCGTTAAATTCTTGTAAGAGCCATTGCTGACATTTATGAAACTTATGGATCATTTATGTCTACTTCTTAGTTTTTGTTTTTAATTCCTTAATTGGAAGTTAAAAACTTGATTAATAAATTTATCATGGTGATAATGTTAATAATAATATATATATAATATTAATAATAAATTTATAAAAGTTAAATAATTAATAAAACTTAAAGTTTATTTAAAGTTCGGGGGTTGTTTTGTTAATTTTGAAACTTTAGTTAAAAGTTTAGAGCATGAAATAATACAAAACAAACCACAAGGACCATTTGTGTAAATTTTAAACCTCAAACCCCCTCCCCTTTTTCAAACCCCGCAAATCCGGCGAGCACTTCGACGGAGCTCCAGCGAGCTCTGGCAACGTCCAAAACACCCAAAATCATTCGATTTTGAAACCCAAAACCGACCCAAATTGTTTCGTAGGCATGTTTCGACCTTGAATGCATGACTTAATTGTGTTTAAACCATCGGTTACTACTCGAATCATCGTTTAACCGATAATCGAATGAGTCGTTCGAACATTAAAGCACAATAATTATTCAAGTAAATGAAACTTAATTGATGGTTTAATCAACACTACACTTTTACCAAATGAAAATCTATCTGAAACACATCTAAAAACCTCAAATCGAACACCACGTGCATCGCGACTGCAAGCCGGTCGAACTACATCCTCTGCAATCTTTAAAGATCAATTGGTTGAGGGCTTTCGAGGGTCACAATCCACTAAAACTACACAGGAAGTTAATTAGATTTTCAGCATCAATTGATCTTCAGTTGAATCGAACTTGTCACGAATTGTTCTTCTATTGGTTCATCCCCAATCTATCTTCAACCGGGTAGTTAAACACATGCAAATGCTCGAAATTGCATGTGGAATCAAAGCCCCATGGTTGCTTCTGCAATTCTTATCGATTTAATGGTCAATTCGAATAAAATCAAACAAGGGTTCTAAAAAAATTGGGGATTTCTATTACGTGGGTTCTTAATATTTGAAAACCAAATGTAAACCAAGGCCATAGCCCTGGTTCAGTGGTTAAGTCACTATCTTCCCAAGGTGAGGTCCCGGTTCGAACCCAGGCTCCCTCATCTAAACTTTTTAGGCTTTTTAGCCCTTAACTTAATTATAGAATTTTTTTAATAAATATAAAAATAGTTTTTGTAAACTTTAAATATTTTTATAGACACTAAATATTTTTCAGAATTTTTATTAAATTTAAATAGTTACATAACTTTTTAATAAAAACTTTTTAACAAGGTTATTCTTGGTTTATTACTATTAAAATGAATTCGAATATTAAATAATGAATTATTATTGTTCCAAACATTACCTTTTTAATCATGATTATTTTAAATTGTTTATTTCAATTTTATATTCACACTTTATTTGCTACAAATGGTTTAATTTCTTTTTCTTTATTATAAAGTATTGAACGTACTTACACAAAAATCCCTAAAATCCGCCTAAAACCCTAGTTCTCCATTAAATTATTAAACTTATTATAATTAAACTTAAATATTGTAAATATATATATTTAGGTGTCGTATGACAGATTACGTTGAAACGACGACTATTATTTCTTATTAAACATCAATTATATAATTATTGAACATGTGAGTATTTCTATACCCCTTTTGCTTATTTTTACACTTTGGGGTGAAACATGTTATCGTATGACTATTGCACTTGTAAAATCGTTTAAATCTTGTAAACACTTGGGCAATTCATCTTGTTTGTCGTGGTTAGTTAAACTTTAGTAATTACCATGTGATGACTATTATATGTACAATCATTAACTATTGCTAGCCTGGTGACATCATAGATCTATTGGCCTGACAAGGCTGCTTGGTTAAACCAAGTACACTTACCCAATCGTATAATCTTGTAAATGTGTAATCATGTAAACTGTCAAGGTTTGATTGTTACATTTGTCACACATCCCTAGTACTTTGCTCACTAACTTATGACATGAATTGCCATATTTTATATATCTATGTATGAAAACTATCGAAATCTCACCAACGTTATGTTGACTTTTTTATGTTTAAAATGTTTATGGAAACGCATAAGTTTGATGTCTTCTTTGAAGCTTACTCACATCTAGGATTGGACCCAGTTAATTAAATGAATTGTCTTGCATTATTTCATCTTATGTCATGTTTATTTTCATATTTGAGACTTATGTTTGTAATTTTACATTTGAAACTTACGATTATAATAATTGGATTTAATGATAGCGTTATGTGATTGTGAACAATCTTAACCTTCATATCTCAGCGATTCCGCCGTTAAGGTTGAGGTGTAACATATGGTGATCTAGACTATGGTTTATGCATGAACCTTATAGAATAATATCTATATTCTTGTAAATATATATATATATTGTTTGCATGCTACATAATGCTATGCTTCTTATGTGCAACTTGATGCTTTAGCATAGGATTGCCTTGTAAATGCTTAAACATTATTGCTTGTCTCCCCTAGACTTATTCTTGATTCTTTAGTTCTCCCTGACGAATGAAACTTCTTAGACTTATTCTCAACGACATGTGGGTTCGTACGCTTTATATCTATGGTTTAAATCTTTAGACCTTGTCTAATCTATACAAATCTCATCAAGGTTTTGATTCCATGAACCTAAGAAATATTGTGTGATACATAGACACCTGTATTCTAGATTTCCTGGCAAAAGGCCTTCGGGCTAAGGTAAGCATATCTCATAAATCCTACGGGACTAGTTATGCATACCTGGGGATTTCTGAGATGAGTGATAAACTATGGTCAACATACACAAGTTTCTAAGGCAAATAGGTCAATTTACCTTGATGTGTCAATGTTTCCAAATGGTTATGCATTACCAAATGGAACCATTCCATGTGCCTTACCACTCTTAACTTATTCTCATTTAAATTACTATCCTTTGTTATTCTCATTCATGTGTCTAACTCAATTTGTATTCAGCATGTCTCGTCACTATGGAAAGCGTGGAAGTTCTGGCCGTAAGCTAGCCACCATGATTGCACGACAAATGGTTGCCATCATCCCAACCATGGTCGCTGAACTCAATAGCACCTTGATGACCAATTCCAGTAACAATGGAAATGGTCAAGGAGAAAATAGCAACAACCAAGGTGGGAATAACCTCACGTGCACATTTAAGCATTTCGACTCGTGTAAACCCACTAGCTTTAGTGGAAAAGAAGGAGTCGGTGTACTTCTCAAGTGGTTCGAGAGAATGGAGAATACTTTTATTGCTAGTGAGTGTCCCGATGAATTCAAGGTCTGCTATGCTGCAAGTGTCCTTCAACAACGGGCACTGACGTGGTGGAATAGTGAGAAAAGGAACCGAGGGGCTGAAGTTGCCTTGGCATTACCTAGGGAAGAACTTAAGTTAAATTCTTCCCAGGAAATGCCAAGGCAACTTCAACCCCTCGGTTCCTTTTATCACTTCCACCATGTCAGCGCCCGTTGTTGAAGGACACTTGCAGTATAGAGGACCTTGAATTCATCTGGACACTTGTTGACAATAAATGTATTCTCCATACTCTCGAACCACTCAAGAAGTCCAGTGGCTCCTTCTTTTCCACTAAAGCTAGTGGATTTACACGAGTTGAAATGCTTAAATGCGCAAGTGTGGTTATTCCCGCCTTTGTTGTTGTAATTTTCTCCTTGACCATTTCCATTGTTACGAGTGAATTGCATAAGCTGGAGGAAGAGTTCTAGAACCTCAAGCAAGATGGTGGAAACCATTTAGCTTATTCCACCTAGCATCATGAGCATGCTCTTACCCCATATGGTGGATACCATGCCTCGTAACATCGAGAAGTTTATTAAGGGGGTGCCACCTCAAATTCAAGATGCTATGGTGGGTAGTAGGCCCACAACCTTGGAGGAAGTGATTACTATCACCGCCCAGCTTACTGAAAACCATATTAGGGTGGGCACAATGTCGGTGAAAGGTGCCAAAACTGCTGCTAAGGTGACATCCGACGCTACAAAGGAGGTGAAGGTTGAGTCCTCTTTTCAAAACAAGAAGTGCAAGTTCATACCGACTCGCAATTACGCGGTGACAGCACCTAACGCCCCTCATAGGCAAACTGCCATTGCAAATCAAGCCCCCATGGTAAGGGCTTATACTAGGCCGCACCTGATGTGTAATACTTGCAAGTACCACCACGCGAGTAACACTCCATGTCGAGTTTGCTCGTTGTGTGGGAAGTATGGGCATCTAGTGGCTACTTGCCTTCATGCTCCAAACAATGTTGTGATGCTTGTTAATCGAGCCTGCTACAACTGTGGCAAGCCTGGACATATCCATCCATAATGTCCTCACAATACGGGAACTATGCCACTGGCTCGTGGAAGGGCTTTCAACATCAACGCCAACCAAACACAAGCCAACAACGACGTGGTGAATGGTACGTTGTTAAATTTATTTTAATCGTTCATTGTCTTGTAAAAATCTCTACATGTGTTCATCATACCAATAATAGGTCATTATTGAACAGGTATGTTTCTTGTAAATAATCATTATGCTTCTGTACTGTTTGTTTCGGGTGCGGATAGGAGTTTTGTGTCTTAGGAGTTTCGTGTCTTTGGAGTTCGAGCCTATGCTCTCTAAGCCACGTGTTAATCTAGAAATATCCTTTCCGGTCGAAGTCGCCAATGGAAAATCGATCGTCGTTGACGTCGTAATACGCGATTGTAACTTGAGTCTTAACGAACACGAGTTCCTCATCGACCTTATTCCTATGCAACCGGGAAGCTTTGACATTATTATTGGCATGGATTGGTTAGCCAAGCAACATGCAGAAATCATATGCTTCGAGAAGTGCATTCGAATTCCCTTACCATCGGGTGATACCTTGAAAGTCTTTGGGGAGAAATCATCCCAAGGACTCCAACTTATGTCCTGCATCAAGGCCCGAAAGTGCTTAAGTAAGAACTATGTAGCTTTCATGGCTTATGTAGTTAACACGAAAGCTAATGATAAAGAACCGAAGGATATTCTTGCCGTGCGAGATTTTCCCGAGGTGTTCCTGAGGATCTTAAAGGGTTACTTCTAATACGAGAAGTTGAGTTCAAAATCGACTTGATCCCTGGTGCAAATCTTGTGGCTAAATCACCTTATCGTCTTGCACCGTCTGAAATGCAAGAACTAGCTAGCCAACTAAAAGAATTGACCATTAAGGGTTTCATTTGTCCCAGCTTTTCACCATGGGGTGCACCTATGTTATTCATGAAAAAGAAAGATGGTTCTTTTTGTATGTGTATCGACTACCGAGAACTTAACAAGCTCACCATCAAGAACCGATATCCTCTTCCACGAATAGATGATCTCTTCGATCAACTTCAAGGAGCTACCCAATTCTCGAAGATCGATCTACGTCCTAGATATTATCAATTGCGTGTTCACGATGACGATATTCCAAAAACTACTTTCCGTACTCGATATGGACATTACGAGTTCATGGTTATGCCTTTTGGTTTAACCAATGCACATGCTGTGTTCATGGATCTTATGAATCGAGTATGTAAACCATACTTGTACAAATTTGTGATCGTCTTGATCGATGATATTCTTATATATTCCAAGACAAAAACCAATCATGAGATGCACTTGCGATAAGTTCTCGAACTTTTAAAGAAGGAACAACTATACGCCAAGTTCTCTAAGTGTGAGTTCGGGCTTGAAGAGGTCCAATTCTTAGGTCATGTGGTGAATAGCTAGGGAATCCACGTCGACTCTGCTAAAATAGACGCCGTGAAAAACTGGTGCGTTCCCACGACCCCAACTAAAGTTCGTTCTATTCTGGGTTTAGCCGGCTATTACCATTGATTCATCGCAAACTTTTCAAAGATTTCTAAACAACTAATGGTGCTAACTCAAAAGAACTGACACTTTGAATGGTGACCCGAACAAGAAGAGGCTTTCAAGACATTGAAAAGCAAGTTGTGTAACGCTCCTATTCTAACACCCCTCAATGGAAATAACGATTTCACCATGTACTATGATGCCTCTAATCAAGGTCTTGGTTGTGTTCTCATGCAACAAGAAAAAATCATAGCATACGCGTCGAGACAATTGAAGTTCATGAAGAGAACTACACAACCCACGACCTTGAACTTGGTGCTGTGGTTTTTGCTTAGAAAATCTGGCGGCACTATCTTTCTGGGATGCAATGCATAGTCTACACCGATCATAAGAGTGTCTAACATGTGTTCAATCAAAAGGATCTCAACATGAGGAAAAGACGTTGGATCGAGTTGATTAGCGACAACGACTGCGACATTTGCTATCACCCTGGAAAGGCGAATGTTGTAGCCGACGCGCTGAGTCGCAAAATCCACAACAAGATCATCTCGCTCCAAGAAGTCCGAGATCGAAGGCAGTGATTTGGCACGTTAGGGGAATTTGATACTGAGATTCATGTGGATGTTAACGAGACTACTATCATGCTTCAAAACATAAGGATTAATAGTGATCTCGAATTATGTATTCGCAAGGCTCAACAAACAGTGTTAACTGAGGAAGGAAAGATGAAGATTTGGCGTTTAATGTTCGATCACAACTTGAGACAAAACCAAACGGCATGCGGTATTTCTTGAATCGACTTTAGATCTCGAATCGTGACAATCTCCCTCTCTTCATCATGAACAGAGCTCATCAAACTCGATATTACATTCATCATGGCTCCAATAAGATGCACATGGACCTGCATGGTCAATATTGGTGTCTTGGAATGAAGAAAGACATAGCGTCTTATGTATCAAAGTGCCTCACATGTGTAAGAGTCAAAGCCGAACACCAACGACCGAGTGTTTAGTTGAACAACCCGAAATCCCTATATGGAAATGGGAACATATATCCATGAATTTCATAACCAAGTTACCACGTACCCCTCATGGCCATGATAGTATATGGGTTATTGTTGACCATTTGACCAAAACGGCACATTTCATACCAATACGAGACACTTACAAGTTTTCAAGATTGGCTCGTATCTACGTTGATAAAATTGTTAGTTGTCAGGGCGTGTGGTTGCACATCATATCTGATCGAGATGCTCGTTTCACTTCGCATTTCTGGTCTTTGATGCAAGAACTCTTGGGTACTCAATTGGAATTATGCTCGACTTACCATCCTCAAACGGAAGGTCATACTGAACGAACAATTCAAACCCTCGAGGACTTGCTACGTCTTTGTACCCTTGACTTTGGTGGTGACTAGGATACGTATTTACCGTTAGCGGAATTCTCGTATAATAATAGTTATCACTCAACAATCAAGATGGCACCATTCGAGGCTTTGTATGGTCGTACATGTCGTTGTCCAATTTGTTGGACTGGCATTGGTAAGAATCTCATCACTGGTCCTGAACTTATTCAAGAAATGACCAATAAAGTTTCCAAAATTTGAAATAACCTTGAAGTGGCTAGAATTCATCAAAAGAGTTATGCCGATAAAAGACGCAAACCGTTGGAATTCCAAGTCAACAACATGGTTCTTCTTAAGGTCTCTCCATGGAAGGGTGTTGTTCGCTTTGGGAAGAAGGGTAAGTTAGCCCCATGTTTTGTAGGACCTTTCAAGATTCTGAAGAGAATTGGGAAAGTGGCTTACAAACTGGAACTACCTCCTGAACTTAGCAAAATTCATTCGGTCTTCCATGTCTCAAACCTGAGGAAATGTCTGGCTGATGAAAATTTGCATGTTCCTCTAGAGGAAATTCAGATAGATGAGTGTTTGCATTTTGTTGAGAAGCATGTCGAGATCATGGACCGAACCCTTAAGAAGACCTAAACAACGACCACACCGATCATTAAAGTTCATTGGGAAAACAAACGTGGAGCTGGGTTCACTTGGGAGCGTGAGGACCATATAAAGGAGAAATAGTCGTACTTGTTCGCTTAATTTCATTCCTAATTTTAGGATGAAATTCTTTTAAGTTGTGGACTGTAACATCATGTATTTTTTGTTAACTAAAAGTTAACTTAGTTAAATTCGTGTAAGAGCCATTGCTGACATTTATGAAACTTATGGATCATTTACGTCTACTTCTTAGTTTTGTTTTTAATTCCTTAATTGGAAGTTAAAAACTTGATTAATAAATTTATCATGGTGATAATGTTAATAATAAGAATAATAATAATAATAATAATAATAATAAATTTATAAAAGTTAAAAATTAATAAAACTTAAAGTTTATTTAAAGTTTGAGGGGTTGTTTTGTTAATTTTGAAACTTTAATTAAAAGTTTAGAGCATGAAATAATACAAAACAACCACAAGGACCATTTGTGTAGATTTTAAAACTCAAACCCCCTCCCCTTTTTCAAACCCTGCAAATCCGGCGAGCATTCCAGCGGAGCTCCAGCGAGCTCCGCGACGTCTAAAACACCCAATATCATTCGATTTCGAAACCCAAAACTGACCCAAATCGTTTCGTATGCATGTTTCGAACTTGAATACATGATTTAATTGTGTTTAAACCATTGGTAACTACTAGAATCATAATTTAACCAATATCATTACATGAATGAGCCGTTCGAACTTAAAGCACAATAATAATTCAATTAAATGATACTTAATCGATGATTTACTCAACACTACACTTTTACCAAACAAAAATCTATCTAAAACACATCTAAACACCTCAAATCGAACACCACATTCATCGCGACTGCAAGTGGGTCGTACTGCATCCTCTTCAACCTTTAAAGATCAATTGGTTGAGGGCTTTTGAGGGTCACAATCCACTAAAACTACACTTGAAGTTAATTGATTTTCAGCATCAATTGATCTTCAGTCGAATCGAACTTGGTCGCGGATTGTTCTTCTACTTGTTCATCCCCAAATCTATCTTCAACCGGGTAATTAAACACATGCAAATGCTCGAAATTGCATAGGGAATCAAAGCCCCATGGTTTCTTGTGCAATTCTTATTGATTCAATGGTCAATTCGAATCAAAATCAAACTAGGGTTCTAAGGAATTGGGGATTTGTGTTATGTGGGTTTTAAAGATTTGAAAAGCAAGGTAAACCAAGGCCATGGCCCTGGTTCACTAGTTAAGTCACTATCTTCCCAAGGTGGGGTCCCGGTTTGAACCCAGGCTCCCTCATCTAAATTTTTTGAGGCTTTTTAGCCCTTAACTTAATTATAGAATTTTTTTAATAAATATAAATATAGTTTTTGTAAACTTAAAATATTTTTATAGACACTAAATGATTTTCTGAAATTTTATTAAATTTAAATAGTTACATAACTTTTTAATAAAAACTTTTTAACAAGGTTATTCTTGGTTTATTACTATTAAAATGAATTTCGAATATTAAATAATGAATTATTATTGTTTCAAATGTTACCTTTTAAATCATGATTATTTTAAAATGGTTATTTCAATTTTATATTCAAACTTTTTTGTTACAAATGGTTTAATTTCTTTTTCTCTATTAAAATATATAAATAGTAAATTTCTTTATTAAAGTATTTAACGTACTTACACAAAAATCCCCAAAATCCACCTACAACCCTAGTTCTCCATTAATTGTTAAAATTATTATAACTAAACTTAAATATTGTAAATATATATTTAGGTGTCTTGTGATGAATTACATTGGAATGACGACTATTATTTCTTATTAATCATCAATTATATAATTATTGAACATGTGAGTATTTCTATACCCCTTTTGCTTATTTTTACACTTTGGGGTGAAACATGTTATCATATGACTATTGCACTTGTAAAACCGTTTAAATCTTGTAAACACTTGGGCAATTCATCTTGTTTGCCATGGTTAGTTAAACTTCATTAATTACCATGTGATGACTATTATATGTACAATCATTAACTATTGTTAGCCTGGAGACATCATAGATCTATGGGCCTGACGAGCCTGCTTGATTAATCCAAGTACACTTAACTAATCGTATAATCTTGTAAACGTGTAATCTTGTAAACTGTCAAGGTTTGATTGTTACATTTGTCACACATCCCTAGTTACTTTGCTCACAAACTTATGACATGAATTGCCATATTTTATATATGTATGAATGAAAACTATGGAAATATCATTAACGTTATGTTGACCTTTTTATTTTTAACATGTAGGAAACGCAAAGTTTGATGTCTTGTTTGATGCTTACTCACATCTAGGATTGGACCTAGTTAATTAAATGAATTGTCTTGCATTATTTCATCTTATTTCATGGTTATTTTCATATTTGAGACTTACGTTTGTAATTTTACATTTGAAACTTATGATTATAATAATTGGATTTATTGATAGCTTTATATGATTGTGAACAATCTTAACCCTCACATCTCGATGATTCTGCCATCAAGGTTGGGGTGTGACAAAATGTTTGTTTGTACTCTTGCTTCTTGTTCTAGATTGAGACAAAAATGTTGGATTCTATAAGCCCAAGACACATAGAACATTGATGCGGTTAGTATGACATGATCCAAGTCGGGTTATACCCAATAACAAGCTTTGCAATCACCGACAATTATTCAATTGATGATATGATCATGCAATTAAATAATAACACCAAATTTAGAAAAAAATGGGTTTTCTAAATAAGTTGCATATGAGATGGAACAACTTATTAGGATATTTTGTTCAAGAATATTACTTAGTGTTATTTAAGTTAGATAACATTAAATAATAAAAGAGTGTATAAGTTACACAATTAAAAGTTAATTGTACAACTTATAAGGGACTAGTTTATAAAATTTATTTGATAAGGTTTTGGGGGGAAAAACTCTTATCTTAGAGCCCATTTCGGCCCCCCCCCTCCTATGAGAGGTTCTTTTACCTTCTTGTAAACTACAAACTTTATGACTAGTCCAACACTCAACCATCCCATCTCTTTTACACATGCAAATCAAAAATTAGAAGCTCCCATCTCTCTCTCTAGCTCTCGGGTTCCAGCAGCCTTTGGAGAGGTATTGGAGTCATTTTGGTGTTCATCCCCTAGCAAGAACAGGTGTTTGCAAGTTAGCTTGGGGTATACAAGCTTGAGGAGTCCTTTCCTTGGAGCCTTGGCCGAGTTTTGAGCATCCAACATCCCATTCTTGGTTGATTTTAAGCTGTTGAAAGGTTGTTTTTCACAGCTCATTGTAGCTGTGATTTTATGTACATTTACATATGTTTCATAGCTTGCTTATTCACATATCATGATCTTTTGATTTTGTGTTTGTTTTATACATATATATATGTCACCATAAGAACATGAAATTTCAGCTTTATAATCATCTTTCAAAATCGTTTCCGCTGCGTTTTTCAGAAAGTTTAAGAGGTTAAACTTTGGTTTTATCTTCTAACAAACCCATCAAATGGCATCAAGAGCCGGTTATATGACTTTTCATCTTAAGTACATAAGATGAAACAGATTGTTTGTCGTCCATACGACATGCATGGAGTCCTCGAACCGTTTTGAAGCGCTCAACCCTTATTTGCATTTGGAACGTTTCCTTCAGCTGGGTTATCATGTCATATGCTCCGTGATGTTCATACTCCTTTTGGAGATCTGGAGTCATGCTAGCTAGCATGAGACAGGACACTTGGACAGATTCCTCAGTGTACTTGAGCCAATCGTTGTAGGCCTCCTCATCATCCTCAGTAGGTTGATCGGGGATAGAGTCGTCTAAAACATATGATCTTCTCTCTTGCTTGAGAACGATTCTCAAGTTTCGATACCAATCAATAAAGTTGTTATGATTTAGACGTTCCTTTTGGAGGATCGCTCGTAATGATTGGTTGGACGCGGATGAGTTATCGTGATTTTCATTGTTGGTGGCCATCTACAAAATTTAACAAAGATTTATTTTAGTATTTTCGATATTGTTATTTTTAATAATTAATGCCTTTTAAGGTCATTTTTATATTAAAGTCTAGAACCCAACATTACATTTAAATTGTGGTTAGGTGACCTTTATCCCACGATTTAAATTAATAAGGTGGTCAACGTTTGACGATTGCAACCATTTGCAATTTCTAGAAATATGGGATCGACTTGAAACATCATATGTAAAGTCGGCATGTTAATCCCATCAACACCATTTGGAAACCACACCGTAGGTGATCCATTTGACATGGTTTGCAAATCAAGATACCATAGTTACACCTACGTGTGAGTTTGCCAAAATAAGTGGTTAGGTGACATTTATCCCACAAATAAGGCATTCTCACCTCAAGTCACAAGTTCCCTCAAAATGGTTAGGTGACCTTTATCCCACTAAGAGTTCCCAAGTGACTCAAGTGTTGTGTAAAAGGACGGTGTTGATCTTGTTTAAAATATTAGAGATTTCATAATACAAGTTTTAGAAAACTCTATGTACTTGTATTTGCATGCTTTCAAATACAAGGTACCCTATGGTCCTTTGATTAAAACCAATTTTTAATCTTTAAAAAAATATATTAAATCAATTTAATAACCTTTTATTACTTTTTAATGATAAAGAACCATTAATTTTCATCTTGTTAAGTTTGTTAATAAGTTTGTAATCCATGTCAAGATTTCAACCATACAACCAAATAACAAACATTCAAACAACCATAAACATACAAACATGAGTGCATAACCATAGCCACTAAGTTGAAAACACTTGTTTGCCATCACAAGTGTCATCATAAGGTCTTTCCTAAGGATTGAATCAACACAAAATTGAGGTCATCTTAGACCCCCACTTGAACTTGCATCCATATGCTTCAAGTTCCATGTCTTTGATGTCCATCTTTGGGTCTTGATCTTGTGCATCTTCCTTTTACAAAATTGTATCCTAATACATTTTTCTAATAAAAGAAATGCACCTAATCTATTAATTACATAACCAAATGAACAAATAATTACAACCCAAATAATAAACACAAATATTACAACCCAAATGAATGAATAAAACCAACCATTCCAATCATCCAAATCAAAAGGCCAAAGGCTAGGTTATGCACACTAACAACCAATGATCATATCATCCAAACATATAATGAAACCCCACTTAAAACCACCAAATTTCAGCCAACATAAACTGAAATTTTTGGGTTTTAAACATTGTCCAAACAATCAACACTCATAATATGTATATCTTTCAATGTCTAATCACTAGCATGTGTGATATGACCTTGAAAGTTGGGGAATCATTCAAACAAAAATAGCAGCCCAAAATCAGCCTATAATAAGTGATTATACATCTTTAAAACCGATTTTAAAGACAAGGAACAAGCAAGTTATCCACATAACCGGCTCTAGATGCCATTGTTGGGTTTGATAGAACACAAAGTAAACAAGTTCAACCTTTTAAACTTTCTGAAAACGCAGCGGAAGTATAGAATTATAACATGTTTATAATCTGAAAATTCCATGTTCTTAATGATGTTTTAAGATGAAAAACAAACCCAAATCAAAAGGATCTTAAATATGTGAATGAACAAGCTATGAACACAAGTTAAGCAACATAAAATCACAGCTTCAATGAGCTGTGATTACTACCTTATTCCAGCCAAAATGTCGACCAAGAAAGGGTTGAAAATGCTTGTGAACCGGCCAAGACTCCAAGGAAGAAGCCCTCAAGCTTGTATACCCCAAGCCTCCTTGCAATCACCTTCTTGTTAGGAATATTCACCACCAAAAAGCTTCAAACACCCTCTAAAACAAGCTGCTAGAACCGTGGGTATTTTTGAGAGAGAGGAGAGAGCTTTTTTCATCTATTGCATGTCAAGAGATTGGAGTGAGATGATGAATGAACAAGACTTGTTAATGTGTGTTATGTTCAAGGCAAAAGGTCCAATCCCCTAACAAGGGGGGCGGCTGAAATTTTCTTTTCAAAAAGGGTTTCCCCCCCTTTTTGATTGAACACATACACATAAGTTAAAAGTCTTGTAACTAGACATATAATTAACCATTTAATTGTATGTACAAGTTATATATAACTTATACAATTAATCATTTAACTTATAAGTTATAATCTCTCATTATTATTTGGTGTCATCTAACCAATTTAAATAACACATCAAATAATATTATTGAACAAAATATCCTAATAAGTTGTTCCCTCTCATATGCAACTTATTTAGAAAACCTATTTTCTAATTTGTTGTAAACATTTAATTGCATGATCATATCATCAATTGAATATTAATTGGTGTTTGCTAAGCTTGTTATTGGGTATAACCCGACTTGGATCATAACGTACTAACCACATCAATATTCTACGTGTCTTGGGCACACAGAATCCAACAGGAATCACCGTTTTGATGAAGAAATAGTTAAATTCAGATTCATCAACAACGCTGACGAAGCTTGTGTATATAAGAAAGCTAGTGGGAGCATCATCACTTTCCTAGCATTGTATGTTGATGACATACTACTATTTGGAAATGACATTCCAACCTTGGAAGGTGTAAAAACCTTACTTGGAAGTTGTTTTTCCATCAAGGATCTTGGTGAAGCCGCCTATATTCTAGGAATAAAGATCTATAGGGATAGATCAAGGCATTTGATTGGTTTAAATCAAAGTGCATACATTGATAAAATCTTGAAAAGGTTCAAGATGGAGAACTCTAAGAAAGGTACGGTACCTATTCAAAGAGGAACGATATTGAGCACGACTCAATGTCCTAGCTCAAAGGATGAGCAAGATAAAATGAAGGCAATCCCATACGCATCTGCTATTGGATCCATCGTGTATGCAATGATATGCACTCGACCGGACGTGTCATGCGCCTTAAGCATGACAAGCCGATACCAGCAAAATCCTGGAAACAGTCATTGGATGGTTGTTAAGAACATACTTAAGTACCTAAGGAGGACAAAAGATATGTTCCTAATCTATGGATCTGGTGATGAGGAACTTGTTGTAAAAGGTTACACGGATGCGAGTTTCTAAATAAGTTGCATATGAGATGGAACAACTTATTAGGATATTTTGTTCAAGAATATTACTTAGTGTTATTTAAGTTAGTTAGATAACATTAAATAATAAAAGAGTGTATAAGTTATACAATTAAAAGTTAATTGTACAACTTATAAGGGACTAGTTTATAAAAATTATTTGATAAGGTTTTGGGGGGAAAAACTCTTATCTTAGAGCCTATTTCGCCCCCCCCCCCCCTCTCCTATGAGAGGTTCTTTTACCTTCTTGTAAACTACAAACTTGATGACTAGTCCAACACTTAACCATCCCATCTCTTTTACACATGCAAATCAAAAATTAGAAGCTCCCATCTCTCTCTCTAGCTCTCGGGTTCCAACAGCCTTTGGAGAGGTACTGGAGTCATTTTGGTGTTCATCTCCCTAGCAAGAAGAGGTGTTGTTAGCTTGGGGTATACAAGCTTGAGGGGTCCTTTCCTTGAAGCCTTGGCCGAGTTTTGAGCATCCAACATCCCATTGTTGGTCGATTTTAAGCTGTCAAAAGGTAGTTTTTCACAGCTCATTGTAGTTGTGATTTTATGTACATTTACATATGTTTCATAGCTTGCTTATTCACATATCATGATCCTTTGATTTTCGGTTTGTTTTATACATATATATGTCACCATAAGAACATGAAATTTCAGCTTTATAATCATGTTTCAAAATTGTTTCCGCTGCGTTTTTCAGAAAGTTTAAGAGGTTAAACTTTGGTTTTATCTTCTAACAAACCCATCAAAAAAAATTTGACGAGGCTTTGAAAGATGGAAGTTGGGTTGAAACAATGTAGGAGGAAATGCTTTAGTTCAAAAGACAAGTTAATTAGAACCTATGTCATCTTCCTCCCGGGAAGATGCCAATAGGTTTTAATTTGGTTTTAAGAAACAAGAAGGATGATAGAGGGCTTGTCAAGACTAGTAGTTCAAGGGTAAACTTAAAAAAATGATTGACTATATAGATGTGTGTGCTCCTATAGCAAGACTTGAAGTTGTATGGATATTTTTTGCTTTTGCTGCATCCAAGGATTTCAAGGTCTACCAACTTGATGTCAAGTGTGCATTTTTATATGGAGTTTTAGATGAAGAAGTGTATGTCAAGCAACCACCTGGAATCGTAGACCCAAATTATCCTCATTATATTTGAGAGCTTGATAAAGCTTGTTATGGGTTATATCAAGCTCCAAGGAAGTGGTATGAGACATTGTCACAGTACCTAGTTTAATATGGTTACAAAAGATATACTACTAATAGCACACTCTTTATAAAGGGAACGTGTAATGACTTGATGTTAGTTCAAGTTTATGTTAATGACATCATCTTTTGGTCAACCAATGAAAGACTCTGCAAAGAGTTTGAAAGGCTGATGAAGAATATGGTTTAAATGAGTGTCATCCGAGAACCTAATTTCTTTCTAGGAATTCAAGTGAAGAAAGTTGAAAATGGCATTTGCGTAAACTAGTCAACGTATGTACAAGACATACTAACCACATACATTTAATACTTCAAGCAGCTTGAGCAAGAAGTTTTAAATAAGTAAAAGGCTGCTAAGAGGATGATGTGGGAAAAGGCTGCAAAGTCAAGAGCCACCATTAGAGCAAATAAAAAATAGTTTGCTGGTAGACATAAGATGTTGAGCTTCTAGAAGCGGTATAGGTTTTCTGAAAGAAGACATGGTCTAATGTCTCTATCCACTTTAGATGAGCATGTTAGAGACAAGTAGAAGATTAAGAAGGGTGAGCTTGTAGACTTGTATTCTCTACCAAGTCAGGCTACACCTGAAGCTAAGGTCAAGGGTGAACCCCAAAAGATAAAACAACTTGGACCTAGTGCTACATCACAACCAGCTTCATCTTCTGACCCACAACAAAATCCTAAGCCCTTTCCTTCTAAACTTGTGAAACCCCAAAAGACAACACAACCTAGACCTAATGCTACATCACAGCCAGCTTCATCTTCTAACCCAAAACAAGATCCTGATCCCTCTCCTTCTTAACCTATAAAGCAAAATGACCCAACTAAGAAGGACAAACACAAACCATCTAGTACTCAAGGCTAGCCTTCTCAGTTAAAACATAGAAAGAGGAAGAGGATGGCCATCAGAAGGTACAAGAAGAAGAAGAAGAAGAAGAAGAAGAAGACCAAGGCATCCACCTTTGTACCTTATTATAGGTCAGAACATCATGGGGGTGATCAAGAAGAGGCTAGTCAACAAATTCCATTCATTGTAGAGCCTCATGTTGTTAAGAGACTCATCTTATCTTAGGTATTTGCTACTAACCCACATAGATGGTATGTCACTAGAGATCAAGGGGTCATGACATGTACTTTTGGAAAAACATAGTTAACCTTTCTCTACATGATCTTTATGACACGAGATGGTACTTTGAAAGTTTGAGAAATCCTAACCAACTGATCGTGAAGGGAATGGTTTTGATTCTAATGTGGACTATTAACAGATAAAGATCAAACATTAAAGTTCTTTTTGGTTTTGGTAGCATCATCCTAGGGGAGTTTGTTAGGATTACACTTAGAGCCTGATGCAACCAAAGTGCTCTCAGCATACACATATGAAGTACAAGAAACTTACTTAAGAAGATTTGATACTGTTAGGACCGTGTACGTATGGAGTACTAACAGATAATGCGTGAAACCAGATCAAATAGTGTGGAATCCTATTTGATTGGCGATCCAATCAGTGAGAACGCAGTTCAGATCAATCTAACGATTAAAGAAACGTTAAGAACGATTAGAACAAGATCAACTGCGGACTATGAAGTTGGAACAGGCTTTCTGGAGTCTCTGGACGGCTAGGGTACGAATATGAGTCGAAATTCTTCAAGTGTTCTGTTTTTTCACAAATTAGGTGGTATTTATAGGTTAGGGTTTTCCAATCGTACGACTGAACCATTAGCATGGTTTAGTCGTGCGACTGAATCATGCGCTTGATCCATATGCACGATTGAAGTTTCAATCATGCGACCGAGTCAATCTTATGTCTCAATCGTACGACTGATCCAGTCTCCTGGTTCAGTCGTGCGACTGGTCCATTAGCATAAATTATTCATGCGTATGGTCCATTAGTATGGTCCATTCACATGAAGACTTCATACGATTAAGTTTGAACATGTTTCTCAATCATTATTGACTAAGAACTATGCACAATAACCTCAAACCTATATAGTTAGTTCAACATACTTTAACACATATTAAACAATGAAACATTAAACATTATAAGCATCAATCACATATTATATTTCATTCAACTCATTCATTACATATGTGTAAGACATGATAGACATATACATTAAGCTCCTAAACTAGGTACATGTGTATCAACAGATACAACTCAATTAATTACACTAAGTATCAATCATCCAAAGCTAAAATACCAAATCTCCGAAGCTAAAATACCAAATCTTCCGAGCCAAAGATGAAGTCTTCCAAAGGACAGAGAAAATGTGTTTTTTTTCTGAATCACCTTTTGACAAAAGCTTAACCACTTTTCACTGCCATCTCTAAAGATTTACCAACTTATATGAGTTGGTGAAAAGTCCATACTTTTGTCAAACTATAAACTAATGTCTCGAGTCTGTAACTTTCTTTTGGTCCATTTGATCAAATTTCAGTACAATTGATATGTTGCATCGTTCAATATCATAAACAACAACAAACAACAAACACAATGATGAAGAAGAACAACCATAATGTATTCAATATAAAGCAATAATGATCCAATACAATCAAATATAAGAAAGCTCAATCTATAGAGAACAACCAGCTTACAAAAGTCCCTTGCAACGGGGATAAACGATTAGGGTTTTTGCAATGATGCTCAACAATGAGCAAGGTCAAAACTATATATAGAAATGATAGTTTCATTGATAATTTCACTGTCAGCGAAACTATCCTGCCGAAGATATAGTTTCACCCGGCAGAGACTAACACTTTCGTCGGGTGAAACTTGACTAGGTGGTGAGATCGAGATTCTCACTTAGGATCGAATATAATGATTGAGTTAGTGATTGAAAGGAGGAAACAAACAATTAATAAATATTCAAATGCAGATGAAATACTCATAATGCTTTTTGTATTAAATAAGATGATGATTACAGTAAATGTTGGGGTTTGAGCATAAAATAGTAATGATACACCTTGAGAGTAAATGACAAAATATATTCTAATTTTTAATCAACCATCATATCAAGTACGAGGTTTTCTATTCTATTTATAGGCAGACAAGATGCCTTTTTTACAAAATGACTAAACTACCCCTGACCTATACATCAGAACTAGTCTAAGTCTTGATCCGCATTTCTGCTTGTTCATCCGCATTGGCAAAAGCGGATGAGATGGACTTGATCAGCATTTCTTCACTTGATCATCCGCATTAGTATGTTGGTCATCCGCATTGGGTAACGCGGATGAACAAATACTTCTGCATTCTTGGCCGGTCATCAGCATTGGCAAATGCGGATGAACAAAATCTTGTTCGCATTACTATTTGTCTTCCGCATTTGTTAATGCAGAAGAACAAATACTTGTCAGCATTTGTTCTTTGTCTTCCACACTAACAAATGCGGTAAGCCAATACTTCTTCTACTGCAGGATCTTCATCAGCATTAGTTGATCTTGGAATTGTAGGAATCTCAGCAGAACAACCATCAACTCACCAATTGAATTGGCATGTATGATCCTTTCAAGGTCCAATAATACTCCCCTTAAGGATTATACAGCCTGTGTTCTTCAATGATTTGGTGGTGATTGAGGTTGTGAAGATTCTGCTGGATGTTGTTATGGCACCAGAGGTTCAGCCTGTGTGGGTCCACTATAGCCTTTATCATGTTGACAAAGTCTTTAGCATCATCCATCTTTTCTCTGTTAAGTACGTGTATCTTCATTTGACTCATTACATGGATGGCTTCTAATGGTAGTTTCTTAAGTGAAACTGGTTCTCAAATTGATATTGTACACAGCCCATCCTTGTGTATCAACAAAGCACCATCTACATCAACCTCTAGTTTACAATATTGCCCAACTGCAGAGGTGTCCTTTTCTTCTTTCTTTTCTCCCTCTTGGCACTGATCTGGTCATATGCCAATTTTAGTATCTTGATGCACTTTAGAAAGAAGTGCATATCTTCTTCACCAAGTTTGTTGGAGATCTCTCTAAAGTGCATGGTGAAGATATAGTGTATGTAAGATTGATCTAATAGCCTCACTTCACAACCACTAAATAATCTGATTTCTGAACCTTCTTTGATACCCCACTTCCTCTCCATCACCAACTCATAAGTCTTCTCATCATAGTAACCGTTGGAGATTAGTATTGAGGAATGAGTGCCAGCCACCCTTTTTCTTTTTAATGCCTCTGTAGGTTTCACTTTTAGTTTTGGAAACACTACCTCTTCAGCTGGTTTTGTCTGTCTCTTCTCTAGAGGGTTTTTGAATGATTTATCTTTCCTCGTGCATATGGCTTTTAAAGACCTAAAGTTTTGGTTCTCTTTAACATTCTAAGTATATCTTCAAACTCATAGCCTCTGAACATAGATGTGTGATTGATTAGTTCTAATTGAGCTAGTTCTTTTAGGTCTGGATCTCTAGGGCATTTACTAGAGCAGAGTACTATGTAAAGAATTGGACCAGCCCAAAGATCCTTTTACCATGAACATGTTCCAATCACTGTCGTACTTCCAGGAAATGATTTTCTGATTTGTTTTGCCCTTTGGAGTAGACACACCCCTTATCATCTATGCAGTGGTGAGGCCTTCTTGAAGCTTCAGTTATGAAGGCTCAGCAAACCACTCAGGATATCTATGAAGCACGGGTACCAGAGAGTCTTGATCTCTAAGAGTGAGTGGAATGTCTTGAGCAGACACTCTGGATCTTGGCTTTTTGCTAGTAATCTCGTCTTCCAGAGTTTTAAGTCTCTCCTTCTTTTCAGTAATCAACCTAAGGACAGCAGCCCTTAGGGAATTGGTTTTCATGTTACCAAGGTTCCTCTTGGTGAAACCTTGACTTGATAAATAATCCTTCATTTCCCTATCAAACATTGTATAGGGATCAGGAAACAAAGGTTGAGAAGTTGAAGTTTGCTTCTTCATGGCAGATAATTTTGGTTTGTTAGCTTTGGGTGAGATGGACTTTTCATAGTCAGTTTCAATGATAGGGTCTAGCAGTTTGTTCAATCTTTCCCTTTCTGCCTTTACCCCCTCATAAGTCATGCCAAAGACTTCATTATGATCATATCCATGATTAATCAGATACATAGCTCAACCATTAAATCATCATTTTGAGCCTTTTTCACCATTTCTTCTACTGACCTTTCTTCTTTCTCAGGACTATCAACTGCTATTGGCTCACCAGCCACATAGCCTCCTTCAATTTCACCTTCTTCCAGATCAACAAGAATAGCTTGCTTCTTTAATTGAGCTTCTGCTTGCTCATGTTCTTCTAAGAATTCTACTATAGCTGCCAAGCTTCTTGGATCATCTTGTTTAATTTTCTTCACAGGTTCTTCTTCCACTATAGGTCTTTTGCCCTTTGCCTTCTCAAATAAATATTTTCTCTTTCAGGTATAGGTTTGAAGTGAAGGACCAGAAGAGGTTTCAGGCATTTCAGATCTTTGAGGCATTTTTTCAACCTCTGATTGTACTTGATCATGGGCAGCAACAGCTTTTTCTTCATTTTCTCTTTGTTCTTCACATAGTTTTCTGATCAATTCTTTTTGCTCATCAGAAAGAGACACAGGTGGTATTATTTGCAAGCTCAACTCCTTCTCCAGAGAGATAGGGGATTGAGGGATAATCACAATGGGTTCAGTGTAAGTCCTTTGATTAGCTACAAAATCCTAGAACTCATCATCAATAATGAACTCTTCTGATGTGAACCTGTCTAGTGCATTGATTAGTTCTTTAAATTCAGCCTCTTCAGCATGTGTAGCAGCTGATTTTTCAAAATATACCACCATCTCTAGGCTTGACTCTTCATTCTTTGACTTGTATCTTCTTCTTTTTCATCACTTTCAGAAGAAGATTGTATCTCATCAACACTAAGTCTTTCCTCATCTCTTTCACTTGCTTCTGCCTCAGCTCTTCTCTTAATCTCAATCAACATCTCAAGCTCAGAAATTCTTTTGTTTTGACTTTCAATTTGATTTTGCAAATTGGTGATAATCTCTGCTTGTTCTTCAATTGCTTCCTCCTGCTCTTCCATGGCAATGGTTTGAATAGCAAGAGTGTCAACATGGCCACTAATTTCTTCTCTTGAATGATTAAGAGCAGTTGTTAACTTCTCGATCTCTTTATCCTTTTCTCTCTTCTCAGTATCATATTTTTCTTTCAGTGACTTCAGCTCAGCTTCCTTCTCATCCAGTTCCATCTATCGGTCTTGAATGATGCCTGATCTCTTGTTTAGTAGTTTTTCCATCTTTGCTACTTTCTCTAGAAGTTCAAAGATCATCTCATCTTTCTCATCTAGTTTGTTCATAACAGATTCAGCATAACTCTCAGAAGGAGCAGCTTTAGAGACAACTTTCTTGATAGGCATTTTGTTGGGGTTATCATCCTCATGAGAAGATGATTTGGATTTTTCTGAAGAGCTGGTAGAGTCACCAAACTCAATAGGTTCTGTAGAAATTGGGGATGGATGGGCTGATTGGATAGGTGAATGATGATAGGAGATAGATGCGGAGAAGTAATGGGTTGTGTTTGTGGAGATTGGTTTTGTGAGCTGTGAGGTGTTGGGGTTCCTTTTGGAGATGGAATTCGTGAAGAGTAAGGTGTTTGTTGTGGGGTTCTTTGTGGAGATAGGATTGGTAGAGGTACAAATGGAGATGCAAAATCATGAATTTCAAGTTTAGTGTGAGAATCACCCCCTGCACCATCCTAGGGTGACACTGACCTTGGCCTATCAATGCCTTAAACTTGCTCATCAGCAATTTGTTGAATATGAGCAGCTTGTTCTTCAATTGCTCATCAGCAGGAGCATGTTGTTCTTCACCTTGTTCATGAGGATTAATCAGTTGAAGCATCCAAGGTAGAAGAGGACATTGAGCTCCCCTGTAAAAATTTCTAGGATCCCTCTTCTTGATGTATTTATATGACTTAGCATCATAGTGTGGAATATCTAGAACTGGTCCATCAGCAGCTAGATTGGGGAATGCTTCATTTATGAGACATTGGATGAATCTTGGGTACATCAAGAATTTGTATCTCCTTCCTTCTTTTATGTTGGATACTAGTCCATTGAAGACATAAGCTGACATATTGAATGGCCTATTTGTGCATAAAGCACAAATTGCTGATGAAGTAATAATTGGGATATCAGTCCATCCTATTTTCCTTTTAGACAAACAGTGTTGATGGATATGGATCAGAAACCTCCAAAGCAAGTCTACTAACCCCTTCATAATATGTTTTGCTTCAAAACCCCCTTCATATCCAACTTCTGCAAAGAAAGTAGTGATATCATCATCTTCTAGCACAATTGGTGCATCTGCATCATCACCAAACTACAGACACCTTCTCACAGTTTCTTCGATAATGATCAGTGTATGCTCATCATCGATCCTTCCAGATAAAGACCTAACACCATCGTCCTCTATCACTTCAGTAGAGTTCCAGAATGACCTTATGAGTCTCTCATATATGATAGGTCTGACAGTGATAGCAAAAACCACTCTAGTTGTGAAGATGAATCTGATCATGTCTCTAAACCCCTTTGCCTCAAGTACATCAGGGTCTAGAAAACCACTGACATTGTGGAGCTTGCTCCACGAGAGATCAGCCATGTATCCTGCATTAGAGGCATATGAGTTAGATTAATGATAATATATGTACTACTTTAAGCAGCATTCATCATTTTGACTTTTGAGGGTCAAATATAAACATTTGAGGGTACTGTTCCATAGGAATTATTTCAGATTGAGATATTGTCATGAATACTCATTGTCATTTGTTTATCATGTTTGAAGATCAAATTTTTGATGTTTTTGACTATTAATTGGATATTATTTCTCGTTTTGATTTCAACATTTTTGGTTTCATGATGCTCTGTTCATGCGATGAACATAACTTTGAGATTTTCAGAGTGAATTGTATTCTACAAAGTTTGCATGTTAATTGAAGTCGAGAATGTTCATCTTTTCTTGGAATAAATCAGATTTTGAGTGTTCTTTGTTAACATAGGGTTCTAAGTTTATTATCAGTTCAAACGTCCGACATATTAGGTTAACACAATGTCAATTTTCACCTTTTGTTTGATAATGCAGTTGTGTAGTATCTAATACGAGGACAGATTGGGTGAAATGAACTTGAATCTTTGATTATTAAAGAAGAAGATGATTGATGAAGAAGAACAGTGTTTTCACTCGTCACACTATAGAGTCTCTCAAATTTGAAAAGTATGAAATGACCTTTTGAACTTGCTTTAAATAGTCAAAAATGGCTTTTACAAAATTTTACAAGTATCAGAACAAATACATTAAAAATTTTTAAATCACTGTAGCAAATGCGGAAATGGACATTTTAAGTATTTAGGTTATCCGCATTTGTTTACAGTTATAAATACGGAAGTGAAAATTTAAAGTACTTTGCTATCCGCATTTGTTTACTGTTGTAAATGCGGAAGAGTTTAACTTGTGATTTTAGGCATCCGCATTTACACACTGCAGCAAATGCAGAAGTTTTGTTACTTCTGCTTTCTTCTATCCGCATTTGTGCACTGTGGCAAATGTGGAAGAACGAAGTTCATCAGCATTTGTGCACGGTAACAAATGCGGTTGACAAAACTTGTTCAGCATTGCTCACTGTAGCAAATGCGGTTGATCAAACTTTGTCAGCATTTGCTCACTGTAGAAAATGTGATAGAATAAAATTCACATTTACTTGATCATCATTCATTGTGACAGAAGAGATTAAGCACTTATTTATTTCTGTTTGAAAATACATGAAAATCAAAGATACACATCCACAAATGCGGATGAGTAAAACAAATGCGGATGAGTAAAACAAATGCGGATGTGTAAATTTCATCCGTATTGACAAATGCAGTTGGACACTTAAAAAACATTTTATCCGCATTGACAAATGTGGTTGAACACTTGAAAAACATTTTATCCGCATTGACAAATGCGGTAGGACATTTTTTGTTCCGCATAGGTTTTAACACTTCAAATTTTCATGTATACTTGTAACACACTAACGTAGTAGAGTACACATTTTGTCCGCATTAGTTTCACTTAGAAATAAAAAGCTACCCGCATTGGTTATAAGCATGGGTTACCTTCACTCGCATTAACCAATGCACTTACCTGCATTAACTTTTGAACTTAATCATAAGTTAATGAGTCTGTTTTGGTCTTTCATGTTATGAATTGATATCATTGATTGATTTTTCTTATGAAGTTGTTGACTGTTGAGGTTGTCAATTCTTGCTTGAATTGACTTGTATGTCAGAAGTGATACAAGTTTCCCATTGTTTGATTGATCTTGGACTTTTCATGCTTCCAAGAGTCTGCATAGGCTGAGATACTATAGTATAACTTCTGCATCAACACATGCGTTTTCTTTTTCTTTTGTTTTTGATTTTTAAGAAAGTAATTTAAGATATTAAAAATCTATATAGATTTAATCAAACATTTTAAATTAGTCCCCCTAAGTTTATATACATATCTGGATAGAAACTTTAAAGATTTAAAAAACCTTTTTGACTATTATGTACATTAATTATTATTAATGAAGAGAAATATATCTTTTGTTGGGATCATATCAATCTTACATTACACATGTGCATCCTTTATGATAAAATGGACATGTTTATGAACTTGATGATTGAAGGTATGTTTGTCCTCTTAAACTCATACCAGGTTGATATTTTCATGCAAATGATATATATCATGTTTTTGGTTGATTTAATTATTCAATATGTACCTCACACACACAAGCATGGAATGAACAACCATCCTTACACAATGCAAGGTAGAACTTTTTCACAACTTTTTATCAGGTTACTTAAGTTATAAGAACTCATTTTCACTGATCCTCATTGTGATTCTTTTACTTTGATCCTTTTCATGATGATCCACATTGGGATTCTTTTCACTTCACTTTGGAAGGTGATCCATGATAGGATCCTTTTGTTCATTCACTTGGAATGTAGTGCTTTTTTAGATTTATCCAATTTTGGATGTGTTCCTTATTAGGAATCTTTTGGATCAGTACATCTGCACTATATGCTTGTTTCATCAGGTCTTTGCTCAGCAAAACAAAGTTGAAACTTGATGTAGGTGAAAGAGATTCATAAAGTATCATTACCTAGTGTGTTTAGGTTACTACACACACATGCACTCAGATAAGCCAATACATACCTGTACTTTGTGATGAGTGTTTCACTATTGAATAGGATTTTAATTCATCACTACATGTATCTTCTCTTCCAAGTTGAGCCTACCGTAAGTCATGACAGTCTCTGAAATTTTGAAATTAAGCACAGTGAATGATATAACGACTGTAATTATATCATTTCCCACGATATTCTATTCTTCATAAAACTAACTTCTTTTTGTGTTTTTCTAGTAATTTTTTTTGGACTTGTTTTTGATGTTTTGATTGGTTTTACTCAAGGTTAATCATGCCAATTGATTGAACTAGAAATTCAAACCTACTAGGTTCAAATGTCTTAGTGAATAAATCAGCCAATTGATTTTCAGTGGTACTTGAATCAATTTTATTAGCCCCTTTTCAGCACAGTCTCCCAAAAAATGATATCTAATTTCAATGTGTTTCGTTTTAGAGTGCTGAACAAGATTATTTGTAATAAAAACAGTTGTTGTGTTGTCAATGTGAATTGATGTGTGCAAGAAGTTAAAACCATAATCAAGCATCTGGTTTTGAATCCAGAGTACTTGAGAGCAACAAGCTGATGCTGCAATATACTCAGCTTCTGCTATTGATATAGATACATTTGTCTGCTTCTTGCATTGCCATGAGACCAGTCTGGGACCAAGAAATTGACAACCGCCAGAAGTGGATTTTCTGTTGAAGATGCATCCTCGATAATCACTGTCTGTGTAGGCATAGAGATTAATTCTCCTTCCTTTGGATACCATAATCCAAGAGCTGGCTTGCCCTTCAGATATCTGAATATCCTCTTGACTGCGTTCACATGTGATTCTTTTGGATTAGCTTGATATCTGACACACACACAAACACCAAACATAATGTCAGGCCTACCGGCTATTAGATACATAAGTGAACCTATCATTAATCGATAGTGAGTCTGATCCACTGATTTGCCTTCAAGGTCAGGTCTAATCTTCACTTTAGTATCCACAGGAGCTCTGATAGACTGTCAATCAGCAAAGTGGAATTTCTTTAACATAGTTTCCACGTTTTTTGATTGATTGATGAAGATTCCATCAGTCGTTTGTTGGACTTGCACCCTAGAAAGAAAGTGAGTTCCCCCATTGCACTTATTTGGAATTTTGAATGCATAAGGTCTTCAAACTCTTTACAAAGTTGCTTGTTTGTTAAGCCAAAGATGATATCATCCACATAATCTGGACTAACAGCATGTCTTTTCCTTTTCTCCTTCTGAAGAGAGTCTGATCAATCTTTCCTCTTTCATATCCATTTTCAAGAAGAAAGGATGATAGAGTCTCATACCACTTCCTTGGAGCTTGATGAAGACCATACAGAGCTTTGTCAAGCTTGTAAACTCTATGAGGGAAATCTGGATCTTCAAAGCCAGGTGGTTGACTCACATAGACCTCCTCAACAATCTTTCCATACAAGAAGGCACACTTCACATCCATTTTGATAAATAGTAAATTTCAACGCAGAATATGCTAGAAAGATTCTGATTGCTTCTAATCTGGCAACAGGTGCAAACTCTTTGTCATAATCGATTCCTTCTTCTTGAGTGTATCCCTGTGCCACTAATGTTGCTTTGTTTCTGATGACGATCCCTCTGTCATCAGTCTTGTTCCTGTATAGCCATCTAGTACCGATAGGGTATTGTCCTTCGGAAGATCTACTGGTTGCCATACTTCTTGCTTCTTGAATTGGAGCAATTCTTCTTGCATTGCTTCAATCCAACTATTGTCTTTAAGATCCTCTTTGATGTTCTTGGGTACTGTTTGACATAGAAAGCATGAGAACAAACAAATGTTTGTAATACTGGACTTGCTTCTTGTCACCCTCTCATTAAGTTCACCAATAATGGTTTCAACTAGATGATTCTTGTGTATTCTGGTGGTTGGAAAGGGGTCACCAGCAATGGTTACATCAAGATTGGAGACATTCAGTTCATTATGGTCAGAGGCACCTTCATCTTGTAATGTTGTGGAATTATGAAGATAGTTAGACTCCGGTGAAAATGCTAATGATCCTCTTGAATTAAATGATGAAGAAATAACCACATTTTTCACTGAAATTGGTTATGAAGGGAGTTATGAAGCAAAACAGATAGTCAAAGGATTAGTGGATCTGCCTTGGCGGTTCCTAATTCATATGTTGCAACATTGTCTGTCAAAAAGAAAAACAGGATCGAATGACATTCCAGTCCTCACATCTTCTGCAATATGTGCTCTCTGCACCAACAGATGGTTTAATATGTCTGCATATGTGTTCAGTGGCCTAATCTCTAACATTCAAGAAGGGTTAAGATACAAGTTTCTGATGTATCCTAAATTCATTCAATGTCTAATCAATGAATCATTTCATGACATTGTTACTGAAGGACCTGTGCTTAACATCCTTCACTATGATGCTAGATCCTATAAGTACATCAAGAAGAAGGACCCAAGGAACTTTTATAGTGGTGCCCACTTACCCCTCCTTCCTTGGATGCTTCAACAATTAAATCAAGTAGGTCAAGCTCAACCACCTCCACAACCAATAGCTCAACCACCTCCACAACCTTCACCACAACCATCTCCAATACCACAAACAACACCACAACCTTCACCACAACCATCTCCACAACCAATACCACAAATAACACCACAACCTTCACCACAACCATCTCCACAAACATTACCACAACCAACACCACAAACCACCACTCAACCTACACCTATATCACCTCATCAACAATCTCCAATATCACCACATCAATCACCTATTTCTCCTTACCAACCTTTACCATCATCCCATGATCACCCTGATGAAATAGAAGGATCAACAAGTGCATCTAAATCATCCAAATCATCTTCTGATGAGGAGGATCATCATGATCAAATCCCAGCTATGAAAGAACCTTCTGAGGCTGCTCCTTCAGAGAGCTATGCTAAATCTAACATCAACAGGCCTGATGAAAAGGATGAACTAATCTTTGAGCTCTTACTTAAAGTGGAAAGGATGGAAAGAACCTTAAACAGGAGAGCTAGAATCATCAATGATAGAATTTTGGAACTGGATGAGAAAGAAAGTGAATTGAAAGAACTAAAAGAGAAATATGCAATTGAAAGAAAAGAAAAAGACAAGGAGATTGAGTATTTAAAAGCTGCACTAAAGCATTCTAGAGATGAAGTCAGTGGACATATTAACACACTTGAAATTCAAACAATAGCAATGGAGGAACAAGAAAATATCATAGAAGAACAAGCTGATATCATCTCAAAACTTGAAAAGAAAATTGATAGCAAGAACAAAAGGATATTCGAGCTTGAAATGATGATTAAGATCCAAGAAATGAAGCGGATGATGATGATGAGAAAGAAGAACAAGAAAAGGAAGATGTAGATAATAACAAGTATGGGTATGAAAATGAAGAAAAAGGAGGTGATGAAAGTCAAACTGAGTTTAAAGATCAAAGTCTAGATATGGTAGTGTATTCTGGAAACACAGATTACTCTAACTATGAAAAAGATGAATTTGAAGAACTCTTCAGTGCATTGGATAGTTTTTCATCTAAAAAATTCAGCATTGATGATGACTTTTGGGAATTCATAAACAACCAAAGAATGATTCAGAGCCTATTTTTTTTATCCCCAAATCACCAGTGCCTTTGGAAAAAAAATTGACTTTGCAAATTGTCCCTACTATTTCTTTATATGAAGAACAAAAAGAAAAATCAAGGAAAAGTATGAAAAAGAAAGGAAAGAAGAAACTGTAACAGAACAGAAAGAGGAGGAGAAAAGTAAGATGAATGATCAAGAGCAAAGCACACCTGAAAAGGTACCTGAACCAGAAGAACAAGCTGAAACCTCTAGCCCTCAACTTCAAACTTACTCACGAAAGAGGAAGTACTTAGCTGAAAAAGCCAAAGGTAAGAGACCAATAGTTGAAGAAGAACCAGTAAAGAAACAAAAATATGACCCAAGAAGTCTAGCAGCAATTGCTGAATTTTTGGAAGAACATGAGCAGGCAGAAGCTCAATTGAAGAAATTGGCTAGTGCAATTAATTTAGAAGAAGGTGAAATTGCTGGTGGATATGAAGTTGAAAAGGATGTTCTTGTGGATAGTCCCATTAAAGCAGAACAGGCAGTGGAAGACATGGTAACTAAAGCACAAACTGATGATTTGATGATTAAAGCCATGTTTCTGATCAATCAAGGTTATGATCCTGATGAAGTGTTTGGAATGACTTATGAGAGCATGAAGGAGGAGGAAGAGAAAGTAAAAATGTTGCTTGATCTAACTATTGAAACTGAGTATGAGAAAACAATGACCAAGGATACTCCAAAGCATAAAGATTCCTCTTTGAAGAAATCAACAGGGTATGAAATACCATTGCCAAGAAGGGGTCCCCTACACAAACTGTCTCAAATGAAGAAATCATCTTCATCCCATGAATCATTATTTCCTGATCTTTATAATATGTCTGATAAGGAAATGAAGGAATATCTCTCAAGTCAGGGATTCACGAGAAGAAGGATTGCTAACATGATGACAAATTCTTTAAGAGCTTCAACACTTCAATTGATTAATGAGAGGAAAGAAAAACTCAAAAAGTTGGAAGTAGAATTGGCAAGCACCAAACCAAGAAGCAGAGTATCAGCTGAAGACATGATGTTGAACCAGAAAGACCAAGAACTACTTGCCCCAGTGCTCCACAAGTACCCTGAATGGTTTGCAGAACCATCTCAGTTGAAACTGCAAGAAGGACTAACTACTGCAGAACTGATCAGATGAGTGTCTACTCCCAAGGGTAAGGTAGATCAAAAGAAAATATCCTAGAAATACAATAGTACATGGAATATGTTCATGGTGAAGAGAATCTCAGGGCTAGTACAATTCGTTACAGAGTACTCAGCTCTTGTAAATGCCCTTGAGATTCATGACTTGAAGGAGCTAGCTCAACTTGAACTGATCAATCATGCAACTATGTTTAAGGGATATGAATTTGAGAACATACTTAAGATGTTCAGAAGAACAAACAACTTCAATTCATTAAAGACAATATGCTTGAGAAAAGATAAAACATTTGTCAATCCCCTTGATAAGAAGAAAAAGGTGCAAGCAGGAGAAATTGTATTCCCTGAGTTGAAGGTAAAGCCAACCGAGTCATTGAAGAGGAAAGTAGTGTCTGGTACTCATTCCTCCACTCCCATCTCAAACGTGTACTATGATGAGAAAACCTATGATATGGTGATTGAAAGAAAGTGGGGAGGAAAGGAGGGAGCTGGCATAAGATTATTTAGTGGATATGAAGTAAGACTACTTGATGAATCATACATCCATTACATTTATACCAGGCGCTTCAGGGAATTAAACAGCAAGATCTACACCTGTAATGTAATTCCTAAACCTAATTTTCCATTGTTTAAATTCAGATTTACGTTTAAGCATTGGTGGTTTTGGAGTATGACCAAGTTCTGAAAAACTATGTGAATCCATTTTAACAAGGTGTTTTAACTTGCATAAATATAGATTAGGTAAGTTATAAGATTAATTAGTCCGAATAGTCCAAATCGTTCAACAGATGCTTAGAAAATTAAATCTGTTATGGTTTCTTGGTTTCTGTCGCAACTTTTGTATATTACTATTCTTCGTATGAATTTGTAGGTTTTGTGTATAGTTCTTGAAGGTGAGAACAAGTTGAAAAAAGGTTGTTTTTAAGAGTATTTTCTGTTGTTTACTAAGTAGAGATGATAGAATACTTTATTAGCAACTCAATCACCAGATCAATCATGTTCTATTCAGGTCTTTGGTAGATATGAAAAAGAACCGAGAGCCAAAGCTCTGATACCAATTGACTGGGTGGTAAGATTGAGATTCTCACTTAGGATCGAATATAATGATTGAGTTAGTGATTGAAAGGCGGAAAAAAATAATCAATAAACATTCAATGCAGATGAAATACTCATATATGCTTTTTGTATTGAATAAGATGATAATTACAGTAAATGCTAGGGTTTGAGCATAAAATAGTAATGATACACCTTGAGAATAAATGACAAAATATATTCTAATTGTCTATCAACCATCATGTCAAGTACGAGGTTTTCTATTCTATTTATAGGCAGACAAGATATCTTTTTACAAAATGACTAAACTACCCCTGACTTATACATCAGAACTAGTCTAAGTCTTGATCCATATTTCTGCTTGTTCATCCGCATTGGCAAATGCGGATGAGATGGACTTGATCAGCATTTCTTCAATTGATTATCCGCATTAGTATGTTGGTCATCCGCATTGGGTAATGCGGATGAACAAATACTTGTGCATTCTTGTCCAGTCATCCGCATTGGCAAATATGGATGAACAAAATCTTGGCCGCATTACTTTTTGTCTTCCGCATTTGTTAATGCGGAAGAACAAATACTTGTCAGTATTTGTTCATTGTCTTCCGCATTAACAAATGCGGTAAGCCAATACTTCTTCTACTATAGGATCTTCATCTGCGTTAGGGGATCATCATCCGCATTAGTTGATCTTGGACTTGTGGGAATCTTAGCAGAACAACCATCAATTCACCAATTGAATTGGCATGTATTATCCTTTCAGGGTCCAACAAAGCTATCAGCTGACTATGAGCGAAACTGCAGTTTCGCTCATAGTTTCGTTGGGCAGCAAACTACACTAATTAGCTAACATACAAAAGTAAACTAACATTAAACCTATTACAATGAAATATAAACATAATCTAATCTAAGGTGAGTCAACCTATGCATGATCTTTAATACTCCCCCTAGGTTGGACCTCACCATCTTCATCACTCTTGGTTTGTCTAATCAGCTCCAGTCTCTTTAGTTGCCTCTGATATTTCTTTAGCAGCTCCAGATCCTCAGAAGCTTTAGCCATTGATTCTCCTTGGTCAGCTCCTGCTTCATTAGCTTCTTCAACACGTGCACTAGCCTCAGAAAATTTCCTTGTTAGGTCATGCACATCCATCCTCATCTCATCTTCTGCTCTCACCTTCTCATCTAACTCTTTCACCTCAGCTCTCACTCCCCTCACCTTGTTAGCCACAGTTATAAACAGACTTGCTTCTTTTCTAGTCTCCTCTCCTGCCCCTGCTTTAATATGATTATCACAAAGTACCAGCAGGTCGTCATCACAAAAGGTAAACACCTCCATTGGGTCAAACAGCCTGTACTCAATCCTATTCTTCACCCTGATCACCACCTCCCCAGTGTTGTTATTGTAGAACCATTTCTCAAAATTGTGTAGTTACTGTGGGAGGGGATCCGACAGTCTAACTCTGTTCACAGTCTTTGGGGGTTTCACCTTCAGCACGATCCTCCCTTTTCCTGTTTCCCAATCCTTATCCTTCTTTGACCTCTTTCTTTCGGCCTTCATAAAACCAAATGACTCAAATTATCATTCATTCCATTCTTGATTTCTTTCTCCAGCATCATTGTTCTCTCACTGACCTCCTTGTATGTTTTGAAATAGGGGAGTTAACTCCTCAGGCTCCTTCTCCCTCACAAACCATTCCTCCTTCGACATCTCAAACACGTCATACTCATCAGTTCCCTTCTTGACTACATAAGTTAGTGGTCTCTCGTCCACTTCATAGTATTCGGGCTTAGAGTCATAATCCACTAACTGTTCATCCTCTTCCTCCTCATCCACCAGTCCCTTTTCAACAGCTTTCTCAAGACCTTCAGATCTTTCTAGAAAAATCTCTTCTCCTCCAAAGTCATAGATATGCATCCCTATATCAACAAAATTAGCCTCAAACACCTCCTCCACATTTACGTTCCCTCCTGCCTTATTCTCTTTCTCAAAATTTTGCCTCACACCTGAACCCCCACCTCCTTAGTTGTTGCACCAGAAGTGCCCTCTCCTGCCAGAGAAGATGTACCCATATTCAGAAATGGGTGTTTGGAAGTATCAGTCAAATCATCTAATTCAGGTTGAGTTAGCTAATTGGGCAAGCAGGCTGCAACCTCCTGCCCGAGAAGATGTACCACATTTAGAATTCCCTCTGGCTTTTTCAACCTACAACCCAAGGAAAAAGCACATCTCCCCCATCATTTTCATTTCAAAGGGACCACGCAAGACTTCCTCAAACTCCCGACATAGCTTTGGATTGGTGGAGCCAAAAATAATATCATCCACATAGACTTGTACAATTAGCATTTCACCATCCACTTCCTTCTTGAATAACATCATATCAATGGTGCCACAAAAAAACCATTGCTTAAAAGATATTGTATTAGAGTCTCGTACCAGATCCAAGGTGCCTGATGAAGTCCATAAAGGGACTTATCAAGCTTGTAGACTTTGTCGGGAAAGTTGGCATCCTCAAATCCTGGTGGTTGACACACGTATATCTCTTTGTCAACGTATACATAAAGAAATGCACATTTTACATCCATCTGATAGACTTTGAACTGCTTGTGAGCGGCAAACCAGAAAGATCTAAATAGCTTCAAGATGGGCAACAGGAGCAATGACGTCCGTGTAATCTATTCCCTCTTCTTGTGCAAATCCCTAAACCACAAATCTTGACTTGTTTCTAACCACAATAACACGGTCATCGGGTTTCTTCTTAAACACCCATTTTGTGCCTATTGGGTACTTGTCTGGTGGAAGATCAAAAGGGTCCACACCTTGAGCTTCCAAAATTGTTGCAGCTCCAATTGCATCGACTCAACCTAGTAAGGATCCTGAAGAGCTGCATGAACATTCTTTGGCACAATTTGGGAGATAAAACAAGAGAATGGGCATACATTAATCAAGCAAGATTGATTCCTCGTCCGAACTCCATCTATGATGGATCATATAATGTTATCATAGGGATGGTCTGTTAGGGTTTTGAAATCAGTGGTAAAGGCAGGGTATTTGAAGTAGGTTGGCTAATGGGTTATTGATGGTTTGATGATGGAGATGAAGATAGTTGGGTAGAATCAATTGGTGATGAGAATGAAACATGTAGAGATGAGTTAGATGTAGGTGAGGGAAGAGATGTAGAAACAGGTGGAGGTGGAATGTCAAAGGATGATGAGAAAGATGCAATGTCAATTGATGTAGCATTGGTAGTTGATGAATTTGGAGAGGCTTGATGAATAGAAGATGCGATAGGTAATGGATCTAGAGAAATAATGTTTGTTTGGACATTGGAGATGGAGGCATCATCATCGAAAACTAGAAGATTAAACGAATTGAACACCATATTGGAGTCAAAGAAACATGCAGGTTCTGATCGGACATCAGGGGAATTAGATTCCTTCCAATCTACATAAAAGGACTCTTGCACAATATAGCTTCTCTTGTTATACACCCAATAAGTTTTTTGAGAGGAGGAGTAGCCAACGAAGTAACATTCATCAGACATAACACCGAATTTCGTCTTTTGTGCTTGGGTATTCACTAAAGTGCACGAGCATTTGAATGGTCGAAAGAAGTCAATCAAAGGCTTCCTCTTATGAAACAGTTCATAAGGAGTCTTCATTTTTTCTTTGACGATCAACACCCTATTAAGAACATATGAAGCACAGTTCACTGCCTGTGCCCAAAAGATGATGGGTAAAGAGGACTCAATCAACATCGTATGAGCAGCTTCAATGAGAGTGTGATTCTTTCTTTCAGCAACACCATTTTGCTGAGGTGTTCTCATAGCAATTGAATTAACACGGATTGGGCCAAACAAATCAGTATGTAAAAACTCGAGGGATTTGATATGCTATTTTCAAGTTTTGGTTTATGTGGTTTCTTATGTTGTTTTCCCTTGGCACAAGCCATACATTTTTCAACCACTGGAAAGTCCTTTAAAGGTAATCCCCTAACAATATTGTTTTTAACTAATTTGTTTATATTTCTGAAATTAATATGGCCCAATCTATGATGCCATAGGAAAGACTCAGATGTGGAAGCTTTTGATAGAAGTCAGGTCACGGTAGACATTGACTCTCTAGAACCCATGTCAAAAAGATATCTATTATTCTTTCCCGAAGCCCGCATAAGCACCATTTTTTTGGAATATCAATCTTTGGTTTCAGAAAGAGACATTCATTGGACTTGAACAAGACTGGAATGTCTTTATCATAAATCTGAAAGACACTCAACAGATTGAAAGCAAGTTCAGGTACATAGTTGACTTTCATGAATGTAAGAGAGCCATTAGAAACCTCCCCTTGGCCAACCATTTTCCCTCCTTTCTTATCACCGGCAAATGTGACATATCCTCCATTGATTATTCAATAATTGGTCAATAAATCCTTCAGGCCCGTCATATGTCTAAAGCATCCACTATCAACATGTCATACACTGTTTACAACTTTAGTGGATGACTCCTGCAAAAATATCAAAGAACAAATTAACCTGGTGAAACTAGAACCCGAGTTTGAACAACTTTAGGTTTTGGTGAGGATGACTTCTTGCAAAATAAATTATTAACTTAATGAGTCAATCTACTCCCAAATAAAATTCTATTAACATGTCTATGATGTAGCTCAGGACATTGCTTAACTATATGATCGTTTTTATCACACCGAAAACAATGTGATTTTAATCTAGGTCTGTTATGCAACAACGTAGGTATTTTATCAATGTATATTTCCTCATCACATTCAGACAATCTAGAATCAACATCCTCATAAGTCTCATACATGTCTCTAGTTTTGTTTTTATTTAAAAAAGAATGATTTTTCCCAAAAGATGATGAGTTTTCATCGGAAGTACATGTGGTACTTGTACCACTTGTACTTGCATTAGATGATGGCGTTACCCTTTCACTTAATAATGAAATATTAGTTGGGGTAAAAGATGAGATGGGGCGAGAAAATAAATTTTTTGACATAATTACTTTTAATTTTCCATTCACTCTTCACAGTGGAATTATTCACAACATCAATACAATCAGAAGAAACATCATCATTATAATGCAAGTTATTTGAAGAGGAAATAAAAATATCACTAGAACAAGCTAGAACATTGTCTGCTATAGATTGCTTTGAACAAAAATAGAACTTAAACTAGATTTATGATCTAAAACAGAATGCTAAGATTCAGGTGTACTAACACTAGTACATCCAAGCCCGTTAGTCGGTCCATAACCATAGTCCTCATGTACGTGCTTAGTGTTCACACCTTCTAAACTTTCAAACATACTGTTAGTATCTATTGTGATCAAATCATTAGAAGGGTGAGGAACAGGCGTAGGTGAATAATAGTAGGTTCTAGGAGGAGGATAAATCTTAGTATCGTCATAGCACAACCCTACTGTAATCCTAGCCCGCTTTTGAGATTTTCAAAAATCATCATGTTTCATCCTAGACATTGTCTATTTATCAAGCTTTGACTGAAGTTTGCTTGTTTCAAACTTAGCAAGTGCAACCCATTCAGTCAAATTGTTAATTTCAATATTTCTTTCCAAAACGATTGTTTTTAAATGGTCATTTTCTTTTAAGCTTTATTTAATTTAACAAAATATTTTGACTCGTTTATTGTAAGTTCTTCATTAATTCATTTTAAATCCTTTTCATTATCGATTAACAGATATTTAGCATTATATACCCCAAATAACCTAATTTTGCATGCTAAAGAACACATCCTGAATTACCTCATAAGGAAGTCCCATCACCACCTTTTCTGCTACTAAATCTTTCTCACATTGACACACCGGAGTAGTCAGCTTGTTTTCCTCAACAGTGGTTGCAACATCATCTTTTTCATTGCTTTGCTCTATGGTCTGACATCCTGACTTTTGTATCTTCACATCCTCACTTTCTATCAAAAACTCATCCTTTAAGTCATCAACTTTGTCCTGCTTAATACACTCCTCAAAAAGCTCTTTCACCTGCATAGATACGCCAACTTCATCTCTGAGCTCTTTGAACGAATCAAATTCATCCTCATGTTCACATTCTTCTTCTCTTCTACAATCTTAGCAACCAACACTTGGTTAATTTCTTCTCTTGTCTTTTCAACTTCTGCACTCCAAGAAAAATTAGAGATCAAGGTTGTCTCTTTCTTCTATTTCATTTCTTCTTTATCCCTGTTTGAAACCAATCTTGGGACTCCTGAATTGCTAGAAATAGTGATAATTGGCAATGGACATTCTCATTTAAAGTGCCCCAATTGTCTGCAATTAAAGCACCGCAGTTTGGATTTATCAAATCCTAATTCGGAGTTAAAGCTTTGAACTCCAAAATTCTTCCTACCGGTACGCTCCATAAATTTTCAAGCTCTGAGAGTCAACATCGTCATTTGCCACTGAATGTCAATTTCTTCTACATTATCGGGATCCACCTGATACATATCCTCCATTGTCTTTCCTTTTCCTTCCAACTCCTCAGCCACCAAAGCCTCATAACTCTGTACAAACATGCCAAATAGAGCCATCATTTCAGATGGAATTGACGTTCCAGCATTTTCTTTCAAGTTAGCTTGATCTCTACCAGCACTAACACTACCACCAGTACTCACTCCTTGTTGTGATGCCTGTATTGGAGAGCTTGCAACGGAAGCCAGTAATGCAGCATTCTAAGTGAAACCAGATGTAGGCATCATGGTCTGATTAAATTCCCTTCTCTTCATGTGTAACTCAAAAGTTTCAAGCTTATTAATGATGTCCATAAGCTTGTAGTCAGTGAAACCTCTTTCTGCTTTAACATCCTCACCTGTAAACTCCACTGAGGTGGGAGAGAGTCTAACAACCTATTAACTTGCTCATTATTGGAAAGTTTCTCATCATATTTCTTCAGTGTGCTGGAAACTGTTAGAAAATGGTTTGTAAGATTAGTGAGACTCTCGTTCTTATATCCCACAAAAGAGTTAAACTCCTTTTCAACTTAATACCCTTATCTTTTACCAACTCATCATTTCCACCATAAAACTCACATTGAGCATCGAAGAGAGACTTAGCATTCTTGTGTTTAGCAAATCGATTGTAGATATCTGGTGCAAGACATAGAGTTAATGCTCTAAAAGCTTTTGGTCTCTATCAATCAGCTTTAGATCTTTTCGTTAAACGTAGTTGGGTCCTTGTTTTGAGACACTACATCACCAACAGTGACGATTGGTATGTGTGGACCAGAGATGATTGATTCTCATTGGTTGTGATCGGTGTAGAAGACAAAGGCTTTAAGACACCTCTTCCAATCTTCAAAGTTGTCTCCGTTGATGACTCTCGGGGGTTTGTTGGGAGCTACACTTTCTAAATCTGCAAGAGTGAGAGTAGTCATCTTTGACATGCTAGTTTCATAAAAGGAATGACAATTTCGCATAAATTAGCTAATTTCGAAGGTATGTGTGGACCAGAGATGATTGATTCCCATTGGTTGTAGTTTCGCTGGAAATTTCGGCAGCAATTCTGCTAGCCAAAAGCTTGAAAATGCTTAGTTTCGCTGATAATTTCGCACGAAACAAGCTTGAACTTTCGTTCAGAGGTAATTTCGATAGCAATTTCACTTAGAAGTTGAACACAAGCACTGTTGAACCTTCATTCAAAGTCTATACTTTCGCTGAGATGCTCAAAACAACTATAAAGTGTAAAACACTTGTAGTTTTTCTAGATGAGCACTAATTTCTCTGGATGAATCTGAAAAGGTTTTTGAACACGAAATCAATCTGAAATCACCTAAATCTTAACGGATTTGAGACCTAATGATTATCAGAGTTTTCCCAACTAGTAACAAACAAAATCAATCAAATTCCATATCAAATACACTCAAATTTGATCTGGAATTGATCAAATATTGATACTAAACAAAAACAACCAAAAAACCTCAAACAATCAAGAGCACTAATACTCTGATACCATTTTGTTGGTCCATTTGATCAAATTTTAGTACAATTGATATGTTGAATCGTTCAATATCAGAAACAACAACAAACAACAAACACAATGATGAAGAAGAACAACCACAATGTATTCAAATATAAAGCAATATGATCCAATACAATCATATATAAGAAAGCTCAATCTATTTAAAAAATAAGCTTACAATAGACTCTTGCAACAGGAATAAACAATTAGGGTTTTTGCAAGGATGCTCAACAATGAGCAAGATCAAAACTATATATAGAAATGATAGTTTTGCTGTCAGTTTCGCTGTCAGCCAAACTATCGTGCCGAAGATATAGTTCCGCCCGGCAGAGACTAACAGTTTCGTCGGGTGAAGTGTTCTTATTTCATCATAAATTGTTTCCTTATTTGGTTTGTTAAGTGTTCTTACTCTCCTAATACTGTGAAACTATTGCATTGACCCCCTTCATCGGTTCTGTAGTATTATTGTTATTGAATTTTATGTGTTTATTTACTTCCATATAATATGTAGGATGCTATTTTTAATTTGTCATTACTATCATATTGTTATAGGCAAGAGAGGTAATACTATTCTTCTTTTCACATAAAATTCCAAAATGAACAATCTTCGTTTGAAATTTGGATGACTATATCTATGTATGTTCAAGTTCAGAAATTCTATAGAGCTTCTCATAAACTACATGTTTGCTTATAAATAGAATTTTAGATAGTCACACACTTCTATATGTAGAAGGATGGAGGCTCCATCCATCAAAAGTGGCAAATTTGATACAATATGAGCAACTTCCAACAAGCACATGTAGTTATAATCATTAGGGACATGTTTTACTTTTTGCAATATTTGAGTTTATCGTTCAAATTGATCACTATTGTAACAATGTTGTAGGAGCGTTGTATGATTCCTAAAGCGTTGTATGATTCCTAAAGCATTGTCTTAAGTTGTACGTTTGAATAATTTTGATGATTTAAAAACTTATGCAAGATAAGTAGATGTTTGAGTGTTGATTACGTCCATTTTTTCATGTTAGCGTTCTTCCTAATCAGAGTATACTCGGGGGTTAGTCTAATTGGGTGAGTTTAGATTGTTAACCTTTCATATCAAGTTCGCGAATTTATATGTTTTTCATGAGTATCTGAAATCATTTTATTATTTTTTTGGTTTTGAAGTCAGCAGTCTTTTCAAAATCATTGATAGCATGCAATCTTTTATCTTCAACCATGATGATTAAAATTGTCATGAACATCTCATATGTTAGCTTGATAGATGTTCTTAGGTCCCTCGAGAACACAAGCACATTAGAGAATGTACTTTAGTATATTGCATAAGAGATCAATAAAAACACATCAAGTCTCATATCCAGGTAAAACGTTTGATGAAGCTCTATGTAGTGTCTTATGGTGTCTACAAAATATATTCTTGATTACAAAATAATTTTAATTTTCTTATTGATTATTATCCTTACTAGCAAATCCTTTTCTGGAGTACATGTTCTACTAATTTGGTTTGTTGTTGTTCAAGATAAACCATCTAAATAATTGTCATGTGATACAGACATTTATTTGATAAGTGGTGATTTCTAACAAAGCATAATTGGATTCAAAGAAGATACATGTTGGCATCTTTTGTAAGAACTTTGAAGACATGATAAGAATAGAGTGGCTACATCATCTTGAGTGCTTTCTTAATTTTGTCATAACAACCAAAAACACACTAGCCTTTAGCTAACTAATTGAAGAAATTATTTTTATGCTATGATTACAAGACATACTTTATCTTAAAAGTTATGTGAGAAAGAAAGCTATTGAATTAAGTTACTTTTAATAACATATAGAAATAAACCATGAAAGAGTAATTATTATATGATAGACATTATATATAACCATCTTAAACATAATTTGTCTTAACAATTATGAGAATAAGCTATTCAAATTTTAGTTTAGTTCTACCTTATAAGTGTTAAAAATAACTAAAAAGTATGGATTTAAACGCAAACAATCTTCCCAGTCTTCAAAAATTTAGATCACTATCAGCTTTAATATATTTTGTAATTGTCTTCGAAACATATCTAATTGTAGAAAAGTCTTATAAAATGGATAAGACAAGCTAACTTAAACCAAAACCATTTTCACCCAAATGCTACATGTTGCCCGCACCCCATCTGCCGCATCTATTGAGGGGTGTAAATTCAATATTAAAATATAGAGTACATGATTAAATAACCACTTTTATTGGAACAAAGGAAGAGATCATACAAGAAGAAAAATGTTAGAAAATAAAAAAGGATCCTTGCAAGAATAGAGTCTCCTGATATGAGTATTATAGCATGCTTGATTATTTCGACTTTATTAAATACGTGTTTGTGCATCTTTTTTGTTCTAATCTGAGTTGGTTTTATAAAAGATTAATTTGTGGATTTAGCATGTATTCAAAAGATGAACATTGGGTTTTCTCTAAATTGAAAATTAGTGAAGTTTGATATGATATGCATAGATCTATGTATATCATTTTATTCGAATATGTTATGATATTATTTTGCTTTGTGTGTGGGGGGTGCAAGGTAAGTGAAAAGATGAATGACTAATATAGTTGATCATGAGTTTTATTATCCTTCCCTCTTTTTCTTTTTCTTTGTTTCCTTTCATTTTTTTTCTTACTATTTCCTTCTAGTTTGGAAAAAATTAATTCTAAGTTTCATTTTTCTTCCGTTTCTTTTTTTTCCTTCTTAAATAAACTCGAAAACATAAATTTCTTACTTCCACTAAAAAATACTTTGAAACACAACTAATTTGTTCTTTCTTTCCAATCCTTTTATTTATCTATTTAAATGAACTCGAAAACATAATAGCGGTATGCACCAAGTTTGAGTTATGATATAAATTACTTTCTAAAAATACCATCCCGAATCTAGGACATCACTGCAATTTTAAACTTTCACGTCCCTAGCCGTAGGTCAAATATGTGAAGACACAACGAGGATCACATAAAGCCTAGTTGGTGCTAATTATTATTAGAGAAGTCTTCATGTTTACAACTCAACCATGCTCAATACTGTAGATATCAGAAACAACAAACTCATATACCATCTGCCTTAAAACTAGCTACGTTTAATCTCAGTACGCCTACTATGACAGGGATGCATCAACTGCCATAAGTATGTGTGAGCTCAAGTTCACAACTGCAAAAGTAGTTCAGGTTGACAGTGGGATTTGCCAGTTTTGTGGGACTGGACCAACATCGTAAATGACCTCTCTATGGCATGACCACACCAGTTTTATAGCTTCTGGAGTCCCTATTCCTGCTCCTCTCGGATCTCCAGCCGGACCAAACCTGCTCATCACAATCCCAAATATTTAGGTTATATAGCTACTTTTTCTATGTAAAGGTGCCATGTACTTATAAATAAGTTTGATTAATTATCCATAAAAGAATCTACTAATTTGGATGAAATGTTTTGAGTCAACCCAAACGGATGCTCTCCCATCTTGACATATTACCCAACCCAACTGACCTGCCCATTTTCTCATCTTTAACTCAAAAGTCTGACCACTAGAAATCAAAACATCATGAAAAAAATACTTTCTTTTGTTTCATGGTACTCACCAGTGATTCTGTGGTGCCCCTGTGGTTCTTGCTCTAAGTCCAGCATAAGTGGTTCCATTGACTGTCTTCCCAATGACGTCCTGAAAGGAAGTTGCAACCATCAACATAAATAAATTGAAATATTATCTCAACGATATCTTTTCTACTCTAATAAAAGAGTATGTTGAGAGGACATGTGGCATCAAATTCCCGCTTCTCTCTAATATTTAATAATCACCTTAATTACTAATAATAGTATTAACTCTTATATAGATTAAAGTGTATTTTTTAATAAATTAAGAAAGATATCTTCTTATTAATGTCTTCTATAAAAAAATAAACTTTTTAAAATAAGAAAATGTTCTAAAATATCAAACTTTTTTGACAATAAAAAATATGTTAAAATTGATGTTTTTTAAAAAGTTTTGTTTTTATAAGCCAAAAATAATTAAAACCAGGAGTTATTTATAATAAGAAAAATTATAAAAATGATATTTAATTAATACAATTTGTTTTGAAGCGTGTTTAATTTTTTTGGCTAAAAATGCTAAAAACAAGATTTAAAAAGTTGATATTATTATTTGATTACTTATATAGTTTTCACTCATATGTAATTTAAATCATAACTTATTTTAGAATATCGTTTTATACTTAATAAAATTTTATATATTTCATATTTTATTTATTCAACCCATGTAATACACGGGTTTACTAAAGCTAGTAGTTAATATAATCTTATTGACTAAATTAAACATTAGTTAAATTAGGAAACAGATATTAACGGGTCCGACACATCTGGATCCATACTAAAAGTTGCCTACTCTGACGGCCTATCCAACTCGCTCATTTACCACTTTTAGAAAATAGTGCATACAGACAGTTATTAGTTATGCAATTAATTTGAACTTATGATATGTAGTAGCAATTTCCTTGACAAACTAGTAGGCATCCTTGAGAGTATGATCCTTCTCATGGATTTACCTTGCAAGCATCTGGAAATCTAAAATGTATAGCCTTATAAGTCAAATATAATGACAACTTTCTCACTGTTTATTAAGTGAGAATAAGAATATCCTGGATATACCATGGAAATATGGAGAGACAGCATAGCATACAAAAGAGCAGTTTAATATTTCAGTAATAAGATAATATGATAAATAAAGGATCACTAGAAACCTGAATAAACAATGGATCATTGGAAACCACAGCAGCTGTTAAATGTGCATGCATCTTTTCAAGAGCATCCAACACCAGTTGGAGTTGATTGTCCTTGTACTCCGTGATAATCTGAGTGAAAGTTTACACAAGGGCTGTATTTAGTAGAAGTTCTATTCAGTTATATAAAAGTGGGTAACAAGTTTAACTCGGATCAATGTTAGTATGGGTCCAAGAAGTCTGGGTTGAGCCGGAGATACTTATTTGTCCATTTTCAATAACAATATCAGTGCACTTATCATGATTACAATATCAATTACATTACACTAATAATAATCCAATTTTTTAATAAAACAACTTTAGAGGTTTTATACATTAAAACTGAACTTTATTGATTTTCAACTCTTTTCCTTTCAGGTAAACGTTTCTATTTGATCTGAGATAAGATGATTACCCAAATTGACCCATTCATAAGTAAATGGATCGAAGTTGCCACCTCTAGATTTCTTAGAACATTATACCTGAAATGGCCCAAATATTTCTTTTGTAACAAGTTCATAATTTTCACCCTTGAGTATTTCTTCGATTGGAACAAAAACTGCTGTTGGTTTTATAGCGCCATATACAGAAGGAATAGAATGGTTTTCCAACTCTTTACCACCAAAAAGGAGCTTGGACCCAGGAATCTGTAACAATTTCTTCATGTGATCTAACATAGCTTCTGTTGTAAACTGCATCAAACAGATAAATTGTGGTTTCAAATTTCATCACTTAGAATTCCCAAAGTTAAGTAACGCAAAGTGGGCCCACTCACGGTAAGAACTGGGCCAATGGTCAAGTCTTCAAGTTTCCTCCTCGCAGCAAGGTCAGTAAGTTGACTCAAAAGTGATGTTTTGCTCCAATTCTACATACAATTATTATAAAGAAAGTTGGGAAAATAGTGATAAAAGTTAAAGAGCTCTAAAAGTATCCACTTTGCAATTTCTATGTCCCAAAGAAAGTCATTTATAAATTTAACAACTACTTCATATTCATATAATACCTGTTTAAGACTGGGCAAAGATACATTTACTAAATATGTACTCGCTCTTGTTTAGGATTGACTATTATAACTTCCATTTAAGAATTTTTTTTCTAATATTGGGGTAGACATCCTTCAGGACAAAAGGGTTAGCACTTAAGGAGTTTATGAAGATATAGTAATAAGATCATGTGGCAACTAACCTCATGCATGAAAAGCATAGATTGTGCTGAACATTTTTGACCACTGCATGCATATGCATCTTGATCGCAAACCCATGAAACATAATCCACCTGAAAATCAATGAACATACTAAAGTTGCGAACCAGAAATACATGAAAAGAGTTAGCAATTACGTTTGTTTAGCAATTTCTACCCACTTATAACGAAATGAGTTGATTTGGGTTACATTTTTTTTCTCTATTGGATTTACTAGGTAACTTTGACACCTTACAACTACTACAAAGGGCTGAATGGGCGAAACATGTCAAAAGTCGCACAAAGTGTATTCAACATGTATAAATCCTCATGAATTGTTTAAAAATAAATTAGATTGCTAGTATAATAATATAAGTTCTGTAAATTTTTATATGTAATAAAGAGAAGACACAAAAATATTCACAGGTTGGCCAAACCAGTTCCAACCCATTCCAGGCCATACTAAAATTTTAGCCGATTTGACCCAGCTCGTTTTGATCAATAACCCAACCCACCTGATGAGTCACTTTTGCCACCTCACACATTTATGTACCTCATGAACATCAGGGCCAAGGATTTTCCAATCAAATCCAGCATCTTCTAACTTGATTTTACCATTTAGGTCATAGGCCAACTTGTCTGCTACTCTGGAGCTACCCGTGAAGAGAGTCATTCGTGGTTTTGACTGAATATGGCATTAATCATTAGGGGAAAAAAACTAGAACCACTAAACTCTTAAACTCCAGTGTATACTATTTATCAAAATAGAATTCCTTCAAAAGATTATCCAAAGTGAAAGTGAACCACAAAAATCAACCTCTAGCAGTAGCTTGTTCATTGTTTTTCCATCAGAATTGATGAAATCAACATCATCCACTGGCATCCCACATGCATGGAGCAAGCGAAGCATTTGTTCCATAACAATGCATACCTAAAATAATTCAACATTTCATTTTTTATAAATAATAATATAAGAGCTAACAAATATGAAAAAAGGTGCTAAGAGCAATAATCTAATATCTGAAACACTAGCCAGAGAATCCAACCCTTATGTGAAAGAACCCACCTTGCTATCTACTTTAAGTACAGGTTTATTTCCCATATAAAGTGCTCCCATCAGCTGAAGGACAGGAATCTCTAAAGGGAAATTAAAAGGAGTAATCACTGCCACCTGATAGAAAAATAATTGCAGGATTAGAGGTAATAGATGATTACATAATTTAGTGTACTTTAAGGTAAAAAAAAGTATTCATAGTTGATCATGCACATAAGAACAGAGTAAGCAAAAACCCTATACATTTAGAAATGTTAACTCTTAATAGCAATGTATTAAGATTTAGGCAATTACTATTAAATGCTTAAGCTTGTATGATGGTATTGAAAGTGGAAGACAAATACAATGAGCTCAATCAGAAATACAAGATGCAGTTTACTTTGACTCATAAATTAGGCTCTCTAGTATCATAATACTTTACATCTTTAAAGCACATCAATTTGATGTATTAAATAAAATGAATGAATAAATAAATAAATAAGTAAAACAAATCTTACAGGTCCATAGGGCCATCGGAAACCATGACTTTGCTGCCCAAGATGATTCCCAGGAACTCCAAAGGACCTTGCCAAGAAACGTACCTGTTCAATGCGCAAAAAATGTATAATTTGGCATCAATGAGGATGGCCCATCTAACTTACAAAATAATAATATAAAAAATTCATACACAAACATAGTACTACAAAGCAATTTTATAACCGTACAACTCACCTGGTTATTTCAAATTATGTCATATGGATGATATTGCATTTACTATTTGCATTTGGGTTACAGCAACAGCAGAATAATTCAAACTGTATGCAACAATCATGTACCTGATCACCAGAGAAGTTCTCTAGAAACTTCCCTGTAACATAAACTTCACCAAGAGCCTGTTGGTAACTCTTCGGTGCTACCCTCTGTATCAGCTTAGCAAAAAAATCAGAAACCTACATTGAGAAAAGGTGAAAATTCATTAAACTAATGGCGTGTTTAGTATGAAAAATAGTCATAATCTGGGTTGGAAAATGTTTGCATTTGATTCTCAATTAAGTGTAATACCTCAGGCAAGGAAAGCATATGACCAGCCTTTGCGGATATGTCTCCATACATAAGATACCTGGAAAAAGAAGGGTTGTATTAACACCTATACCATTGGCATAAATGCAATAACAAGGTAACATTCATAATCAAAGAATTGTCTACAAACCTCTCTGGGGATTTAAATGGGTTGTGCATTCCATGTTTGGGACACTTAGACAAGCTCTCTACAAAAGGCTGCATGATAAGTCAATAAGTATCTAATAAGTCAACTAAAAGGACATATAAAGAAAAGAGTGTTTAAACAAACAAACAAACAAACAAACATACCCAGTAAATCCCACTCAAGAGCAGGGCCTGGGAGGGGTAGTTGGTGGCGAGTCTTTCCTCTATCTTGGGAGATAGAGAGACCGCTTCCGAAGAGACCCCCGACTCAGTAAGGAAAATCATAACCGTAGCACTTAAAATATACAGCATACAACACACAGGTATATATCACATAAAAGCTGAGAAATTGAGTACAAAAAATAAGCGTCAAGAAACGCGCAAAAGTGCAGAATGAAGAAAACAGGGGACCCGCAACTAAGTCTACGACTACCCTTCCTACCCACAGAGTGTTAATAATACCATAATCCATGCTGAACAATGAGCAGATCTAGAATTGAAATATGACAAGTTTGTTAATAGTATAATACATTTAAGATACAAACCTTGATTCCACTTTCATCTACTTCTGAAACTTTAATAAATGCTTCTCCATTTAAGGGGTCCACAATTGTATTCCAATTAGCAGACCTAATCCATTTCCCCTGGACTGTGGAAAGATAACAAAATCATGTAAACATTTCTGATAACTGAATTTCGGTAATTTCTAAACTGCATTTTCTTTTGTCTGCTACAATTACTCAACTGAATCTGATTATTTAGTTAGTAGAGTGAATGTGTGGCAACTTAAGAACTTATCTATCTGACTGTAGCTACACAATTCATAAATTAGAAAAATGTTAAGAGTAATCCATAAAGAAATACATTAACACCGCAAATAATTGCTTGCTAAATATATTAATTGAGATCATATAATAACTACTGGTCGGTTCTAGGCATATAAAGCACTTTTAACTAAACTTGTTAATATATTTTCACAGACCTAAAAGACATAGTACTCAAGTTAAAGTTGTTACCCAAGTTGTGTACTTCAGCTGGCTGAGACCCAGATATCTCTTCAGCTTTCACCGTTGCAAATCCAAGGGAATGAGCAAGTCTGCATAACAACTAACTACACATGAATTTTCTTAACACAAATGGAGAAACCACAATCGACAAATAAAAGTGTTTCAAACATTACTCTTTAAACTAGTTACATAAAATGAAAGCAAAACCACAATCATTGAAACCAATTAAATCATACAAATACTCAAAAAAGTTGCAGATTCAACAAAGATAAGGGGCAGAATACTGAAGCCCACAACTACTCCATCAACGATTTACCTTAAGACGTTATATCATCCTGTCATGTGTATCCAGATCTGTAGTACCCAACTTAAGCCCTAATTTGCCAATCATACACATCAACACAATGATCGAAGTCTAACTGTAAATGCCGTACACGAAAACAAATACAGATTGAATCATCAAATCACGTTGATAAAAGAGAATCAAGACACTATCGAAGCACACATGAACATTATCTAGACATGAACAAGAAGCACGAAGCTAATCATCGAATGAAACAATCACTAAAAACACAAACTAACGAAACATACCTTGAAAAACTGAGAGAAGAGAGGTGATCTGAAGCTGATTTACGAGAAGCATTTGATGTGATTCCTTTGCAGAGTCGAAAAACTGACATTTTAGGGTTGATTGAGGATCTGTTTGTGGAAACTCGAAAGCCTAAAGACAAAAGAGAGTGTGATTGTCAAATGCAGTGAGAAGACTTGTTAAAGATATAGCGTGATTTGAGTCACGATGACGTGTTATATTTGGACTACTGGCATATAATACGACAAGATCCTTCTCTAGTGCTCCATCCTTCCTCACACGTGTTAATCTCTCATTTATGAATCTGAACCACGGATGCAGAGAAAATAGATACTTTTAAGTTTTAAATAGATAGGATGACTGTCAGTCAGTCAATTAGCGTGATTGACTTTGAAATTTCTCATAAAAGTAAATTATTATTTTGGTTATTATCCCATTTTATCATTTGAGTTTAAAATTGAATTTTTAATAAATCAAGACTTGTGTATTGCATTTTATAACATTTCAGTCCAATATATTAGATTTTTAATTTAGTTTCAAATAAAATGATTAAAATGTCGTTAACTGAAATGGTTATTTTTAATAACCTCAAGGACCAAAAACGTAATTTACTCTCTCACACAAACATATTATATATATATATATATAGATATATAGATACTAATATAAAATAATATTTCTTTTGCCACTTGTTATATTCTTAACCCACCTTTTTGACACTTCATTTTTTTAAATATCCGTATTTTATTTTTCCTCCAAAATGGTATTAAAATAATTTAAATACTCAAACAATTTTTCTCTCTTCATAAAAATTAATTTAGTCAATTGATACATTTTTCTCTATCATCTACAATTTTTTAAAATCAAACTATGTTTTTAATAATAATTTTTATCAAGAAAATTAAAATTCATATATTTTCTAAAACATTAAATCTTTTGAACAAAATATTTTAAATCAATCTTTTTTTAAAATAATTATAATAATATAGAATTTCTAAAAGTAGTTTTATTAAAACAATCAGAATAATTAGAAACTTGAGTTTTTTATAAACAAAATTTTTATAAACAATAAATTTATAAAAGAAAATCTTAAAACAAATATTTAAAAATAAAACTATTTAGGTAAAAATGTTAAAAATAGTATAATTGTAAACATAAATATAAGGAGGCTAAGCGAGAGGCGAAAAAGTATGTGTTAGAGGCAAAGAACACAGCATACGAGAAAATGTATACGTGATTAGAGACGAAAGAAGGAGAATATGACATGTTCAAGATTTCCAGGGCAAGAGAAAGTAGAAGATAGGACCTGAGAATGGTAAAGTTTATAAAGGCTGCGGATAGCAAGGTCCTGGTGAAGGAGAACGACATCAAGGCGAGATGGAAAACTTACTTCGATAACCTTTTCAACATAACGAACCCTAACCAACAATCTGTCATCGATAAACAACCCAACCGAACCAACAAAACAAGTGTTATTGTAGAAGCATCACTGTCGACGAAGTTACGAGGGCGCTGAAGAAAATGGAAAGGGCTAAGGCAGTGGGGCCAGACAACATACCGATTAAAATGTGGAAGTGCCTAGGAGACGAGGGCCTGGAATGGCTAACAAACTTATTCAACACTATCGTCAAAACCGGGAGGATGCCAGAGCAATGGAGAAGCAGTGTCATAGTCCCCATATATAAGAAAAAAGGAGATGTACAATATTGTGTAAATTACAGGGGAATTAAGCTATTAAGTCACACGATGAAACTATGGGAAAGAGTTATTGACATGAGAATTAGACGAGAAACCCAGATAGCGGTAAATCAATTTGGATTTATGCCAGGACGCTCTACAACAAAAGTCATACACGTCATAAGAAGGATAATAGAGAAATATAGAGAAAAGAAAAGGGACCTACATATGGTTTTCATTGATCTAGAAAAAGCGTATGACAGTGTGTCGCGTCAACTCATTTGGGAAAGTCTACGACATAGAAGGGTACCAAAGAGGTATATCAAAATAATAATGGATATGTATGAAGGGGCAAAAACGTGTGTGCGAGCACCAGTTGGAGACACAGACTTTTTCCCGGTGGAAGTGGGACTACACCAAGGATCGGCATTGAGCCTATTTCTCTTCACAATAGTGTTGGATGAGATGACTAAATCTATACAAGAGCCAGTCCCTTGGTGCATGCTGTTTGCGGATGATATTGTCTTAATATCAGAATTTAAAACGGTGCTTAACGAGAGGCTAGAGCAGTGGAGAGCCGCACTAGAGAGCAGAGGCTTAAGGATAAGTCGCTCTAAGACGGAATACATGCATTGTAACTTTAGTGGGGGGGGATGAAGAGGACACCCAAATAAGTATCCAGGGTATGACAGTACCACAGACATCTAGGTTCAAATACCTGGGCTCGTACGTACAAGAGGACGGAGAGATACACAGCGATATAGCTCACCGTGTGCAGTTAGGATGGTGCAAATGGAGAGCAGCATCAAGGATCTTGTGTGATAAGAGGTTCCCAGCAAAACTAAAGGGAAAACTATACAGAGTGGCAGTTGTCCAGCTATGTTATACGGAACAGACTGTTGGGCCATAAAGAAATCGCACCAGAGACAAATTGAGGTCGCGGAAATCTGAATGCTGAGGTGGATGTGTGGCCAGACAAGATTGGATCGAATAAGAAAGGACGTGTTTCGATAGAGGCTAGAGGTGGCTGGTATCATAGATAAAATCCGAGAGGGAAGATTAAGATGGTTTGGGCACGTAAAGCGAAGGCCGATGATAGCACCGTTAGAGCAGTAGAGAACATCAATGTAGAGGGTAAAAGGAGTATAAGTAGACCTAGGTTGACTTGGGACGAGGTAATTAGGCGAGATATGGTAGACTTGCACCTCTCTGAGCACATGATCGAGGATAGGAGTGCGTGGAGGCGTAGAATTAAAAATTAAGGACTTTTAGCGGGATCTGTGGGTAGGAAGGATAGTTGTAGACTTAGTTGCGGGTCCCCTGTTTTCTTCTTTCTGCCCTTTTGCGCGTTTCTTGACGCTTACTTGTTGTACTCAATTTCTCAGCTTTTATGTGATCTATACCTGTGTGTTGTTTTCCGTATATTTTAAATGCTACGGTTATGATTTTCCTTACTGAGTGGGGGGTCTTTTCGGAAGCGGTCTCTCTATCTCCCAAGACAGAGGAAAGACTCGCCACCAACTACCCCTCCCAGACCCTGCTCTTGAGTGGGATTTACTGGGTATGTTTGTTTGTTTGTTTGTTTTATCTCTTGAACAAGTACGTATATATAATTTTATACATATGTTATATTAAAATATCGTACCGTAACTTTTCATGTTTATTAATAACTAAAATCTATAACTTTTAGTAAAACAATATTTCTTTTATCACTTGTCCTTCTCTTAACCTGTGTTTTTGTCACTTGTTATTTTTTAGAAATTCACAAATCAATTTTCTCTCCAAAAAAGTATTATAGTAATTTAAATACTCATACATTTTTCTTTCTCTTATTAAAATAAATATTATTAATTATTATATTTTTCTCTCTTATCTAGTTTTTAAAAAAAAGGAAAACATCATAGAATAGTAATCAAGTTATAAAAGTGTCCCAATTAGGTCACTTATATTTTTATTTGTTCCAATCAGGTCACTGATATTTTTATTCGTTTTAATCAGTCATTAAAGTTTTAGGAGTGTTACAATTAGCTCACTCATATTATTTTTAAAATTAAAAAAATCACAGTTTTTTTAAATGATTCGATTCTTTATAAATATTGTTAATATTTTATTTATTTCAGTTGATTTAAAATATTTTTACAATTTATGAGTGATTTAGTTAGAATAAGTTTGAAACTTTAGTGACCTGATTAAGACAAAAAAGATTTGTAAGTGACCTGATTGAGACAAAAAAATTTTATAAATGATATGATTGAGACAAAAAAATTTATGAGTGACCTGATTAGAACAATCTTGAAACTTGATTAGTATTTTACAAAGTTATCCCTTTAAAAAATCAAACTATCTTTTTTTAAAATAAATTTTATGAAGCAAATTAGAATCACATCTTTTAATCAAAATCTAAATAACAAGAAACTAAAATTTTATATAATATGAAATTTTCTAAAACACTAAACATTTTTAAACAAAATATTTAAATCGTTTTGTTTATTAAAAAATCATAAACAGGTGAAATATTTTAAAACAATCTTATTAAAACAACAAGAATAATTACAAACTAGATTTTTTTGAAACAAGATTTTTTGAAAAAAATATATTATTTATAATAAATCTTAAAACGGATTTTTTAAAATAAAAATTTTTACATAAAAGAGTTAAAAAATGGTATAATTTTTTTCTTGAACTAGTGTATATATAAGTTTATTATATTATACATTAAAATATTATACTTTAAAGTAGCTATTATACATAATTAACATCATATTTTATCTTTAAATATAATATTATAATACATAAATTTTTATTAATAGTAATTTAAACAATCTTATTAAAACAACCAGAATAATTACAAACTAGATTGTTTTTAAACAATATTTTTTGAAAATATATTATTTAAAATAAATCTTAAAATGAATGTTTAAAAATAAAACTTTTTACATAAAAGAGTTAAAAAATGGTATAATTTTTTTCTTGAACTAATGTATATATAAGTTTAATTATTGATGTATTCTAAATTATATATATATTTTATAAATATATCCCTTCACTGTAAATACATTCTATTTGTTCTATTGAATTTTGTACTTAAATTAGTTAATGTTTAAGGTGAACAGTTTGATTTAAATTAACTAAATCTATGATAAGCTTTGAAGTATAACAAACAAAATATATGATTAGAGGATGTAATAAGAGCTTGCAAAGAATACTTAAATTGACTTGTGCAAGGAATTAAAGGCCCACTCCAACTTTTACAGAGGGGGCTCACGAGGAAGTTAGTGGATAAAAAGAACCCTATTTTTTATTTCGAAGGGCACGGCAGATGAAAAAAAGAGACGAACAACATTGAAGAAAACAAAAAAAAAGAGTTTTAATTCTTGGCTTCAACTTAGAGTTTTGAGCACGAGTAAAGAGCAAATTTAAAGCGGAGAACAAGATTGAAGACACATGATTGATTCAAGCATAGAAGGCGAGCTGGTTTTAATTCGTTCTTGATTATTTTTTTTGTTTCGTCAATTCATTTGTTTATGTTTCTAAAGTTTAAAATTTTATTATTGTATTTTATGTTTTTAAACATTATGAGTAGCTAACTTTTTAGTACTACCTAGATTGGGTTGAAAATTAATATGTTTTGACTAAATATTTGGTTTTGATTTCGTATATTCGTTTATTAATCTTAGAGCTTGATTATTTTATCAATTAAATGTGGACTCGTGTATTGTTTTTGCAGGATCGGTGTTTGTCACTTAAACACAAAGGTTTTCTCTCAAACTCATCTAGAATCACACTCGGGTAGGAATCAATAAGAGTTGATCACAATATGAAAAGTAACTAAGAACACAGAAAGATAATTTTCAAGATACTTTTATATATTGATTCTCAACTCAAGATACAAAGACTCTTACAAGCAGATGATTATTTTTTATGAGTTACAAGGAGAACCTGTATATAATACTATCTACAGCCGGATATACTTTGATACCAGCTGGGATCCTTTAGCTAAAGTCTATACTACAAGAATATAGTTAAGGTATCTCAGATAAAGTCTTATCTGAGATTTGGTAGTCAGGACATGTCCGTGACTTACCTTTTGTCACCAACTAAAGGTGGCAATTGTACTATCATGAAAAGGTAAACAGTAGAATAAAGTATGGTCAACAACATGGTTCTTTAGGAAGAAGCCATGTTGTATCAGAAGTCTGTAGCGGAATGTCAAAGACCATACTTGTGTCCACTGGTTATAGTAGTGTCTTCCGAAGGTTAAATGGCTTCGGAAGAGTAAGTACTTCCGAAGCCACTTTATACTTCGGAAGAGGCTGCTTCTTCCAAGGCTTGGAGACTTCTTCTATTCATCATACTTCGGAAGTAGTCTTTACTTTATTCTTCTAAGTCTTGAACTTCGGAAGTATGCATTTGTCTTTGGAAGTAGAGTTCTGTCTTCGAAAGTTGGACTTTTCCTTTGCCTTCGGAAGAACTCTACAACCTTCGGAAGTTCCATGAGGAGCTTCGGAAGCCTTTGCATGCAGCACCAAAATAACTTAAGTGATCTAGTTTTGGTTGCATTAGCCTTCTTCTTGATCCAACAAACTCCCCCTAGGCTGATGCTACCAAAACTTCACTTATCTCGACTTCTCAAAACTTTCAGCACCAAGGAGAGCAAATATTTGTCTGTCTCCTTGTTCTTCCCTGATGTGGTGCTGAGAAGCTTGTACAGATCTTTGGTAGACAGGAAATCCAGTCTGTCACCTTGGATAACATGTACCCTTTGTTGTTGCCCTCTGAAAAGAGTTAGTTGATGGGAACTGTAATCATATTCCCATCGAACTATAGGTTCCAATTCAGGACCTTCCATCATCTGTAGAAAGGCAGCACCTTTGGTGGGAGATCTTTCCTTGTCTTCCTGTCTTCTCAACTTCAACTCTTCTTCAATCTTTGCTTTTGCAGTTAGCTCAGCTAAATGAAGACTGCTGAGATGATTTCTGATGAGTGCAGCAGTTTCAGAGTTGGCGGGGTTGGAAAATGGCTTCTTTGCTAACTCAGCAATGTCAAATCTGCTGGAGTGTAACAGAGAGGTTGCATTGAGTCTGTTGACTTCACCATTCTCTCTTTCCACAACAAAGTTGTGAGAAGGTTCATCGAACCTCCACTGGATTATCTTCCTTCTAGGCACAAGAGGCTGACTAGGAATCTTGTCCTCTTTCTTGTATCCAGTAGAGTCACCAGTTTTCTTCTGAGCTTCTTTTCTTCCTCATTTAAAGAGTCTGAATTGAGGCCCAAAAGTCTTGCAGCCTGGTCCAAAGTTCCTCTAGGCAAATCAAGGAATCTGTCTCTTGTGAGGGAACTTGAAGATCCCTCTACATAGGTAATGTTAACGGAATCTTCTACACAGGAGACTTGCTCAAAGTAGTGCAATTAGTGAGCTTTATCTAGATTGCCTTAAACTCCTCAAGGGAGAGATGTTGAGAAGGCTTAAGGGATGGTTTGGATAGCAATTGGGTAGGTTTAGGTTCAGAGGTTCTGGCTCGTGTTTTGGGTTGGATAATGGGAAGTTTGGGTGGTTGACGTGAGGGAGTAGTAGTGAGTAGTGATATGGGTTCAGGGGTGAAGGGTTCAAGTTTAATGGTGGATGGTGAGGGTGAAGGTTCAGGTTGTGGTTGGGTAGAAGCAGTGAAGGTCATCCCTTTTACCCTTCTATACATTTCTTTCTTTTCCCCATCCGGATGTCAGCCTTAATTTCACTGACAATCCGTTGGAGTTTTCTTTCAGACATAGGACCCACCTGCCTACCAGAGAAGCCATGAGCCCGAAGATAGTCCTTCATCCAAGCTTTCTCAGAAAGCTTCATGGAGGCAGTGACCCTAGCCTCTTCTTCTTTCTTCTTCTTCTCTTTGGCCTTTTCTTTTGCAGCCTTCTTCCTTTCTTTCTCCATTTGATCCTGCTCTTTGTTGTAGAGCCAGAGGATCGTATCATCATTATGTGGAGAGAGTTCTTGTGATCAAAGCCTCTGGAGAGTAGGAAGTTTATCCTATCTCTCCTCAGCTGCAATTCATCCTTCTTCTGTTTCTTTTCCTTTTCCTCTAAGGCCAACCTGGCTTCTTCTTCAAGTCTCATCCTGGCTGCCTTCTCCAGATCCACCAACTCCTCTAATGGTAGCAGGAGTGTTTCTTCATTAGAAGTTCCCATTTCAATGAGCTGGTCAATGATCTGCTCTCTTCTTTTATTGATGACAACCTCCTGATTGGAAGTAGCTGCTTTTGTGCTGGCAGCTAGCAACTTCTCAGTCTGAAGTCTTCCTTTCTTCTTAAGTTTCTCAATCTTCTCCTCTTTCTGAATCTCTTCCGCAGTCATCTTCCTTTTTCCTTTATTCTTTGAAGATCCTGACTGTGGTGGTTCTTGGAGAGAGGTTTCTGATTGTGAGAGAGTCAGAGATGGTGTCTGAGATGGAGGTGCAATTGGAAAGTCCTCACTGCTCATTTCAGATGCCATTTCCAGGATAGCATCTGTGATGATCAGTTCCTCGGACATTTTGAACAGTCCTTCCGCAGCTTCCATTTCAGCTTCGGAAGATTCAGCTTGTTCTTCCGAGGCTTTAACTTCACTTCAGAAGTTAAAGGAGATGCAGATTCTGTCCCAACTGTTTCAGTTGCTGGGCCATCAGTTCCCATTTCCCCTTCGAAATGAATCTTAGGTTCCATGAGGACCTTAGGTTGACCAACTTCTTCCACAGTGGTAGAAGGTGCAGTCAGCCTTTGAACCTCTTCTGCTCCAAAGTAGATCATTGCAGCATCATGGCTTGGCTGCTCAAAGGAAGATCTTAATAGAAACTTGGTGAAGAGTCTGTAGAGATCATTGAGCATCCTTGGATCAATCTGAAGAGTGACTTGAGATGTTTCAGGCGCAGAGATGATGGGAGAGGAAGATGTTGAAGTAGAAGGCCGGCTCTGTGGTTCCTTGTGTGTTTGTCTTTGAACATTCTCCTCCTTTTTGGTAGCATCATCTTGAGAGCTAGATGAGCTAGAGGAGGAAGTTAGGGAGACCTGAATAGGTACATGCCTAACAGACCTCTTTGTCTGTTTCTCAGCTAGTTGAGCCTTGAGATTGTCAATCTCAAGTTGCTGAGTGGCAGATCTTGCCTCTAAAGTCCTAACTTGAGATTCCAGGTTTGAAACTTTAGAAAGAAGATCTTGAATGAGGAGTTGCATGCTTCCCTCATCTTCTTTCGAAGAATCACGGGGAGATGAGGTAACATACCTAGTATGTTCAGCCTCACCACCAGATGTGGTTTCTTGGCACCCTGGTTTCCCATGCTCAATGATGTCTCTTTCAGAGTCATCAAAGGGCTCGATTGCCATAGATTCAGTCTGAGAAATGTTACCACTGTCCACAAGCTCCATTGAGGCACCTTCTGTAGTGGCAGCTAAATCTACATGAGTCCCCTCCATATCAGTGGGACTCACCTCAGTTGTTGGTTGCTGATGGGGGCTAGAGATAAGGGATTTCTCCAGGCTCTGTTGATCTTGGATAGGGTGTTGTAGATCAACTTCATTGGAATAGAGAGATGTTATCTCTTCATCAGTTTTAAATAAAAGGTCAGTGAAAGATAGGATGGGTAAACCTACTGACCCGGGACTTTGGTCAATGTCTACAGGCATTGAGCCTCTAGTGGGGCTGTCCCTTGTTGGCTGCTCAGGGGAGTATAGAGACTCATCCTGAGGGCTTTCAGCTTGGGTTGTGGGCTCATGGGTCTGAGACTGAGGAGACTCAAGACCCAGATTAAGGTCAAAAGAGAAGGATGGAGAGACCTCTGACTGAGTGGGAGCCCATGTTTCCACTCGAGTCTTTTTGGATTGAACAGGAGGGGCTTGTTCAATCAGAGTAGATTGAACAAGGGTTCGTCTGGGGCGTCTCTGATAAGTGATGGTGATGGGTGGAGAAGGTAGTGTTGGCATTATAGTGGTAGTTGCTGGTGTGGGTTCATCACCTGTGGGGTTAACAGGGATGTCACCTGGAGTCGTTGGCTCAATCATACCTGGAAGAAGTGCAGTATCTCTTCCTGTGAAGTTGGTGGACACTCTCTTCAAAGTCTTGAAGATGGTTGGCCTCATTTGAGGAGCAGTCAGAACATCTGCACATACAAGCTTGCTCTGCTCCAGTTCGTAGTTGATTATGTGCTGGAGAAACCTGGATACATGAAGAATGTGTCTTTCTGAAGATTTTCCATGAGGTTAGTCAACACAAATCTTGAATAGTTGAAGCGGAGGCATTTTACCAACCCATGAACAAGGCACCCAAGTTCATATGGGATTTGATCCCATCCCCCAAATTTATTCGACAAGCAATGAAGAACCACATGTAGCAGGAACTTCCATTTGTACGAGAAGTTAATTTGTAGACAGTTGACCTGCTAACGTCTCCACCATATCCCATTTGAAGATAAGAATTGTCCAAATCTGCTTTGGGGGATTCCGTTGGAGTGCCCTCATCATGAAACTCTAGATGCTCCCTAAGGAACTATTCAGAAATGACCAACTCCTGGCCACAGATGCTCGATCTAATGACACGAACCCCGTTTAGGGTTTCAATCTGACCATTTGCCCAAAATTCAGACATATGGTTTGAGTAAATTGTGGGGTAACAGTCAGAGCAGTGTGTAGTAGGAAGATTGGGTTAGAAAGGAGATGATATCTGAGAAGTCAGCATCTCTTGATGAATCAAGAAGTGCGACTTGGTTGTCTGAGGGTTGAAGGCCATTTAGAAAGTTGAATGGGGATGATTTGAGCTGGGTAAAGTTTAGTAGGAGAAATTTCTAGGGTTGTAAAATTTGCAAGTAAGAGAGTGAAAATGAATAGTCGAGATTATTTAAAAGATTTTGGAATGGTGGTAATGAGGTTAGGATAAGGTGATGTGATGGTTTAGTGCATGAAATGACAGTGGCGGTAAGGTTAAAAATCAGTTAAATAATCCAACATCATTAACAAAATCTTTGCTTTTTACAGTGTGGGGCCCAAGAAATTTACGTTACACAGTGAAATCTCTCTTCCGAGTGTAAAACATTTCCGAAGGTAACTTGTCTTCCGAAGGCAATTCTTACTTCCGAAGCCAAATCTTTGCTTCTGAAGGTTAGAGTTGCTTCCGAATAGAGAATTTGTAAGTTTCGGAAGTAGATCTGATATGCAATCAATTGCTTCTTCCGAGACCAAAAATTCTTCCGAGAAGAAAGTTATCCTTTGAGAAATTTTTCTTCGGAAGATATAAGAATGTCTTCGAAGGTTAATTTCTCTTCGGAAGGAATTTACACTTAGAAAATTTCAGAGAGAATTCTTGTAACAGGGCTTAAATTGTATTGACACAAGACTTACATATTAAAAAAGGTTTTCAAAAGAGATCAGATTAATCAATGTTTATCATCCCAATAGCTGTTATGAGATACTTAAACCTTTGTTCATCAAAAGCTTTGGTAAACAGATCAACATATTGTTCATTTGAATCAACTTTGATTAACTTGATTGGATTTTTCTCATGAATGTCTCTAATGAAATGATACCTGATGTCAATGTGCTTAGTCTTGGAGTGCTTCACTGGATTTTTAGTGATGGAGATAGCACTGTTGTTGTCAATATGGATAGGAGTACTCATAAAGTTGAATCCATAGTCCAACATCTAATTTTGAATCCATAGTAGTTAAGCACAACAGCTAGTAGCAGCAATGTATTCAGCTTCAGCAGTTGATGTAGAGACACATGATTTTTTCTTGCATTGCCATGAGATGATCCTTCCAATGTATTCATATCTTTCTAAGATGTCAGAGACATATTTAGATTGATTAATGAAGAACCCTTCCTCAGTTGCTTTACCTGATTCCAAGGAAAAAGTCCAATTTTCCCATGGAGCTCATCTCAAACTTCTTCTTCATAATGCTCTCAAAGTCATTGCACATTTGGTCATTTGAGGAACCAAATATGATGTCATCAACATAGACTTGTACAAGCAAAATTTCCTTTCCAGACTTTCTGCTGAAGAGAGTCTTGTCAATGGTACCTCTAGTATAGCCATTCTTCAAAAGAAACTGAGACAGAGTCTCATACCACAGCCTAGGTGCTTGGTGCAGCCCATATAAAGCTTTATCCAATTTGCACACATAGTTGGGGTGTTATGGATCTTCAAATCCTGGAGGTTGGCAAACATAGACTTCCCTGTCTATATCCCCATATAGAAAAGCACACTTGACATCAAGTTGGTATATTGTGAAGTCTTGGATGCAGCATAAGCAAGGAAGATCCTTACTACCTCAAGTCTTGCAACTGGTGCGAAGACATCAGTATAATCGATCCTTCCTCTTGAGTGTATCCTTGAACCACAAGTCTTGCCTTATTCTTGATGATCAAGCCTCTATCGTCTCTCTTGTTTCTGAAAACCCATTTGGTGCCTATAGGTACTTGACCAGATGGTAGTTGTTTGACCAAAAGAACCAATGAGCCTGATCAGAAAAACCTCTAAGTCCACAGACATCACAACAACTGCTGAAGACTTGATCAGCGTTTGACAAAGTCTGAACTTCAACAGCTGAAGACTAAAGTACTGAAGACTTCAACAGCTGAAGACTAAAGTACTGAAGACTTCAACAGCTAAAGACCAAAGTCTGAAGATCAACAACTGAAGAACAAAGTACTGAAGATCAACAGCTGAAGTACAAAGACTGAAGACATCAGCTGATGACAACAACTAAAGTTCAAGTACAAGTACTGAAGCCTTCAGAGTTTGTTACAACAGCTGAAGAAGCATTCTTCAGTTGTTGTGATGGTTTCCTTTCAGTAGTTTTCTTTTTGTTTCAGTATTTGTAAAACGACTGAAGAGCATGTTCTTCAGTCATTGTAGTTTTAGTAGTTTTCTTTTAGTAGTTGTAGTGATAGTTAACACTTAGTATTTTTGTAAGAATATGTCAGCTGTTTTGACATCTTCAGTAGTTGTGTTAACTCTCAGTAGTTTGAATAATTCTGTTAGATGTCACTATCAAGTGACATCAGTAGACGTCACATATCCTATATAAGGAATGTTCCACCACGACATTCCTATATAAGGGATGATTGACCTGATTGTAAGTGTGACATTTTGCCACCACGAAAGCGCGTATTGAATGAAATCTTTGATTTGCAGAATTCTTTCTATAATCGTTTGTTCTTACTTTGAATATCAACTGTATTCTTGTGAATTGTCTAAATTCATTGTTTGATTTCCGCTGCAATACTCCCTAATCAATCAAACGTAGATCACTGATCCTAACAATTGCTATCAGAGCAGGTTAATCATTGATCGATCTAACAATTGATCATTGAAACTGCTAATCGATATCTGCATTTGATTGAATTGGCATATTTGCAAGAATTGGTTATAGTTAAATTGAATTTCTGCTACTTTCGTTTTATTGCTTTCTGTTTTCTATTGGTTCAATTTGGTCTGTTGTGTTTTGTTCTAAATCTGTTAAAACTTAATTGATTTTGGTTGAATCTGAGAATGACTACTCCTTCTAATGACCCTCACAATACCGGTTCCTCAACCAAGCCTCCGATGCTGGTTAGGACTGAGTATAACATATGGCAACGAAGAATGCTTCATCACCTGTCTGTTAACAGTTCAGGCTGTTGGACATCAGTGGTACATGGTCCACATAAGCCTATGGTGAACAATCCGGAAACCAATCAAATGGTTCCGAAGAAGAAGGAACAATACTCAGATGAAGACCAGAAACTGTTTGAGATTGATGCTAAAGCCCATGGAATTCTGGCCATGGCACTGCCGAATGAAATCTATTCAGGGCTTATGCATCATGAAACTGCTCATGACCTCTGGAATGCACTAAATGAACAATTCGGTGGAACTGATGAGGTCTTAGCAAACAACAGAGAAATCCTTGCCCAACAATATGAAACATTCTCTCATAGGAAGGGTGAGACACTGACTCAACAGTTTGAGCGTTTTTCTTGTTTGATCTCTGAGCTAAAAATGGTTAAACATGAATATACCAATAGCCAGATGAACAACAGATTCCTTAGATCACTGCTTGAGAGATAGGACACATACACTATTGTCCTACGCTCCAGTGCAAATCTGGATAAACTATCTCTCACCCAACTTCATGGGAAACTGCTTACATTTGAGAGAGAGATAGAGCAGAAAAGGAAACTGGCATCTTCAGGAAAGCTCACTGATGACTTTGTACCAGGGAACACTGCCTTGGTTGGTCATGAGTCAGAATATGCTGCATCTGAAAGTAATTATGATGAGCATATAGATTTCTCTTCAAACAGTTCAGATCATGCATTTGTTGGTGTTGATAGTCACTCAGGCTGTAATAGTGAAAATTATGTTTTATCATGGATGATTTGAAAGGAATAGCTGATGATGATCTAGAAGAGATGGATATTCTGAGCCAAATGGCCTTGATTAATATCAGATCTCAGAAGTTCTACAAAAGGACTGGCAGGAAATTTCCAGGACTCTCTGGCAAAACCAAAGTTGGTTTTGACAAGAGTAAGTTGAGGTGTCACAAATGCCAAAGGCTTGGACACTTTGCAAGAGAGTGTAGATCATCTGGATCTAACTCCTCTGCACCCTTTGTGACTTTTCCAAGCACTAGTCCACAAAACAGGGGGCACAACCTGCTAGTTCTGGTCATCATTCACAACCTGTTTTCACTGCATATTTTGTCCCTCAGGGTCCAATGTCATATCCGTATCCCTGCTATTACATGCCTCAGCCAAATCTAGTTCAAGTTCCTACTGTACAACAACCACAAGCATTACCTGAGCCTCTACCATCTCATCACAACCTTACCACAGCTTTTCACCCCTGGTAATGTTGACTGGAGCAGTTTACCAGATGATCTCTCTGGTACTGAGCAATTACTACTGGTGATGGTCAACATGGTGGTGAACATCCTTTTGGGAATCTAGCTCTCATGGCCCTAAAATCTACTGAGGGTTCTTGCTCCAATGCATCTCCTTCACAGGTAACCCAGGTATCTCTGAGGCTAAGGCCAAGCTTTGTTCTGAATCTTGCATAGATGCATTTGTCTCTATTAGAGAGCAAATGTAGCTGTAATTAATCAAAATCTAGAGCTTAAGCAAACTATTTCCAAAAGAAAAGCTGAATACGAGTCTGTCCTTAAGAACAAAGATGATGAGATTTATAAGCTTAAATGCCAATTAAATGATGAAAAGGCTAAGCTAGAGGTCATTCTTGAGAACCATAAGGAACTCAAAGAAAAACTTAGTTACCCAAGTTGAGTGTGACCGCTGGGTGTCATCCTGCAAGGATTTGAAATGCTGCTCAGTAAGCAATCTGCTTCGAATGTGAAGTTTGGAATTGGTTATAACCGTATTGCACCTCCAACAGATTTTACTCCAAAACCAATAGTAAAATCTGAAAGTGAAAGCAATCTCCAAACCACATTATCATGTGCATCATTCACAAGTGATCTTCCAAAATCACAAGATGAAATAAGGTTGATACCTCAGCAAGTCAATTGGCTGATAGGTTAACTACTGATAAGCACATGAAGCTGAGTATTTCAGATGTTGTCCCTCAAAGTAACTTAAGTACTGAAGGGCAAGTTACAACAACTGAAAAGCATTTCAAATCAGCTGAAATAAATGGATTCACAACTGCTGACAATAAACAGCTGAAGAACAACTCTTCAGTTGTTACAGATTCTTCAGTACTGAACAAAATTACTGAAAGGAGGAAAGTACTAAAGAGCACACCTTCAGTAGTTTCCTCATCAGCAGTTGATCAATCCAAGATAAAGAATAGCCATGTGAAATATGTGGTAAATTCAATCATCTTTCTGATGAATGTTGGTACAGAAAGGGTTCCAAACTCAACAGAGATAAGCTTATTAAAATTCAGATGGATGAAATGAAACCTGAGTTTGAGACCAAGTTTGTACCGCAATCATTCCATTGTGATAAACCCAAGCCTTCAACCAAATTCAAAAAGAAGGATAAGGTTAATCACAAAACAGCTGATGGTGCTCCTCATGATAAACATCAGACTAAGTCTGTTAATTTAAGGAGGAAATGGTGGATCACAGGAACTCATCAAACACAAGTACTGATATGTCACAAGAGCTGAAAGCTTTGGCTACAAATCAGACACAACTTGTTATGATGGTTCAGCATTTGTTGGGGAGAGTTAACAATTAGATGCACCTGTGATCAAATCACTGAAAAGGCATTCCAAGCCCAAATCCAAGGAATCCATTTCAGCACCATCTCCTTCTTCAGCTGTTAATCATAAGAAACAAGTTATGGTTGCATCTGTTGATGAAAACAGACCCAAAACCAAAATGGTTTGGGTCTCAAAATCTAACTAGTTTTTTTCTTTTATGCAGGGTTCTTCAACATGCCAAAGGAGCATCTGGTATGTGGACAGTGGAGGATCAATGCATATGACTGGGAGCAGTTCTCTTCTTAATGACTACTCTCAAGGAAAGAAGGGATTTGTTTCATTTGGAAATGATGCCTAGAGGCCACATCATTAGGAAAGGATTTGTGTCTAATGGACAAATCAGGTTTGATGATGTCAACCATGTGGAGAATCTCAAGTATAATCTGTTGAGTGTCAGTCAGATGTGTGATAAAGGGCATGTTGCACTTTTCACAAGCCAGAACTACAAGATTTTGTCTTCCCAAGTTCTGAGGCTGATTGACAAGGTAATGGATGAACATACTCTCCTGAAGGCCAACATGATTGGAAGAGTGTATGCCTTGGATTTGTCAAAGAAGATTGATTTGAAGGGTCATCCATGCCTGTTCTCCAAAGCCTCTTTTCAGGAATCTAAACTATGGCATAGAAGGCTGGGTCATGTCAATCTCAGAACATGAATCAGCTGATCCACAATCGTTTAGTGAGAGGTTTATCAACAAAGGAGTTCCACTGTGATGAAGCCTGCACTGCTTGTTTGAAAGGAAAAACACACAAAGTCTCATTCCCTCCCATTGAAGAACCTAAGTCCATTGCCTGCTTGCAGTTACTGCACATGGATTTATTTGGTCTTGTGAGAGTGATGAGCATGGCAAGAAGAAATACTGTCGGGTAATTGTGGATGATTACTCCAGATTCGTATGGACTTTCTTTCTACATTCAAAGGATGAGGTTGCTCAGAAGATTATAAACTTTGTGCTGTATGTTGAGAAGTAGTATTCCCTATCAGTCAAGTATACGGAGTGTGACAATGGTACTGAATTCAGAAATCATGCACTTGATGATTTTTATCTTTCAAAAGGAATCAAAAGGCAGTTTAGCATCCCAAGGACTCCAGAACAAAATGGAGTAGTGGAGAGAAAGAACATGACTTTAATTGAAGCAGCAAGGTCCATGTTGGCTGACTCTGGTTTGCCGTTGACCTTTTGGGCTGAAGCTGTCAATAAATCTTGCTATGTGCAGAATAGAGTGTTAGTAAATCAGAGTTGATGAAGACTCCATATGAAGCTCTACATCATTTGGCTCCCTTGATTTCATTCTTCAGAGCCTTTGGATGTCCTTGTTTCATTCTCAACACAAAGGGTCAACTCCATAAATTTGATCCTAAGGTGGATGTAGGGTATTTTGTAGGTTATTCATCCAGTTGCAAGGCTTACAGAGTCTTCAACTGCAGAACAAAGATAGTGAAGAAACCTTGCATGTGAAATTCAATGAATCTCATAAGGATAAAATTCCACAAAACCCTGTGGAGTTGTTTGATTTGGACATACTGCAATATGCTCCTTATCAAACTCCAGCTATTGCAGATCATGTGGATAAATCATCTTCTGCAGCAAGTCTTCCACCGGTGGTACTAAAGATGATGATGATATCAGTACTCACATTTTCAAGTTCAGTGACCAACTGCCTGAGTCTGCTAAACTTGATGTTCCTGTACCTTCAGCAGCTCCATCCACAACAAATGCTGATAAGATTTCTGATTCCTCTACATCGTTTGATTTGCCATCTAATACTTGGTTTCAAGAATCTGAATCAACATCTGCTGATGCTGAACCGGCTACAAACACTTGCACTGATCTTATTGTGCACCAAGAGCTGAAGGATCACCCATGTCTCAAATCATTGGTGGTATCAATGCTGGCATCTCAACTAGAAGTCAATTGTCTAACCTGTGCTTTTATGCTCTCTTCATCAGTCAGCAAGAGCCAAAGAACTATCATGTTGCTCTGAGAGACAATGGATGGGTGGAAGCCATGCAACTTGAGCTACTTCAGTTCAAGAAACAGCAAGTGTGGGAACTGGTTCCTCTACCCCCAGGTAAGTGTGCAATAGGCACTAAATGGGTGTTTAAGAACAAAACAGATGAAAATGGACTTATTGTTAAGAACAAGGCTAGACTGGTTGTTCAGGGGTTTTCACAAGAAGAAGGTATTGATTATGATGAGACCTTTGCCCCTGTAGCCAGACTGGAGGCAATTAGATTGTTCTTAGCCTATGCTGCATTTCACAATTTTAAAGTTTTTCAAATGGATGTTAAAAGTGCATTTTTATATGGTAAAATAAAAGAAGAAGTTTATGTATGTCAACCACCAGGTTTTGAGGATAATAAACATCCAGATTGGGTATACAAGCAAGATAAGGCTCTTTATGGGTTGAAACAAGCTCCTAGAGCCTGGTATGAGACATTATCAAATTTTCTTCTTCAAAATAATTTCACTAGAGGCTCCATAGATAAAACTTTATTCATTAAGAAGGTGGATCAGCATAAGCTACTTGTTCAAATTTATGTTGATGATATTATTTTTGCATCCTCTGATCCCCAGTTGTGTGATGACTTTACCAATTAATGCATAAGAAGTTTGAAATGAGTGCAATGGGAGAATTACAGTTCTTTCTAGGATTGCAAATCAAACAAAAGACTGATGGGACTTTCATTCATCAGTCTAAATATACAAAAGATATTTTTAATAAGTTTGATTTACAAAATTGTAAGCCCTGTTCTACTCCCATGTGCAACACCACACAACTGGATGCAGATCAGAAAGGTAAAGCTGTTGATGAAACACTTTACAGATTATGATTGGGTCCTTGATGTACTTAACAGCTTCTAGACCAGATATATGTTTGCAACGCGTGTTTGTGCTAGATTTCAGGCTGCTCCTAAAGAGTCTCACTTGATTGCAGTCAAACGGATCTTTAGATATCTGCAAGGTACACAATCTCTAGGTTTATGGTATTCCATTGGACACTCTTGCAAATTGGTTGGTTTTTCTGATAGTGACTATGCAGGGTGTAAGTTAACCAGAAAGTCAACTTCTGGTGGATGTCAGTTCCTAGGCAACTGTTTGATTTCTTGGCAGAGTAAGAAACAAACATCTGTTGCTACATCCACTGCTGAAGCAGAGTACATTGCTGCTGCAAGCTGTACTTCTCAGGTACTCTGGCTTCAGAACCAACTTTTGGATTGTGGCATTACAGAGACTAAGACTCCATTATTAATGGATAGTGCTTCAGCTCTTTGCATTGTCAAGAATCCTGTCTAGCACTCTAGGACCAAACATATAGAGATCAGACATCATTTTATTAGGGACTGTTTTGAAAAAGGTCTGATTGATCCAAAGTTTGTGCCTAGTGCTGATGAGCTTGCAGACATTTTTACTAAGCCTTTGGATAGTTCGACTTTCCAAAACCTAGTGTTAAGGCTTGGTATGCTGCAGCTACAATAAGTGATAACTACTGATGATCTCAGTAAATAAGTACTGATGATCATTTGTAACCATATCACAAATAAGTACTGATTCTGTTACAAGAACTGATACAGTCATAACTACTGATATAAGTACAAACAGATAAGTACTGGCGTCCTATGAAACAACTGAAAAACAGCCAAAAAGACTGATGAGTAAGTGTTGAGGACAGTATGAAACAGCTGAAAAGCTATGAATTGACGAAAACTACTGATGAGAATTTTCTCTTCAGTTGTTTCTAAAACTGCTGCTTCATCTTAACAACTGATGACAAAACCACGTCTTCAGTAGTTTCACAACTACTGATGACTAATACCACGTCATCAGCTGTTTAAAACAACTGATGACAAAACCACGTCTTTAGTCGTTTCACAACTACTGATTACTAATACCACGTCGTCAGCTGTTTACAACAACTGATGACAAAACCATGTCTTCAGTAGTTTCACAACTACTGATGACTAACACCACGTCGTCAGCTGTTTCCAACACTGAAGCTAAAACTAGTAGTTTTATAACTATGGATGCCTACAACCAAGACTTCAGTTGTTTCAACCTCTGAAGGTTAATACCACGTTATCAGTCGCTTAAAACTACTGATGACTCATACCAAACCCTTCAGTTGCTTTTAACCCATACCCTATAAATACCTTGTCTTACAAAGCTTCATCATCTCAAACCTAATGTTCAAAAACTCAGAACCTTCTCTCACATCAATGGCGAACATGAAGCTTAAACCACGACACAACTGTGTTGCTACCTTACTAAATCACCCTTCTGGACAAAATTTGATAATGCCATTGATGTAATGATCAACTCTCAAAACGGCTTTCCTTCTAAATCCTACCATTCATGCCGAATCCCTCCAGCAGTTCTGGACGAACGTCACCCTCGTCACTGGGGAGAATGACACCGACTCTCTCCAGTGTTCGAACAATCGTCAGGTGGTCATCACTCCAGAAATCCTTCGACAAACCCTACAACTGGATGATGCTACTTTCCCCACTGGGTATCCAAAGGGCACCACTGATCTATCATTTGCCCAAAATGGATACCAGGGTAACCTTAGTGCCTCTACCATCCTGAAGAAACATTTCCATGATGCGGAATGACTAATTTTTCATATGGTGAATGTATGCTTAGCTCCTAAGACTTCTTCTTGGGATCAAATGTCGACGAGGTGGCAGCAGGTATTATTCTCTATCCTTGACCAACAACACTTAAATTTTTCTGAAATATTATTTCTTGAACTCAAGGATATGGCCTCCAAGCCTATAGCTAACCGATGGATATTATATCCTCGGTTCCTAATGACCATTCTAGTAAACAAGCTGAAAGCTGACGGACTTGTTGGCCTTGGAGTCCCTGCCACGGCTGTATTGCCTGAAGTATACTCCAGGCACAACTCAGACCAGTCACTCAAACTGGCTGCCAAACTGCAAAAACCCACGCAGTTGGAACCCACAGCCACCACCTCCAAATCCTTTGTCCCCACCAAACCCAAACACAAGAAAGCCAAAAAGGCTACTCAGGGAAATGAGTCCCCTGAGGATGCCCCTGCAACACAAACGCAGGTTATATCTACTAGTCATAACCCCCTAGTAGATACACGGACTCACTCACCCTCAACCGCTCAGGTTTCCTCTCAACAGGAGCCTGTAGCAACCATCTCTGGGGTACCTATACATCTGGAACCTTCCTCACTTGAGGAGGTTGCCATTGAAACGCACCACTCTCCCCGGGTGCATATTGCCTTCACACTCTCTCCCACTGCAACCGTCCCCCAAAGTCCTACCATCATGATTGCCAAAGTGCTGACTCAGTTGCACTCCTCACCCCCTCCCCAGATACCAATCACAACTGGGATAGCCCCAACCATTGAGGGGGAGGACCAAAGTGCTTCTGACACCCCACAGCACAGGGGTTCCCATATTCAATCTCCAGGTGTAAAAACGGAGATTCGAATTTCTGGTGAGGCTACCACTTCTCCTGCTTCAGCAAATGATCAGGATGAATTTGGTACTGTCCATAAGACCTCACCAGAGGCAACTGCCGATGAAGGACATGGTCCTGAGGCAGGAAGTCCCCAGTACCATGACCAAGGGGCACATGCTACTACTGATCTACACTCAGAGCATGTTCATCCTGATTCTATCAGGAGGTCAGGTGATTCAGTAAACACTGATGATGACCTGGGCTTCTTTTATGATGTTTTAGCCCAAAACACCATCCTCGAGGATGAGGTGACCAGTCTCAAAGAGCTGCTTGCCACCATTTCTCAGGATCAAAGACCATCTACCCCTCACAACCCACAGATGGCACCTTCCTCTGAAGGTCTCCCATACACTGAGCCACTCCAAAACACTCAGCCACCTACCTCTGCTTCTGGCACTATTTCTCAGGGACAGAACCCCCCAGAGAAAATAGCTGCTATCTTTCAACATTCCTTACCTCTCATCACATCAACTATTACTAATATGGTCCTTAAAACCCTTGATGAGAGGCTTCCCTCAGTTATACAACCCATGATAGAGGATGCTGTGAGCAAAAGGCTTTCTGACAATCAAACCCTTGCAACCAAAAAGGGGGAGATTCAGTCAGTGAAAGCAAAATGAAAGAGGATGGCAGATAGGAAAGAAACTAAAAAGGAGAAGGTGAAGGATGCTGACATGGAGAAAGTGACTGAAAGTACTAAAGACTTTCATGTCACATACAAGAAAAGGAAGAATGAGAATGAGACTAACTTGGAGACAATGGTGAAGAAGGCTGATGCTGAACACAACCGATCAATGGATAACATCATTGATCAGTTGTTTAGGCAAGGCCACGACACTGAAAAACTTGACTCAGAAATCAGAAGACTAGAGATTGAAGAAATCCAAGATAGATAGGCAAGTTATGATGTGTTGGAAAGGGAAATGTTAGAGATCATGATCAGGTTCATAGCGAAATATCTGGGTAGATCATTGATTGAGATCAAGGCATGGTCCAGGGACAACATCTTGGCAATAACCACCAAGATCTGTTCGTTTGAAGTATACACAAAAGGATTGGTTATTGAAGCCTTAAACGATGCTAGTGCTGGGAGCAGGACTGAACTAGTCAAGCAATCTAAAGCCGACCTCACATCCAGAATGCTAAAACATCCTGTCAACATTCCCACACCAAAACCACCACAACCACAACCCACCAAACCAACTCCTCTACCCTCAAAACCAGTAGCCGATGAAGTACCCCAGAAGAGGAAGAGAAGGGTACTGAGGCTAGAAGAAGATGACAAAGATAATAATGAAGATGAACATAGGCTGCCACTCTTAGCTGTTATACAGCTGCCGAAGGCCACAAGTCACTCTCCAACAATTACTCCTGAAACTCAAAGACAAATTGTGAAAGTGAAGCTAGAAGAAGAAGAGCTTCACAAGCAACATGATGAAGAATTGTTGAGGAGGGTTGACAAAGCATATGCTGCCACATCTTCAATCATCAACATGAAGAAGCATGCTCTCAGATTATACACTCTTAAACATACATTTCAATATCAAAAGGAGAGAGTGAGGATTTGGCCTGATCCCAGGGTGTCTCATAGGATTCACAAGAAAAACATTCCACAGAGATACATTGGCCAAGTGAAGAAGATTGTAGATGAAGTGATCTCACTGGTCTTTGTAGTATCCCCCTGGGAAATCCTAGATGACTTCAAGAAATCCTATAAAGCCAACCTGACCCCATCAACATGTGGAACCTTTTATTATTTGAATAAAATTATTTGGTTATAATGTTTCAATTAATGTTCCAATTTAGGATGTTTAATCCATGAGTAAATTGTTTACTCTAAATGTCCGTAGTCATTCAGACTTGTGGGAACAAGTGTGAGGGTAAGATTATTATGAACTTGGATTGGTTGATATTCATAAGGATGAATATAGAGTAATGGGTTGCTACCAAGGTTCATAGATATTTGTGGGATACAAATATTAGACTAACCCACATCTCAAATTTTACTACATGGAATCTTATTGATTGATCATAAGTAAATTTGAGTAAAGGCGAATATCATTTGGAAATCCTCAGACCTGAGATACATATTGGGTTTTGATATTCACCAAGAGTCATACCTTGATCTAGTGATCTGCTGTTCTAAAATAATGGACAGTACATGAGACTATGTTCAGGTGTGACACAAGGTGATTATGAGAAACATATGTAGTCAAGATGGGATTTGTTCCTCTTATTCGTTGAGAGTTAGATGTCTAAGGCCTGATAAAGTTAAATCAATGGAGAATGATCACTCTGTGTCTCTAGGATTTAACATGACATCTGCGACAAAGGGATAGATGATTGATTCACCTAAAACATTTCAAGTATGGTACTTGAAAGAGATGATGTTATTGAATGGCACTTAGTCATACGTATTAAGGGTAGTAAACCGTTGTTAGGCGGTATTTGCAGCTTGCATCAATCTTCTATGAATCATGTGTAAGTGGGAGATTGTTGGTTCTTATATGCCCAAGACACATACAAGATTGATGTGGTTAGTACGTTATGATCCAAGTCGGGTCATACCCAATAACAAGCTATACAAACACCAATAAATAATTATTTGTTGATAAGATCATACAAAATATTGACACCTATTTAGAAAATTGGTTTTTTAAATATTGCTTTTGTGATAAAACAACATTATATGGATAATTTGTTCATGAGATTTTATTTGTTTCATTATTTAAGTTGGTTAAATAATGTCAAATAAAAGTGTGTCAGGTTATAAAATTAGACTATGTTTTAATTTTATAACCTAAATGCATGGAAGAGTGTTTAATTTTAACAAAATATCTAATGGGTGGGAAACCAATTTTGAAAGGATATTCGGCCGCCCAAAGGGGCCTTGGAAACACCATATTATGTCTTGTTTCATGCAAGACTTGATGATTTACACACTCTTCCTTCATTTACACTTCTTCTCTCTTCCTTTCACTCAAGCAAGAACACTCAAAAACCTCTTGAAAAATTCAGATTTGTGGCTGAAATTTGGCGCTGAATTTCGGATTTAGATAGTAGCTTTGAAAGATTGTTTTGGTGTAAAGCTCCCTAACAAAGCAAGGTGTTTGGAAGAAGCTTGTGGGTATTACAACTTGAGGTTTTCTCCTTTGAAGGCTAGCAACTCAAGAACATTATCATCTTCTTCATTCCTTCCATCCACAACATTGTGTCCTGAAAGGTAGATTTCTATGAACACCCTATGGGTGTTCTTATTCATTTTGTATGCTAGCTTTTCACATAATAAAGATCCTTTTGTTTATGGGTTTGTTGTTTTACACATGATAATGGTAATTTTTCAGAAACTTTAACATGTTTAAAGTAGTATATTCCGCTACGTTTCATATGTTTAAATGGTTAAACATCTTGTAAATGGTATGACAAACCCCAACAATGGCATCTAGAGCTGGTTATGTGGAAACTAGCATCTTTATCCTTGTAAAATCGGTTTTAAAGGATGTTTATCAACTCATTAGAGGCTGATTTTGGTTAATTTAATAAACCCAATGTCCTTCAAAGTTATATCTTCATGCTTATGATTAAACTTTGAAAGATAGGAATGTCAATTGGTTGACATGTTTTGGTTGTTGTTTGTGTGGACAAACAAACCCTAATTTTCAGTTTATGTTGGCTGAAAATTTGGGGTTTGATGGGGTTTATTTTGTTTGTTGAATGATGTTTATGATTGTTCATTTGATGGTGCATGACCTAGCTTAGACCTTGTGTTGTTTTGGTTTGGTTGAATGTTTGGTTTTGGTTATTTTCGTTCAATTGGGTTGTAAGTTTTGTGCTTGTAATTTATCTATTTATTCATTGGATGTAATAATAGATTAGGAGTATTTCTCTTTTACTAGAAAATATGTATTAGGATATATATTATGTAAGAGAAGATGCTCGGGAAGGAAGCACAAAAGGAAGACACAAAATGGACTTGAAGCATACGGATGCGACATCAAGTGGGAGGTCCATTGCGATCTCAATTTTGTGTTGTTGGTAACCCTTAAGAAAGACCTAATGACCACACTTGTGATGGCAAACAAGTGTGGTCACAATAGTAGCTATGGTTATGCACATGTTGTTGCTTATATTATGCTTGTTTGATTGTGATTTTGTGAATGATTGTGTGATATTTGGATATGATAAACAATCTATATAAAAATGATCTTAACAAAGCTTATATAAAAATGGTTCTTAATCATTAAAAGGCAATAAATGGTTATTAAAATGATTTAATGATTTAAAGATTAAAATGGGTTTTAATCAAAGGACCATAGGGTATATTGTATTTGAAAGCATGCAAATACAAGTACATAGAGTTTTCTAAAACTTAAATTATGAAATCTCTAATGTCTTAAAAACAAGATCAACACCGTTCTTTTACACAACACTTGAGTCACTTGGGAACTCTTAGTGGGATAAAGGTCACCTAGCCATTTTGAGGGAACTTGTGATTTGAGGTGAGAATGCCATAATTGTGGGATAAGGGTCACCTAACCGCTTATTTTGGCAAACTCACACGTGTGTGTAAGTAGGGTGTCTTGATTTGCAAACCATGTCAAATGGATCACCTATGATGTGGTTTCCAAATGGTGTTGATGGGATTAACATGGCGACTCTACATATGATGTTTCAAGTTGATCCCATCCTCTAGAAGTTGCAAATGGTTGCAACCGTCAATCGTTGACCACCTTATTAATTTAAATCATGGGATAAAGATCACCTAACCACTATTTAAATGTAATGTTGGATTCTAGATTTTAATACTAAATTGACCTTAAAAGGTATTAATTATTAAAATATTAATATCGAAAATACTAAAATTGATCTTTGTTAAATTTTGTAGATGGCCACCAATAATAGTGATAATTATGATAACTCATCCGCGTCCGCCCAATCTTTACGAGTGATTCTCCAAAAGGAGCGTCTAAATCATAACAATTTTATTGATTGGTATCGAAACTTGAGAATCGTTCTCAAGCAAGAGAAACGATCATACGTTTTAGACGACCCTATTCCCGATCAACCTGCTGAGGATGATGAGGAGGCCTATAACGATTGGCTGAAGTACACTGAGGACTCCGTCCAAGTTTCTTGCCTCATGCTAGCAAGCATGACTCCGGATATCCAAAAGGAGTATAAACATCACGGAGCTTATGACATGATAACCCAGTTGAAGGAAACGTTCCAACAGCAAGCAAGGGTTGAGCGCTTCGAAACGGTTCGAGCACTCCATGCATGTCGTATGGATGACAACCAATCAGTTTCATCTTATGTACTTAAGATGAAAAGCCACATTGACCGCCTCGAAAGGCTTAATTGTCCCATCTCGGAGGAATTAGCCACGGATTTGATCCTCAATGGCCTTACCAAAAGGTTCGAGACATTCGTGTTGAACTACAACATGAATGCTTGGGACAAAAGCATTGGTGAGCTTCACTCAATGCTCAAAACGGCCGACGCGGCCATGGGTAAAAGGGTTTTACCCGTTCTCACCATTAATGAAGGTGGGAACAAGAAAATGCCTCATCCCACACCCAAGGCAAGAGTTGCCAAGGGCAAGGGACCCATATAGGGGAAAGGGAAAGGGGTGGCAAGGGTGCCACCCATAGCACCAAAGAAGAAGCAAAAGGTTGCTTCCAATGACCCATGCTTCAAGTGTGGGGAGATTGGACATTGGGCAAGAAATTGTCCCGTCCATCTCCAAGAATTGAAAGCAAAGAGGGATGCCGGGCAGACCTCAGGTACAACATACATGATCCATATTGATTTAAACTTAATATCCTCTAACACATGGGTATTGGATACCGGATGTGGAACTCACATTTGCAATTTGTTGCAGGGGTTCAAAAGAAATAGTGACTTCAAGAAAGGGGATGTTAGCCTCTACATGGGCAACGGGGCAAAAGTTCAAGTTGAAGCCCATGGTGATTACATCTTGAAACTTCCAAATGGTTTGGAAGTAATTTTGCATAATGTTTTGTATGTTCCTAGTTTGACTAGGAACATTATCTCTGTAGCCCTACTAAAACAATTTGGATATGTATTATCATTTATTGGAAATGAAATTCATGTTGCTTTGAATGACATGTTTTACTTTAAAGCTATTCCCGTCAATGGTATTTATGAATTGGTTCGTGAAATCACATTGAATGATAGCTTGTTGTACCAAACTAGTACCAAGAAACTTAAATCGGATTTGAGTGACTCTTACCTTTGGCATTGTCGTCTTGGTCATATAAACAAGAAAAGAATTCAAACACTACAAAAGAATGGTCTTTTAAAAACAAGTGAATGTGATTCATTTGATGTGTGTGAGTCTTGTTTACAAGGTAAAATGACTAAGGCACCTTTTAGTGGCAAAGCCGAAAGGGAAAAAGATTTATTAGGAATCATACATTCGGATGTATGTGGTCCTTTTAAGCCAATGACTAGGAATGGTGAAAGATACTTCATTACCTTTACCGACGATTATAGTCGCTATGGGTATGTGTACCTACTAAGACACAAAGATGAAGCTTTTGAAATGTTCAAGATCTTTCAAAATGTAGTACAAAATCAACTCAACAAGTCGATTAAAGTTCTCCGCACCGATAGAGGAGGTGAATACCTAAGCGATGCTTTTCAAGATCATCTTAGGAATTGTGGGATTGTCTCACAACTCACTCCACCTGGAACACCACAACATAATGGTGTGTCTGAGAGGAGGAATCGAACCTTATTGGATATGGTTCGATCTATGATGGCTAGAAGCATATTGTCTCTATCATTTTGGGGTTTCGCTTTGCTCTTCGCGGCCCGTATTCTAAATATGGCCCCAACCAAAAAGGTGGAAAGGACACCCTTTGAGATATGGCATGGAAGAGTTCCATCCTTATCATACTTAAGGGTCTGGGGTTCTGAGGCTTATGTTAAGACTCCCACCCCAAACAAATTGGAAATCCGATCCACCAAGTGCATCTTTGTTGGATATCCTAGAGATTCTATGGGATATTATTTCTATGATCCACTGGAACAAAAGGTGTTTATTGCCAGAAAGGGTGAGTTCTTAGAAGCAAAGTTCCTTATGGAAGGAACTAGCAGTAGAACAACGGATCTTGAGGAGGATCAAGAACCACAACTCGATGCACGTTTGGTTGAAACTAGCACTCAACATGAGGATGTTGAAGATGATCAAGTGGTTGATCAATACACACAAAACGTTCGCAGAAGTGGTAGAACTAGTAATCCACCTAAAAGATACGGATTTTTTATGGATGGATGCTATGTGGTAGATTCAGATGAACCAACCACATACCATGATGCAGTGTCCAATTCGGATTGTGACAAATGACTCGAGGCCATGAGTGTTGAGATGCAATCCATGCATGACAATCAAGTATGGGACTTGGTTGTACCACCTCTTAACTCCAAAGTAGTTGGAAGCAAGTGGGGTTTCAAGAAGAAAACCGATATGCATGGAAACTTGGATACTTATAAGGCTAGACTTGTAGCAAAGGGTTTTACTCAAACTCAAGGGGTTGATTATGATGAAACCTTCTCACCTGTTGTGATGCTAAAGTCTAAAAGGATATTGTATGCCATAGTTGCTCATTATGATTATGAGATTTGGCAAATGGATGTCAAAACCGCTTTCCTAAATGGATATCTTGAGGAAGATGTCTATATGGTTCAGCCTGAAGGTTTTGTCGATCCAAAACATCCTAATAAAGTATGCAAGGTTTTGGCTTCATCAAAAACGCTGATGAGGCTTGTGTGTATAAGAAGGCTAGTGGGAGCACGATAACTTTCCTAGTATTGTATGTTGATGACATACTACTATTTGGAAATGACATTCCAACCTTGGAAGGTGTAAAAACCTGGCTTGGAAGTTGTTTTTCCATTAAGGATCTTGGTGAAGCCGCCTATATTCTAGGAATAAAGATCTATAGGGATAGATCAAGGCGGTTGATTGGTTTGAATCAAAGTGCATACATTGATAAGATCTTGAAAAGGTTCAAGATGGAGAACTCTAAGAAAGGTACGGTACCTATACAAAGAGGAATGATATTGAGTACGACTCAATGTCCTAGCTCAAAGGATGAGCAAGATAAAATGAAGGAAATCCCATACGCATCTGTTATTAGATCCATCATGTATGCAATGATATGCACTCGACCGGACGTGTCATGCGCCTTAAGCATGACAAGCCGATACCAGCAAAATCCTGGAAACTGGATGGCTGTTAAGAACATACTTAAGTACCGAAGGAGGACAAAAGATATGTTCCTAATCTATGGATCTGGTGATAAGGAACTCGTTGTAAAAGGTTACACGGATGCGAGTTTCCAAACCGATCGTGATGATTCACGGTCACAATCGGGATATATTTCATTCTGAATGGAGGAGCGGTCTCTTAGAAGAGCTCCAAACAGGATGTGGTGGCTTTATCAACTACAGAATCAGAATACGTCACCGCCTCATTGGCAGCTCAAGAAGATGCATGGTTGAAGAAATTCATTGCCGATCTAGGGGTTGTCCCTTCCATTCAGGACCCCCTAGAGATCTTTTGTGATAACGAGGGTGCGATTGCCCAAATCAAGGAACCTCGTGCTCATCAAAAGACTAGGCACATTGAGCGAAGATTCAACTACATACGAGATGAAGTTGAAAAGGGAAAGATATGTATTCGCAAAGTTCACACGGATCAAAACATTGCGGATCCTCTCACGAAGCTCCTTCAAAAGGCAAAGCATGAAGGTCATACTTGTGCCATAGGACTTCGATATTCTAGTTAGTGGATTTGATCTGTAATTTTGTATTTGGATATGTGGAACCTTTTATTATTTGAATAAAATTATTTGGTTATAATGTTTCAATTAATGTTCCAATTTAGCATGTTTAATCCATGAGTAAATTGTTTACTCTAAATGTCCGTAGTCGTTCAGACTTGTGGGAACAAGTGTGAGGGTAAGATTATTATGAACTTGGATTGGTTGATATTCATAAGGATGAATATAGAGTAATGGGTTGCTACCAAGGTTCATAGATATTTGTGGGATACAAATATTGGACTAACCCGCATCTCAAATTTTACTACATGGAATCTTATTGATTGATCATAAGTAATTTGAGTAAAGGCGAATATCATTTGGAAATCCTCAGACCTGAGATACATATTGGGTTTTGATATTCACCAAGTGTCATACCTTGATCTAGTGATCCGCTGTTCTGAAATAATGGACAGTACATGAGACTATGTTCAGGTGTGACACAAGGTGATTATGAGAAACGTATGTAGTCAAGATGGGATTTGTTCCTCTTATTCGTTGAGAGTTAGATGTCTAAGGCCTGATAAAGTTAAATCAATGGAGAATGATCACTCTGTGTCTCTAGGATTTAACATGACATCTGCGACAAAGGGATAGATGATTGATTCACCTAAAACATTTCATGTATGGTACTTGAAGGAGATGATGTTATTGAATGGCACTTAGTCATACGTATTAAGGGTAGTAAACCGTTGTTAGGCGGTATTTGCAGCTTGCATCAATCTTCTATGAATCATGTGCAAGTAGGAGATTGTTGGTTCTTATATGCCCAAGACACATACAAGATTGATGTGGTTAGTACGTTATGATCCAAGTCGGGTCATACCCAATAACAAGCTATACAAACACCAATAAATAATTATTTGTTGATAAGATCATACAAAAATATTGACACCTATTTAGAAAGTTGGTTTTCTAAATATTGCTTTTGGGATAATTTGTTCATGAGATTTTATTTGTTTCATTATTTAAGTTGGTTAAATAATGTCAAATAAAAGTGTGTCATGTTATAAAATTAGACTATGTTTTAATTTTATAACCTAAATGCATGGAAGAGTGTTTAATTTTAACAAAATATCTAATGGGTGGGAAACCAATTTTGAAAGGATATTCGGCCGCCCAAAGGGGCCTTGGAAACACCATATTATGTCTTGTTTCATGCAAGACTTGATGATTTACACACTCTTCCATCATTTACACTTCTTCTCTCTTCCTTTCACTCAAGCAAGAACACTCAAAAACCTCTTGAAAAATTTAGATTTGTGGCTGAAATTTGGCGCTAAATTTCGGATTTAGATAGTAGCTTTGAAAGATTGTTTTGGTGTAAAGCTCCCTAACAAAGCAAGGGGTTTGGAAGAAGCTTGTGGGTATTACAACTTGAGGTTTTCTCCTTTGAAGGCTAGCAACTCAAGAACATTATCATCTTCTTCATTCCTTCCATCCACAACATTGTGTCCTGAAAGGTAGATTTCTATGAACACCCTATGGGTGTTCTTGTTCATTTTGTATGCTAGCTTTTCACATAATAAAGATCCTTTTGTCTATGGGTTTGTTGTTTTACACATGATAATGGTAATTTTTCAAAAACTTTAACATGTTTAAAGTAGTATATTCCGCTACGTTTCATATGTTTAAATGGTTAAACATCTAGTAAATGGTATGACAAACCCCAACACTCACACCCTTAGAGACATTCCCTATGATGTTCTCAGTTGAATGAGTGTTGTGAATCCTAAGTCGAGGAATCACTTCCAGTTCTAGAGATAGATCCAGGTTAAACATATTCTGCTCAGGAACTAGAGCACTCTGTCCAGCTGCTGTTTCAAAGTCATTCAATGAGGACTGATTGAATGAATGAGAAACATCATCAATAGTTGGCTATGAAGTAGTATTAACAGTTGCCTGTTCCTTCAAAATACTACCTCCTTCTGCCTGGTGTTATGGTGGATCACCTGATGAATTTTGAGGCTCAGTAGGTGACTCACTTGTTGAAGCTTCACTATCCCTTGATATAGTTAAACTATCGGATCTGTGATAGTGGAAGCTTGATGTATTGCAGCATTTGGAGAATTTGGTCTAGGCCTGGGAAGCTCAAACAGTTGATCGTTAGCAGCAACATCAGCATCAACATCATTTTGAGCACCTATTCTAGCTGAAACATTCTCACAAGAGGGTTTAGAATAGTTTGAAAACAATTCTAAATCAAAGATTTGATCAGGTCCATTCCCCCTAACACAAGGAGTGTGCTCATTAACATCTATATTGGATGACTCCTCAAATTGTTGATTCTTAATGTTGTATACTCTGTAAGCTTTAGAACTCGAAGAGTATCCAACAAAGATAGCATCATCTGACTTTTCAGCAAATTTTGCTAAATTGTCCTTTGTGTTAAGTATGGTACACCTGTGCTGAAGGACCTTAGAAAGCCAAAGAACGGTGGCCTCTTGTTCCATAGCTTATAAGGGGTTTTTCCATGGGTCTTAACTACAAGAACTCTATTCTGCACATAGCATGCAGTGCTGACTGCCTCTGCCCAGAATGTTAGAGGTAGCTTTGAATTAGCTAACATAGTTCGAGCAGCCTCAATAAGTGTCCTATTCCTCCTATCAGCAACACCGTTTTGTTGAGGAGTTCTGGGAGCACTATATTGTCTGGCAATCCCTTTTGAGTTACCATGTGAGTCAAGAACGAAGTTCTTAAACTCAGTCCCTTGATCACACCTAATTATTTTAACCTTGTGATCAATTTGATTTTTTATTTTAAGAATAAAAGATTTTAATGTTTCAGTAGTTTCATCTTTAGTTCTTAAAAAGAATACCCAAGTGAATCTTGTAAAATCATCAACTATCACAAGGCAATATGATTTCCTTCCAATGCTCATTATACTTGTGGGACCAAAAAGATCCATGTGCAATAAGTGCAATGGAGTAGTGATAGAGTTAACACATTTGGATTTATGAGACGTCCTGTCCCTTTCAGGCATGCAACACAGTTGTCTTTGCAGAAAAACTCCTTTCTAGGCAAACCATGTACCAAGTTATTTTTAGCCAATTTATTCATTGTCATAAAATTTACATGACACATGCGTTAATGCCATAGTGTTGACTCATTACTACCAGCTTTGGAAAGAAAGCATGATACTTCACCCATTGAGGAAGCATTGTTCATATCAAGCTTGTACATATCTCCTTTCCTAGGAGATCTAAGAAGCACCAATTCCGGAGGAATTGTCATCCCTGGTTTGAGGATAATGCACTCATGTTCTGTGAAAAGCATTGGTGCTTTTGATCACAGAATTGAGAAACACTTAACAGGTTGTGTTCAAGCTATTTGACAAAGTTAACTTTGTCAACTGTTAACTTACCATGGATATACTCCCTCTGCCAGAATATATCCTCTGCCTCACCTCCAAACTAGACAGGACCTCCATCATAATGTTGAAATTGCTGAAGGAGAGATTTGTTTCCTGTCATGTGCCTGGAGCATCCACTATCTACAATCCATACATTGTTGTTCTTGTCAAATGGATGTTCCTGCACATAAGATGAGATTTTAGTTTTGTTTGGAAACCCAAGCTTTATTGGTCTTGGGTTCTTCCAAAGATAATGACATGAGTGAACCAAATGATATGAATGGGGGTTCAACAGAGGTCTTTGAGGAAGAGGTTTGGGCTGCAGCCTCTTCCTTGATCTTCCAGTCCACCCTTTGGCTGATCTTGGAGGATGAGCTTTGTTGAAGCTTTTGCAGCATGGTCTTCTTCCGAAGCTTCTTTCTTTTCGGAAGAAGTCCTCACCACCTTTTCTTCAGAAGCAATCTTCTTTTAGGATGGTTTTGTTGGACCAAAAGAACCAATGAGCCAAGATCAGAAAACCTCTTAAGTCCCACATGGTATCACAACAACTGCTGAAAGCCTCATCAGTAGTTTGACAAGTGCTGAAGACTACAACAGCTGAAGATCAAGTGCTGAAGACCTTAACAGCTGAAGAACCAAAGTGCTGAAGTACAACAGCTGAAGAACACAAGTACTGAAGCTGAAAGACCAAAGTACTGAAGTACAACAGCTGAAGAGTTCACAAGTACTGAAGATCAACAACTGATGTACAAAGTCTGAAGACAAAGACTGAAGACATCAGCTGATGATATCTACTGAAGTCATCAGCTGATGAAACACCTGAAGGTCAAAGTCTGAAGATCAAGTACTGAAGCCTCAGTAGTTTGTCACAACTGCTGAAGAGTACTTCTTCAGTAGTTGTGATATCAGTAGTTTTATTTTCTATGTTTCAGTAGTTTTGTAAAACGACTGAAGAGCTTGTTCTTCAGTCGTTGTAGTTTCAGTAGTTTTATATTTTGTACTTAACATGCTGATATGTTCTCAGTAGTTGTGAACATTTCAGTAGTTCGTTAAGAATTAGTTATTTTTGTATTGGATCTGCCAGTTGTCACTTTCCGTGATAACAGCAGTGACTGTTGCACTCTATATAAGGAGTGACAACCTATTGTAATCGAAGGAGGAATGAGTGAATGAATGGAATGAATGATTGATTTGATTAGAAATATTCTACATCTATAAACATTCCTAGAAATCAGAAATACATATTCTCTCCCTATAACCGTATGCGATCTTAATGCTTACAAGTATCGACTGCTTGCTACAATTTGTCTAATTCTAGTCTGTATTCCGCTGCTTTGTATTCTGATACATCAAACTTGTGATCGCTGATCCTGTAAAATGGTATCAGAGCAGGTTAATCATTGATCGATCTAATAATTGATCATTGAAACTGCTATTCAAGATCTAAGTTTGATTGAATTAGCTTTTGTTTTTGCAAGAAACGGTTATAGAGATTGAATTTTCTGCATTTCTGCTCATTCATCCTGAGATCTTTTTCTTGGTTCTCATTGAGTTTGTTGTGGTCTGTCTAAAACTTTTAAAAGCTTGAACTAAATTGTTTTTGAACTGAAAATGACTACTCCCTCCAATGATCCTCACAATACTGGTTCCTCAACCAAGCCACCTATGCTGGTTAGGAATGAGTATAACATATGGCAAAGACGTATGCTCCATCACCTGTCTGTTAATAGCGCAGGTGTTGGACATCAGTGGTACATGGTCCACACAAGCCTATGGTGAATAACCCGGAAACCAATCAAATGGTTCCGAAGAGGAGGGAGCAATACTCAGATGAGGATAAGAAGTTGCTTGAGATTGATGCAAAAGCCCATGGAATTCTGGCCATGGCATTGCCCAATGAAATCTATTCTGGGCTAATGCATCATGAAACTGCCCATGACCTCTGGATTGCTTTGAAAGAACAATTTGGAGGAACAGATGAGGTCTTGGCAAATAATAGAGAAATTCTTGCCCAACAATATGAGACATTCTCTCATAGAAAGGATGAGACACTGACTCAACAATATGAGCGGTTTTCTTGTTTGATCTCTGAACTAAAAATGGTCAAACTTGAATACACCAATATTCAGATGAATAACAGATTTCTCAGATCACTGCCTGAGAGATGGGACACATATACTATTGTCCTACGCTCCAGTGCAAGTTTGGACAAACTATCTCTCACCCCAACTCCATGGGAAATTGCTCACTTTTGAGAGAGAGATAGAACAGAAGAGAAAGCTGTCTTCATCCGGAAAGCTCACTGAAGACTTTATACAAGGCAACACTGCCTTGGTGGGTCATGAGTCAGAATATGCTTCATCTGAATGCCAGTATGATGAGCATATTAATTTCTCTTCAAGCACTTCTGATTCTGCATTTGTAAGTTTGATGGTCAGTTTACTGGGTGTAATAATGACAATCTATGTTTCATCATGGATGATCTCAAGGGGATTGCTGATGATGACTTAGAAGAGATGGATATTTTGAGCCAAATGGCCTTGATAAATATCAGATCTCAGAAGTTCTACAAAAGAACTGGAAGAAAATTCCCAGGACTCTCTGGCAAAACCAAAGTTGGTTTTGACAAGAGCAAGTTGAGGTGTCACAAATGCCAACGGCTTGGACACTTTGCAAGAGAGTGTAGATCAACTGGATCTAACTCTACTGCACCCTTTGTGACTTTTCCTGGCAATAGTCAACAACACAGAGGGCAACATCCTGTCACATCTAGTCATCATCCTCAACAACAATCTCCGGCATATTTTGTTCCTCAGGGTCAAATGCCATATCAGTACCCTTGTTATTACATGCCACAGTCAAATCAAGTTCAAGTTCCTATGACACCACAACCTCATGCATTACCAGAACCTCAGCCTTCCCTATCTCATCAACAACCTCAATCTCAACAACACAGCTTCTTCACCCCAGGAGTTGTTGACTGGAGCAGTTTACCAGATGACTTGTCTGGTCATGATCAACTGTTCTCAGGTGCTGGTCAACATGGTGGTGACAGTCCCTTTGGAAATCTAGCTCTTATGGCTTTGGAGTCTGCTGATACTTCATCTTCCAATGCCTCTACACCTCAGGTATCACAGGTATCCTCTGAGGCAAAAGCCAAATTATGTTCTGAACAATGCATAGCAGCATTTGCTTCCATTAGAGAAGCAAATGTAGCTTTAATTAATAAAAACATTGAGCTAGAACAAATAATTTCCAAAAACAAAGCTGAGTTTGAGTTTGTGCTCAAAGATAAAAATGATGAGTTTTAAACTGAATTGCCAAATAATTGATGATAAGGCTAGAGAAGATGTACTTCTAGAGAAGTACAAAGATCTCAAAGAAACCCTTGCAGTTACCCAGGTCGAGTGTGATAGATGGGTACAATCATGCAAAGGGTTTGAAATGCTTCTTAGTAAGCAATCTGCTTCAAATGTGAAGTTTGGAATTGGCTACAATCACACTGCTCCACCTACAGATTTTACCCCAAGAGCAGAGGTAGAATCTGATGGTGAGAGTGATAACCAATCCATCACATCATGTGATCTACCTTCTGATACAGCACAATCAGAAGTAGCAGTCAGCATCAAGCCCTCTTTGAACCTATCAGCTAATGTTGATGGTCCAAATGCTGACATTCACATGATCAATAAGTTGATCAACTCAGGAGTTAATCCTGAAGGTCCTGAAAGGACTGGAGAGCAGGATTTAACATCTGAAGTTCAAACTTCAACTGCTGTCAGTACTGAAGAGAAAAAACTGGCAGTAGAAAGAGTTTGAAGACTACTAAAGAGGTTGTCAAGAAAGCAACCAATGCTTCCAAAGCATTGAAGAACAAGTCTTCTATTGCTTCACCATCTTTAGTTGATGATCAACCTAAGATGAAGAAGAAACCATGTGAAGTATGTGGTTTGTTCAATCATCTTACAGATGATTGTTGGTACAAAAGAGGTTCCAAACTCAAACAAAAAGAAGAAATTAATGAGAAAATGGTAAAAATGAAAACTGAGTTTGAGACCACATTTGTATCAGCAACATCAAATCCTGTAACCCTTAGTCCTTAAAGAAATCCAAAAAGGAAGGTTTAACAGGTGACAGCTGAGGGTGCTCAAAAGAAGAAGGTGCAACATAGGACCTTATCTAACTCCACTAGTAATGTGTCTGATGAGCTGAAAGCTTTATCACAAAATCAGACACAGCTGGTGATGATGGTACAACATCTGTTGGGTAGAGTTAACCAACTAGATTCTCCTATGTTGAAACCACAGAAAAGGAGGTCTAAGCCAAAGGACTCCTCTTCTACACCATCTTCTTCTTCTCAGGCTGTTGTTACAAATAAACATGTTAGTTACCATCTATTGATGAGACCAGGCCCAAACCAAAAGGTTTGGGTCTCTAAAACTAACTGATTGTTTATTATTGCAGGGTTCTTCAACATGTCAAAGTAGCATCTGGTATGTAGACAGTGGGGGATCTATGCACATGACTGGGAACATCTCTCTTCTTCATGACTACTCTCAAGGAAAGAAGGGATTTGTCTCTTTTGGCAATGATGCTAGGGGTTACATCATCGGTAAGGGCTTTG